>WPIO01000092.1:0-390000 GCA_009760855.2 Cristatella mucedo | reverse complement strand
TGCTCAATAAACAACAAGAATCAGCATGCAAGTGTGGTTAGTGGCTGCATGCAGCAGTGTCAGCACGCGTAAACACATAAAGGACGAATCACAGGGACCCACTAAATGCTGTCATAAATAGATGCGTTTTTAGTTTCTTTTTTTAATATGGACAAGTCAGGAGATGTCGTGACGCAAGTTAGAAGTAAGTTCTAGGCTTTGGGAGCATACAAACTAAAGGCACGGTCTCCACAGGGTTTGAGGTTTGTACGAGTTGTGGGTAAACGCTTACATTCCAAAAAGCGGGTGAAATTATGCTTAACCTGGCGGGGGAAAAGATCTGATAGGTAGACTGGAGCCAAAGAAGGAAGGGACCTGAAAGTGAGTGACAAAACCTTGAAGTCGATGCGTTGCTTGACTGGGAATCAGTGCAGGTCGGCGAGAAGTGGTGTGATGTGGCAACTGCGACGCTCACGACAGACAACCCTAGCTGCAGAGTTTTGCACCAGCTGTAAGCGACTCAGCGCACAAGCTGGTAGGTCAGCAAGAAACGAGTTACAAAAGTCAAGACGGGATGTCGCAAATGCATGGACCAATTTAGATGCGGTATCACGGTCTAAACAAGCCCGAATTTCGGCATTGTTATGTAGCTGAAAGTAGGCCGACTTGGCTGCGGAGCTGATTTAGCCGTCCAATGAAAGGTGACTTTGGAACATGACAACTAGATTTCGAGCATATACAGCACGAGATATGCCGGCAGAGCTTATTTTGAGCGTTAGCCTTTCAAATTTCTGAATCCCACTTGGTTTGCCCATTACTAGTAAGTTGGTTTTTATCATCGTTTAATTAAAGAAATTTTGCTGCCATCCCTGTGCTAATGTCATCAATACATTGGTGAGCCGTGATGGCACACTAGGTAAGGCGGTTGCTTTCACGACCTCGGTCCCGAGGTCGAGGGTTCGATTCCTGCGGTGGGCGATTCTCTATCGCCACTGCAAGCGGTGGTGATAGCCGTAAAGGCACTTCTGTCGCTATACAAAAAGAGGCTGTTTAATCAGCTAGGATTTATTTATTTATTAATACATGCGGCAAGGGAGTCAAGACAATTCGACATGCTCGAGGGCTGGGAGGGATCAAAGCAAAGGTACAACTGAGTGTCATCCGCATAAAGGTGAAAGCCTAGAATGTGCTTGGCAAGCACAACGACAAGGGGGAGAGTCTAGACCATGAAAAGAACTGGATCACGCATTGGTTATATTGTACTACTATCTATTGGATACCTAAATCGAATTTCGACAATAATGACGCACAATTTGGATAGTACGCCTAAAACTAGCCCAAACTCCGTGTAGCCTCACCATAAAAGAGATTTTCAAAAAATGACCGCTTCGTATGTACATGCCGACTCATGAGCTGGCTGCGTATGAGCCGGAATTCTAAAGCCAACCCATTGAGCATTATTTATTTCGCCGTAAAAGCCTACCAGCCACGGCAAAGGTCACCAAATCGTCAAGTTTCGTGAAGGGTAAAACTGCACACTTTACAAGGCTGGATAGCCTTACGGTCAAATCGCTACTATATCAATACCGAAAAGTAGGGTTTCTTACAGGAATTTAGTTAAGTGCTGAATCTAGGTAAGACTAGGAGCCCTGAAAATTCTTCAAAGTCGGGCCTGCCCCGCGCTACCAGTTGGCGAGAAAACACATCATCCCACAGTTACGGGCGTTCCAGAACCGTTTAGCTTTACCACACGCTCAACGTCTGCAAGCATCGTCTCGGAAGAGAGTTAGAAGTGGTACTGTCAGAAGGCGATTAGGCCGATCTGCATTCTCGAGTCGCAAAGAGGAAACCTCTTCTGCCCTCGAGGAATAGAATAAGCCGTTTACAGTGGACAAGGCCCCACGGATCCACTGGGCTGCTGAAGATTTGAATGCAGTTGCATGAAGTGACGAAAGCAAATTCACGCTCTTTTTGAACTTAAGGAGAAGGCTTGCGATGTCATTAAGATGTGCGTCGGGGACCCAACGAGAAGTTATTAAACCTAATGATTGCAGCCAACTGTCAATATCGAGGAAGAAATATAACGGTAAGGGATGCTTAGCCAGAAGTGGCGTCGGAGACTGCGTCGCAAACCAGGAATATGTACTAAGACTGTAATTTAGGCCTGCTTCAAAATGTCTTGCTCCCAAGTGCAATTGCACTTCGTGGACTGAATTATATTTTCCAACACGACAACGACCCAAAACACACTTGCTGCCAAAGTTGAGTCATTTTTTAACAATGTATCCAAGTTCGCTTAGCTTCCTGCGACGGCTATAGGGCGGCCGAGTCTGTCTCCGAACCTTAAACCAATCGAGAATTTTTGGGACGAGGTTCAGCGACGGTTAATGCAACTGGCTGTCCTTTTTTTTACATCCTGAGCCCCTCCTTGACTTAATGCCAGCTGTGCCTATGCAAGGCAGCACATGCAGCCCGCAGCTGGCGCCACTAGGCAAGTTCCTTTCAGTCGAACATATTTTCACGGTGAGTGTGCCTCCAGGCAAGAGGACCCGGCATCGACGAGGTCTTGCTGCTGTTTGCTCGGCACTCAGCCGGCGATGCCAGATTGCTTGTTTGCTAGCATGTCGCACGTGTTATTGCAGGAGGGTCAAAGAAAAGGCCTACGAGGTAGATTCGCCGCGTGGGCACTGGCTACCATAGCACCTGGTCTGCGGTTCATCGAGGAGGCCGCCGAGACAGGCTCGGGCGGCCTTCGGGGGACGTGCTGGAGGGGCGTACCCGTCAGTCCAGAACAGGTCCCACAGCCGATACCAGGGTCAGCGCCCACTGACCGCCTGCTCGAGCTTTCATAAGCTGGCTGCTCAGATCGGATGAGAGGAAATCTAAGAACATAAATCGACGCCATTCGGACAACCACGTCGATATATATATATATATATATATATAATACACACACACACATATATATATATATATATATATATACCCGTATATATGTATATATATATATATATTATTGTATAGCACCATCAGAGAAAATAATCTCTTTCTAGGCACTTTACGTTTGCTGTAAAGAAAGTATGGTAGAGTGGTTAGGGACGCCGCGCTAGTGGCTCCGCCAGATCGATCAATGAGTCGTCAAAGCGGCAAGAAATTTAGCACAGGCATGAGCACGACTAAGCCTGCGGTCCGATCTAATACTTTGCTATCAGGGCCTTCTAGATTTTTCATAGTGCAGTGCCACACAAAGTCACCGGTGGCCGGATTTGACCCCACCCCCGATCGTCTGTACCGAACGACGGTGTCTCAAACGTTTAGTCTCGAATGGAGAGCCCGAGTCTTGGTGCACTTAGACGAAATAAGCAGCTTAAGTTTGCAGAGAAGTACCTCCTAACAGCGGCCGATACGCTTACTGGCACACAGAGAGGCTATTTCTAGCACCAGGAAAGCTATTGCTGGCGGTGCAAAAACTTTTTACACGAGTTACCAGCTCAGCCCCGGTAAAGCGTATACTGACTCGCGGTCTTCCTCTCTTGTCCATCAGCTGTTGCCCTGGCAATCGAGGCGGGCGTTATTGGACAAGAGAAAACTCTTGCTTCTTTCAAAGTGCCACGCAGAGTAATGCATAGCGACCGATCTGGCCAATGGTCATAAGCGCTTTTCACCCCGTCGGGTACCCGCTAGCGCTTTGGGGGACCTAAATCTTAGTTTGCTCAATGCAGTGACCAGCAATTTCTGCGATCGATCGATGCCAGCGAGCCCATCAGCCTCCTGAAAAATTGGCAATCGTCAAAATAAAGTTAACTGGAAACTCGCATGCTCATTAAAACAACCGGTTGCATATATGCGGTTCCGTCTAGTTCTGTCTGCGTATAGTGCATAGTCGCAAGGCAGTGTGCTCTTTCTTATCTGGCCGTCTCACCTGACTGTCTCACCTGACCGTCTCACCTGACCGTCTCACCTGACCGTCTCACCTGGCCCGCCATTGGTCGTGCTACTAGCTTCACAATGCCGCGTTCGACTCGAGGCAAAGAATAGACGGCAAAGATTGGTGTCTTTATCGCGGAGCTGCATGCCAGTACCGATTGCCGACGCAGTTCTCCGACGAAACTCACCACGTCAGAACTCCTGACCCACGTCGACCTTCTCACATGACCAGCTGCGAAGCCTGCTCGTGCATTTGCGGACGAGTTGAATAGGACAAATACCGGACAGCATCGCTCCTTAAGTGATTGTGACCCTTCCAAAGACGCGAGAAAAGAAAGCGCGGTGGCGACGGAGGGCCCCGACGTCTTGTTAATGTAATGCAATGTATCTCCGTCTGCAACTCCACAAAGCCATAAAGACTACGAGGGTGTTACGCATGAGAGTTTTGTATAGCGCACTCACAGCCTAAGCGGCTCTCGGTACGCATTCGGTAGCCATCAGACTTCGTTTCACGAAACAAAGAGAAAGTGGCAAGCATGGCAGAGTCAGGAGAGCAGTTGGGGTAGTGAGTAGCATGAAAGTAGCTGCTCAGGACCACTGAAAAGGATGAGCCATAGTCGGCAGCAGGAGAGCAGTTGTCGTTGCGTAGGAATCGTGGAAGCGAGTTCCGCAGTCTAGGACCTGCTACAGCTAAGGCTTCTGTCGCCAACGGTCTTTAAGCGGAGGAATGGAGCGGCTAATTTATTGTCCACGAGCTTGCCGATTGCAAGCTCTGCCAGCTGGCTACGCAGCCGGATGGCCGGCAGAGCTTTGCTTCTACCGCAGAGCTAGCTACTCCGGGCCGTCTCCTTCTGCTTCTACCTGTAGTGCCGTGCACGCACTGGAGCACGTCTACACGTTGCTGGTCGTATGCTTTAGCGAGCGAGCTTGAAAAGAAAGACAGGAAGGCAAAGCAATCCGAAGCTGTGATCCCTTTTATGACCGTTCACATCCATCGGCCATCACTCCGTGGGTCAAGTGTAGAAGACAGCGACTCACAGAGAGTTACTCTTCTTTGAAGGCCGATTGCTGGAGTGTACTCAGCAAGAAAATGTGCCCCCCTCCTGCCAGCTTCTCTGCGGTGTCACCAGCGTGTCCAGCTGCATTATGCCGGCAACAACAGAGCGGGCTTTCTTTCCGGGCGGTAAAGATTCATTCTTGCTTCATCATAGACCATTCCTCGAGGCAGAGTTTATCTACTTGAGGAGCTGTGCTTGCTAGCGTCACCGGGCATTCAAAAGATGGCTACCAGCTTAGGCAGCATCCAGTATGTTCAGGGCAGCCCGCTGTGATCAAGATTGAACGGTCGATCTATCAGCAATTTATAATCTACTGATGCTGCTCCTTCGCGCGCCACTTTGTTTCTTGTTCACATAAATAGCACAGCTTCTCCCTGAAACGGCGGCGTGCTAAATCAGCCAGATTATGACTGACATTCATTATTCGTGGCTCCTGAATTGTAACGGCTAGAAACCGGTTTGATGCTACAATCCATGGCCTATTTCGCATTTAATACCTATCTGAACTGCTGCACCAGTTTCAGCCTCCTCGTGCCCTCATGTCCTGCATGGACAATAAGTTAGCTGTTTCATTCCTCCGCTTAAAGACTGTTGGGGACAGAAGTTTTTGCTTTGCAGGTCTTGCCAAGCTGGTTTGGTCTAGCGGTTAAGGTGCTCGCCCCGACGAAGGTCTGACTGAGATCGTGGGCTCGAGCCCCGAGGTATATGTGAAGCGCCTGAATATAGATTAAGTTCTCTTGTGGCGCTATATAAATGAATTATTATATTTATTTAGGCTATGGAACTCACCTTCACGATTCTTGCGTAACATTTAATTTCCTGCTGCCGACTATGGCACATCATGTCATGCCGTCCTAAGCTGCTACTTCTATCCTACTCACTACCTCAACTGCTCTCCTGACTCAGCCATGTTTCTCAATTTTTCTTTGTTGCGGGAAATGAAGTCTGTTGGCTATCGAATGCGTACCGAAAGGCCGCTGAGTGGGCCATACAAAACTCTCCTGCCTAACGTCCGCACAGTCTTTGTGGCTTCGCGGAGTTAAAAACAGAGATACATTACATAAAGGACACGCAAGCATAGCCTTGTAATGGGCCTAGTTTTCGCTTCCGGAATTGGCCTTGGCGTTTGAGCTGGTCAGAGCTCTAGGCCATGGCGCCGTCGGTGTAGGTCGTAGCCATTGTGCAACGCCTGTAACCCTCCGTTGCTGTCAAATAGACTTCTGTGCGTTATTGATATGATAGCAATAATACATTTGCATAGCGCTCTCAGAGAGCTCAATCTCTTTCTGGGCGCACTTTACGTGCACTGAAAAGGAAGCGCGATCGAGCGGTTAGCGGTAGTGCGTTCAATGTGAACAAGAAGAACGCGATTAGCGGCGACACAGCGGACGCGGGGTCAGCATGAAAATATGAACTTGTTATGAATCAAAATTCTCGGGCTTCGCTCTTCGTCGCTGCCGTTCGTGCATTGGCGTTACACCTGCCTGCCTGCCTGCCTGCCTGCCAGCGTGTCGCTAGCCGTGACACCAGGTTCGGGAATCGCCCGCCAGGATTTGTCGTGCGTCGGCGCTGAGACTGGCGCCTCTATGACGGCCGGGCTTGCGGCCCGGCTTTGACGACGTGCGCAGGCTGCGGTTGCGTGCAGCGCGTCTCGGCGCGTCTCGGCGCGAAGCGGAAGCCAAGAGGCCGAAAGGAGCGGAGGCCAAAGTGGCCCCAAAGCGCACGCTCGCGGGCTCGCCCCCCGTCGGGTGCAAACACGGCGACGCCGGCCGTGCCGATCGGCGCCCCGGCAGCATCATGCGCTCGAGAGACGCCAGCTCGCTGCGAGGCTTCCATCGGCGCGCGGCGGCGTGCGTAAATATCGCTGTTTGGACGCAGCCGCCTGCCTAAATAGCGAGGCTGTTGACACTCCTACGCCGCTCGCGGTCGCGTTCTGGACGGCTGCGCCGCTGTCGCGGGATTATTGCGTCGGCGCTCGCGTCGGCGCTCATTAGTAGCAGATCTACAGACGCGTGTTTGCACATGTTGCCTCAGTGTTCGGGTCACGCAAAGCCGACGGCCGCCTCGCCGCAACCTCTGCTGCTCCAGTCGAGAGCTCCCACGCCTCGCGCGCCTCGTGCTATTTGGAGGAATGGGGTTTTTCTTTTAATTGATGCGGCTACTCGACGCGGCATGCAGCGTCGCTGAGTCGCTCGAGGTCGGCGAGGTGTCTGAGCACCCGGCGGCTCGCTCGCATCCGCTCTGCCGCTCTGCCGCTCGTGGCAGCACCGCGACCGTCGCTGGCAGATACGTCAATCAGCGTACGACAGTCACTCGCTTTGAGGACGCTTTTGGCGGCACTCGTCCCAGCCTCGAGCAGAGAATTTCTGCTTGCCGGCATGGCGTGGGAGGCGGTATGGCGATGCAACCGACCGCAAATCCTCGCCTACTGTATTGAGACGAGAGGTGCGGGTGCAGTGGCAAAGCTCGCCAATCACCAAAAGCAGGACGTCCAAGTCAAAGCACGAATCGTAATCCAGCGGAATCATGCAGTCAGCCTTCTGGATAGTTGTCGTAATGCTCTCGCAGTCCTATCTTCCTCTCGGTTTATACGGGAAAAGCTCTCAGAGCAGCGATACGGGCCTAGCTTTACTCGCCGTTTAAAGCGTCGGTGTAAGCTAGGCGACTGATAAAAACCGAATACCATATCTTGCTGACATTGGGCCTATGAATCTTTTATTTTCAAAGATCCTCGGAGCATCGTTAATTCCGGTGCTCGAACTCACTTTTAAGCGCTACTGAATCCACACTATATACATGCGTGTGCCGCCGCCGCCACCGCCGCCGCCACCGCCGCCGCCACCGCCATCGCTGCCGCCGCCAACGCCGCCGCCATCGCCGCCGTCAACGCCGCCGCCACCGCCGCCGCCACCGCCGCCGCCACCACCGCCGCCACCGCCGCCGCCACCGCCGCCGCCGCCACCACCATCGCTGCCGCCGCCGCCGCCGCCACAGGCAGCGTCGTCTGCTCTCCTGCAGCTAAATGTGGAAAATCCGGTCCAGCTGTCTTTCGCTGCTACTTCAATAATACTCACTTCCTGCATTGCCCTCGGAATCAGCCATACTTTACACTTTCTTCTTGTTTCGCAAGACGGGGTCTGTTGGCTTACGTAGTCAGCACTTAAAGTCTAAGCGGCTTTTTGAGTGCGCTATAGATTTCAGAGTAACGCTCACGTAGTCCATGCGGATTTGCGGAGTTATAAACAAGAGATACATGCAATACATGCATACCTCTACATTGCTGAGTGCTAGGACAGTGAGGCATCTCGAACTCGACAGAGATACAGGCATGCGCACGCATATATACCGCCCCCAGCAGCAAATCTCACAAGGTAGATAAGCTAGCAAAAATAGTGCTAGGCTAAATAAAACTCATATAAGCACGGAAAAATTGAACTAGATTTCCCTAAGCAATCATGTATCGCTCTTCAAAGCTGCTTCCATTTTCTTCCGAATAAAATGTCGAGATGCCCTTGAGAGATGAGCTGGCGTCTATGGTATTGTAAAAGCACGAGCTCAAGGAACCAGTCTCTGAGTATCTGACCTCCAAAACCAGTTGCTACAGAGATGACTGAGTGTATCTTCAATTATCACTTTATTTTTGCTTAGGTCAACGGGAAGAATAAATGCGAATATGCCGTCGATGTATTGGAAGAGTGCTTAATTAAAGAGAGAGATAGCCAATTAAATCTTCAATTGAAATTTGACTTACGACAACACTCTGTGTCCGCCGGCGATGATACGCACCGTCTTTTTCCGTTAGTTTCGCAACTTTAAATGATGCTAGTGTGACCTCATCTCTCAGTTGATCTTCCAGTCTAAGAAAACCACCGGTCATCTAGACCTACGCCCACGCTCTCCTTCTGCGACACATCATCAATTTCAGGCTGCCATCCAAAACTAACATACATAACATACTAAACATGTCCTTAGCCTCAGGTCTTGTCCCTGGACCTTTCAAAAAGTCTGTTGTCATGCCAATTATTAAGAAGACAACACTAGACCAGGAAAACTTGAGCAACTACCGTCCAGTCTCCCTACTGTCATTCCTATCTAAGACGCTGAAACGAGTAGCGGCAGACCAACTAAACTCTTGCAATGAAACCTTGCAGCTAGCCAGTAAGTTCAAGTCTGGTTGGAGAGGTAATCACACTACGGAATCAGCATGGCTTCGGGTGTATAACGACTTTATCTAGAACGCAGACCAAGCTGCGTGTCACTGCTTTATTGCTTGATCTTTAGGCAGTATTCGGTACTATTCGGTACTATTTGGATCTCGAAGTTCTTCTCTCCAGCGCCTCTCCAGCATCTCAATTAGCATTAATGGTACTGCACCGCAATTGTTTAGGTACGGTCTCACTGGGAGACTCACTGGGATTGATAGTGATATTGATATGACACTAGTGGAAGAGTGTATTGATGTCAATTCGAAACAGTCATCTGAAGACCCTCTAAAGTATGGGGTACCTCTCTAAAGTGTGGGCTCTGTAATTGGTCCGCTTCTTTTAAAAATTGTTACCCGTCATCTGGTCTATGTAATCACCAAGCACAATCCACGATTTCATTTATATGCAGATGTAATGTAATGTAATGTATATCCGTCTGTAACTCCACAAAGTCATTAAGACCACGTGGGTGTTACGCAGGAGAGTTTTGTATAGCGCACTCACAGCCTAAGTGGCTTTCGGTACTAATTCGGTACCCAACAGACTTCGTCTCAAGCAACAAAGAGAAAGTGGGAAGCATAGCAGAGTCAGGAGAGCAGTTGAGGTAGTGAGTTGCATAGAAGTAGCAGCTCAGGAACGCTGAAAAGGATGTGCCACAGTCGGCAGTAGGAGAGTAGTTATCGTTGGGTAAGAATTGTTGACACGAGTTCCACATTCTAGGACCTGCAGATCTTAAGCTTCTGTCGCCAACGGTCTTTAAGCGGAGGAATGGAACAGCTAATTTATTGTCTACACAGGACCTGAGGGCGCGAACAGGCTGAAACAGATGCAGCAGTTCAGCTAGGTACAAAGGAGCCAAGCCGTGGCGGGCCTTGTGGGTCAGCGTAAGAACTGTGCTCTGTGTCCGTTGCTCAACCGGCATCCATCCTAGCTCTTTTAGCAAAGGAGACACGTGCTCAAACCTCTGAGACTTGAAGACTAGCCTTGCAGCCATGTTCACAGTAAGCTGCAGTGGGGCCTAGTTGCTTTCTTTGGTAGCCCTGTCAAAAGAGAATTACAATAATCAAGTCGAGACAGAACTAAGGAGCTTGTTAATTTTTTTGCAAGCCACTGTGGAAGACAGCTCCTAATCTTAGATAGGGATCGGACGTGATGGCTAGCTGTAGAAGCAGTCTTCTGAATGAAGCCTTTAAAATTTAGGCAGCTGTCAAAAACGACACCTAAATTTCGAGCACGTGGTGATGGTCGCACAACATCATCACCTATTAGAAGAGCAAAGCCTTTTAATCCAGCCCCGCTTAGGGTGTCCTGTGAGAAGCAGTTCGGTTTTATCGTCATTTAGTTTCAAGAAGTTTTCCGACATCCAGGATCGAATGCCGGCTAGGCAAGCATTCAGTTTCTCAGTTGCTGCAGCTGATTCCGACGGTTTGAATGACAAATACAACTGAGTATCGTCAGCATAGAAGTGATATCCTATTCCATGGGCCCTAATCACTTTTCCCAGAGGTTGCGTATAAATGGAGAACAGCAAGGGACCGAGTACAAACTCTTGAGGGACTCCCCAGGTGACCCGTTTCGTGTGTGAGAAATGACCCCCACACGACACGGATTGAACACGATCAGACGAGTACGATTTAAACCAGGCCAGTGCCTCGTCTGCGAGACCGATCGTTGTTCTCAATCGTTTAAGTAGAACATCGTGATCAATGGTGTTGAAGGCAGCTGACAGATCTAGCAGAGCTAGGGCAGTGACATTCCCGTCATCGTTGCCACGTAGAATATCATTGTTAACACGGAGGAGAGAAGTTTCAGTAGAGTGCTGCCTCTTGAGCTAATGATTGAAATGTTTCTGACATTCCATTATTTTCAATATGTTCAACTAGCTGCTTAGCAACAATTTTTTCAAGAATATTTGACAAGAAAGGAAGAAGGAAAACTGGGCAATAGTTTGCAAGGACCTCTGTATCTAATCCAGGCTTTTAAGTATGGGTCGAGCGATTGCCAATTTGAAGGACTTGGGTACGACCCCTTTTTCCGAAGAAGCATTAAAAATCTCGGTTATGGCAGGGCTAAGTTGGTCTGCCAGTGAAGATCACAGAGATGATGGAATAGGGTCTTCGGGAGACGAGGTATTTTTGCTAGACCTTATCAAGGTAGCCACATCGCTTGCAGAAACCTCGGAAAATCTTTTAAGGAAGGTCACAGGTTGTGATACCGCAATTGCTTTATTCTGATGTGGCTTTGTGGACGCACGAATGTGCACAATTTTTTCAGTAAAGAAGGCTGAAAACTTTTCGGCTGAGCCCTTAACATCTGGGGAGTCAGGCCTCTCAGCATTGGCTAGTAAATGGTTTACTGTCTTAGAAATCTGTTTAGTGTCCGACTGGCTGGAATTCAGCTTTCTAATGAAAAAAGAAGCCCTGGCTTTTTTAAGCTTCCGGGTGTAAGCTCGATGGAATTCTTTGAAATTGACTAGATCTGCATCAGACGTTGTTTTTTTTAAACGACGTTCATGCCTGCGCTTAACCTGGCGCATCTCTAGGAGTTTTTTTTAAATTGAAAGAAATCTCCATGACTTTGTACATAGATAGAATGAACGGGAGCATGCTTGTCAAGATCACTCCCGAGTGCCATGTTCACTGCATCAGGGCGTGTATCGAGGCTGCCGGTCGAGTCTGAATGCAGATCAAGAAGACCTGCACTACAAACAGATTTCAAAAACTTGTCTGTGTCAATGCTTTGCAAGTTACGTCGCTTGACAAGTTCGACATTATCCTGTACGTACAAGGGAGCAGGAACAGTAAACGAGACCGAGCAATGATCTGAGAGGGTCAGTAGGCTCTCTTTATTTGAAGTTAAGCCTGCATTCAAAAATATAAGGATACAGTTTGATTCGGACCCACCGGTGCACGGAATGAGTTTTGTATGTTTTGCTATGATTGAGGGGGTGTGTCCTACTGTGTCTTGGAAGTTGCAGCCGAGCCTTGCGCAGCAAAGTGGCAATAGCTTGTAGCGGTTCCTCGATTCGTCGTATGACATAATATCCCCAGTCTCCCTCAATAATACCACTTCGTATCCATGGGCCGATCGCGGGCAAGTTCTTCGAACATTCCCAGCAGACAAAAATATTAAACCATTAAGATGGAAAACTTTCCTGTGCCTTAGAATCTTGCAGCACTGTCGCTAATCCAAGCGAATATTCTCCAGAGGGCGTAGCAGTGCAGAGGCATAGCGAGTGGACAGTCGCCAGATGGCCTAGCAGAGCAGAGGCACAGCCGGGAAGCTGGCTGGCTGCGGGCGTTCTAGCACCAAGTGGAAGGGCGTGCTGACGGCTATAATCGACAGGTTCGGGAAAAGTCGACGTTCAGCTCTCTTCAAGGGTTCAGCTCCCATAACAAATTCCTAACTTTTCTTTTATGGCAATGTCTTGATCTATTGTGTCTCGGCGGCTATTATAAAATCTATTGGCTGCTTGTCTCCTAGCGAGAGACATTGAGATATTTGATGATCAAAATTCACTTGATAGAAACAGGCATTTCGAAATTCTAACCGTTTAAAAAACACGTCTTTATAACTGCGAGCGAAATCACCTTTGCCATCACGTTTGCGATTGACGCTCGTTCAGCTACGAGCCGTGCTGGCACACTAACTAGGTACGGCGGTTGCTTTTCACGACCTCGGTCCTAAAGTCACGGGTTCGAATCCTGCAGTGACGATCCTTTATTACCACTGCGAGCGGGAGTGACAGCCGTAAAGGATCTTCTGTCGCAATACAAAAGAGGCTGTTAAATCAGCATGTATTTTTTCATAACTAAACTTAATGCCTTCCCCTGAACATTAGATTGAACTACTTACCTCATCTTTATTTGACTGGAAAAGCAATGGGACATCGCCGCACTTGGCCATCTAGAGGTGCAAAACGAGAGAGAACTTTGCACGTCTTTCTTCATCGGGCTGGATTTGGGTCTCTAGCGCCGAGTTAATCGTCGTCTTCAGGACTCATGCGTAACTCGCACGTAAAAGCAGAATGCGTCTGCAAAAGGCTACCGATGGCATCGTGCCGGAATTGACGATGGATCTGTCAGAGCTCAAAACTGAAAAAGTTGCAGAAAACTACCCCAGAACTACGCCTTCTGACGACAGGGAGGTGGGCGGGCCGCATGAACGGGGTCGCGAAAAGACTAGCCGAACCGAATACTATTTACTACTGCACTTCTCAGAGCTCCATAAGTAGATTGTGCTAGAGCTACAGATATCCGGCGCGGTCGATCGCTTTAAGAGCCGAAGCAGTTTCGCTGCTGCTTAATAGTTCGCATCTCATCGGGGCTGGGTGCATTATTAGCTCGAGGCGTGGATCGCGTTACGCGGCCGCGAACTGACAAAAGTTTTCTCAGCTTGCCGCCGTCTCGCCGCACGCTACGCCCTCTTTAACGAGATCCGTCGCGCGAGCGCAGCTCTGGATGCGCGTGGGGGGGTGTGTGTGCCGTCACACTCACTCGGCCGAGGGTGTCGGCGGCAGCGGACGAAATCTGGCAACGCACCGGTTCAAAGGAGACAAAAGCAACGACAGAGCTGATAAGCATTTCTAGCGATAACACAATGGCCGATTGCCAGACTGGGGAGGAGGAAGAGGAGGAGCACCGAGTGCAATGAAGCAGCGGGTAAAACGCCAACGAGCAAATACGGCCTCTATAAAGATGCACTCGCCGCATGACTGCGAGAAGGTAATTGACAGCAGACCACGAGCCGAGCGGGAGGTCCGGCGGCGGCGGCGGCGGCGGCGGCGGCGGCGGCGGCGGCGGCGGCGGCGGCGCGAGCCTGACTGTGTGCCGCGATGCTGTGCACCTGCAGAGCCGAGAGTTCGCTCGCACCGGCTCTCGAGATGCTCACTCGGGTGTCTTACCCTTGGCTGCGAGGCACTGCCATTCGTCTCGAAACGATTTTCCAGCCAGTATTAAACGCAGGCGCTTTCGAGATCGCTCACAGAGCTGGGAGCGAGAGCGAGACAGATAGAGCGAAAGAGTGAGAGAGCTAGGGCTGTACCATTAGCCCACGTCTTAGGAAATAGATAGGGCCGGAAAAACCTGTGGCAAGTAGAATCTTCGTAAGTCGAGAATGGTATACGATAGTTCTTAGTACCCACAACACATAGCTGGCAGATACCACTTCCTCCCTACTGCTTCCGGCGTTGTCAAATCTACTGACCGCGGGCGGATTTTGAAAGTGATCTTGGATACATTTTGATTTTTTTTTTTTTTTAGTGACCAGAGCCGAGTTGGTATCTCCGAGTTTTTGTAAGTCGAACCATCGTAAGTCGTCAGCTGGCTGTTACTTGTATATACCGCTGGCCGACTGTCGGAGCTCACCTACCATATTGGATCCGGTAAAGCGGATAAACTTCCTGGCCTTGTTTAGAAACCCTTAGATTGTAGCAGGCTTGGCCACATAAGAGCAAATGCACCAGTAATTACGCGGTATATTTGCCATTTTAATTAAAACGGGCCCGGCGTTTTGATAGGTCTATTTCCAAATCGGACTGTCGCGCTTATCGACATCTCAGAATCAACCGTGCTGTGTTTAGAAGTTTCTGGTGCTGTGGAAGGCATCAATTGGGGTATGGATCGTCTCACGCTAGTGTATTTAGCACTTAAACGATAATACGAGGGTCAAATTATGTTTTCGAGCAACAACGAGCACACACACTTTTGACACTTAATGTATACATTCCTAGGGGCAAGGGCGTCTCTATAGTCGTATAGGTGGCAGGCACGGGAATCTCAACAGCAATCACGTCACCAAAATTTCGCACTCAGTCTCTAGCAGTGAGCTGTACAGCTCCCGAATAGAGATTAGTCCCGCTTGGGACGCTGTGCAAGTGAATTATTGTTACTATTACTATCATTGAAAGATGTCGGCGTCGCACGCTTTCCGTCAATCTACACAGGAGGTCGGTCGGTGGCCGCAAAAGCTAGAGGAGCGTTAGCTACGGCGCAGCGCTAAGAGAGTGGAATTCCAGCTTCCATATTGCCGCGGCTGCTGCGTGGAGCGAGCCGGCGCCGGCTCCTGACGTCCAGCCTCAGCAGTTGGCTGGCATCGGCTGCTCCGCCGCACCGCTGCCGAGCAGCGCCGGATTCAGGTGGCTCGACGCTGGCTCGACGCCGAACAATGAATGAATGGCTTGACTCGCTAGATGGACTGCGGTCTTGCCTCAGGCCACCTGTTTACTAATCCAGCCCACGTCTAGCCATGACTCATCGACCATTGAAAGACAGCTCGGTCGCGGCTCGACCTGCGAAACTGCAGCGGCCGCTCGGACCGTTTCTTCTTTTCGCGTGCGCCTGCAGCTGAGCGAATTCCACGTATCGTGCGCACCCACAAAAACTATCCTGCGCTCACTTTCTAATGGCAGAGCCAGTGGACGGAGGGAGTGGGGGGCGGGTAGCATTTGCCTATCTCCTACGGCGGGGCAGCAACCTGGGCCACTCCCTAGTCCTACGCCCCGACACGGTCACCGCGACGAAAGCACCTCTTAATTTCACTCGGTGAGCAACCGCCAAGTCCGTGTCGGATACGCGCCTAAAAAGAGACTTCTCTGAGGGCGCTTTATCAAATGTATTATTGCTATAGTTATTATTATTATTATTATTATTATTATTATTATTATCAAACACACTATGATTTGGTGCTGTAATTTTTCATCAACTGCCGGCTGGTCCACGCCGCCTACACACAAATTTCGCAGGTCTTGCCACATATTGGAATTTTGCAGACGTTGCCCCAGATGAAAATCGTGCCTCGGCCGCTGCTTCTTTCTGGCGCTCAGTCGGCGAGTGGTCGGGTTAAGCGGACCTACTCGAGCGAGGCCTACCTGCGCCTGTCGCCTTTCGCCACCCAATTGGCAGCATCGGTAGGATCTCTCTTATTAGCGGTATCGGCTGTTCTTTTATCGCCACTGCACACAAGTTCGAGGCCTTGGACGATACCCGCTCGTGCTGCCTCGATGGCATCACGCGCTGGTACTGTTCAAAGACTTCGGAAATTTTTTTGTTTTTATAGACTTAATTGCTAAGTTCTACTTTGTGAAGTCTCGACCGTGCATGCCGAAGTATAAGTGCCGATATTTGCAAATAAGGCAGCCACAATCACATTTTATCGAGCCCACATTTTGCTCCAACAATTCCCTCGTATTTATTTTTTTCAGCAATGCTGGAATGCAGCGGACTGGACACATCGGCCTTCGCGAACCGTCGGGTGGTTTCAGATGATTACACGAACAGTCTTTCCATTATGAACATGTCTTTCCATTATTGGGAGTAGAAGATCAATTATGGGTCGGGCATATCCTGCCCTCCTAGAGCTCATTAACGGCAGTTCAAGTGTATTGCTCGGCTAAAGCGCTGCCCGATCTTGGTGCCCCCTTGCCGGCGTCCCAAGTTTCTACTTCTTTAATTCGTCCTATCGTCGCTGTCACATTTGGGCTACGCTTGTAGCAGTAGCCGCTGATGTGGTTCGTGCGTCCGGATGCTTGCACGCAAGCGGCGACGGCTAGTGGAGAAACGCCCGCGGAATGCCGTTAGGCTGTCGCATTCGCCGGTAGCTTGATTGCGAGGGTGAGAACCAGCCAATGAGGCTACTATTCTGTACTGGAGCACGGCCGTGCAGCAGATGGTAGCCCATATTCAAGCCTTCCAGGGTGGCTCGGAGGCCTAGCTCTTCGGGAATTCGTGCGGACTGGACCTGCTCAGTCACTCACTGACCGCTGTTCCTGCGAGCTGAGCAGCATTGCTTGGTGTGTCGCATCCAGGAAACCAGTGGCTTTTATAGACATGAAATAAAGAGCCCCGAAAGAGGCCTCAAAGAAAACGGGCCAATCGTACCGGGCGCGCGCAGCAGGCTACATCACGTTTCCGAGTTCTGCTCACGAGCAGCTCGCTGCTCGGCCACCGTCGGGGACAGTGGCCGAGCAGACGCTAGGAGCGGAGCGCCCCGGCCGCCGCCCGATCGGCCCGATCCGTACCTTGCAATTACACTAACAGCTCACTGCTAGAGGCACTCGTGCAGAATGCGGGATTGTTTACATTCCGCTGCAAATTATCAGCAAACGCGAGAGCTGAGCCGGTCAAGCAGGGCGCCATTCGTATAAGCAGGACTCCGAGGCAGCTCGCTCGCTGCACCGGCCATCGTGAGGCTGATGGCCGGCAGCAGCAGCTGCTGCTGCTGCTGCGATGAAGCCCTTTGTTTGCTCACGGGCCTCTAGGGCAGTCTCTCAAAGCCATCCTGTCTGTGCGACGGAAAGTACGGGGAGACGGATTGTCATTTCGCTTCTCGTCCCAACGAAATTTGTCGCTGTCGTCTCTTCACCTGGCGGTGCAAGGATCCGACGACAGCGAGTCCGCTCGATGAATGCTAACCCCCGTTCCAGTGCGTATATACCGCCGAGTCATCGATGGCCATCGAGTCAGCACTCAGCGAGGCATACTGCAGGGCAGAGGTACATAACTCGAAGCCTCGCTTTCGAAACGACTCGGCTCTGGGCTCGAGTGATGCTCGTTAGTCGTTCCTGCTCGCTCTCGCGCACACATCGATGCGCTCGTCACGGGCGACAACTCTAGCGGGCCCAGCATGCACTGGTGAAAGTTCCAGCTACCGAGACAGAAGCTCCGCAATCAAAGCCCGCAAGGAAAGCGCCGCCAAGAAGGCAGAAATGCAGTGGCCGCGTCGTTCGCAGCAGCACTAGCAGCGCTTCTCTTCACTAGTGGCCGCCGACGCCCGCTTTCGAAGATGGCGATGACAAGTAAGAATCCACCGACCGCCCGAGGAGGAAGAGGCCAATCTGTCGCTGTCCGGACTCGGCTCGCCCCAGTCCACTTATCTCGGGGTCTCCTTGCACGTGTGGACGTCGGTCACCTCGGTGCATTGTTTGCACTTTACGTCGCAGCACCAGCGAAACTTGCAGCCGCAATTATTCGTCACTTGCGTCGTTCTCGTGTTGTAGCCGCGCCCGCAGCACATCTGCTCGCAGCCGTCAGGACCGGTCGACGTGCGATTGCACACTCTGCCCGCAGTACCTGCGGCTCCTGCAAAATAAAGCAACAATCTATGCGATCTACTTGAGCAGGCCCCTAGGACTTTGTCCGGCGAATTCGCACTTACGTGAGCCAGCGAAGGTGTCCATCGAAGCGATGGCTATTTGCTCTTCCCCTTCGAGCGCACCCACATGACGATTCGCTCGCCGCTGTTGGCGCTTGGGACACGACACCGACATCGGCGATAGGATCGCGGGCGACCCCGACATTCGCGGATCTCTGGCCCATATGCACGCTGTTTTCTGCTGTCTACCCATCGCTACCGTACTGTTTGTACGACGAGTCTCATTTTCCCATGTCTTGATTACGCTACCGTCTGTCTGTCGTTGTGCACCGATGTTTTGCCCAGTCATTCCGTTCAGCAGACAGCTGCACTGAGCTGCTTCTCCTTCTGCGTCTCTTGTCCTGCGCCCGTACATGCGGAGGTCGAGCACGAAGAACCAGAGAAAACTTTCGTCGGCTTCACCCCCAGACCATGTTCTATTGCTTACATACTACCTCCACGACTATCGGGATTACTCAAGAAAAGACTGGGCATCTTGCACTGTAATGCAATGCATCTCCGTCTGCAACTTCACAAAGACTGAATTAAACGCGGGAGAGTTTTCGATTGCACAATCGCCTAAGCGGCTTCCGGCACCCATACGGTAGCCAAAAGACTACATCTCACACAACATAGAGAAGTATAGCTGAGTCCGGAAGGCAGTCAAGGAATTGAGTGGCGTGGAAGTAGCAGCTCAGGACGGCTAGAAAGAATGTGCCATAGTCGGCAGCAGGAGGGTAGATGCCGTTGCGTAAGAATTATGGAAGTAAACTCCGAAGTCCAGGATCTGCTGAGTAAAAGCTTCCGTCGTTGATGATCTTTAAGCATAGGAATGAACCAGCTATTTAAGTGTCCATATAGGACCCTAAGAGGCTGAAACTGGTGCAGCACTTTAGCTGGGTATGATGGAGCCAAGCCGTGGCGGACCTTGTGGGTCAGTGCAAGAACTTTGCACTGTAGCCACTGATCAACTGGGAGCCAACCCAGCTCCTTCAGCAAAGGAGACACATTGCCGAAACTCTGGGATTTGTTGACTAGCCTCGCAGCCACATTCATCGCCAACTGCAGAGGCTTAAAGGCTTTTTGTGGTAGCCCATCCAAGATGGAATTTCAGTAGTCTAACCTAAACAGAGCCCGTGAGCTAGCTGAATTTCTAGCAAGCCACCGTGGTAGATAGTCCCTAGTCTTACACATGGATCGGACGTTATGGCTAGCTGTGGAAGAAATTTCTTAATAAAAGAATCAAAGTGTGAACTGCTATCAAAGAGGACACCTGAATTCCAGGCACGCGGTGAAGGTCGCACTACATCGTCGCTAAATCTCCGAGTGTTTGAGCGGCTGCACGCCGGCCGTGGCCGATGTACGCTGACTCTAAAGTCAAAGTTGGCGCTAAAATAGTTGGCGTACAATCGAGCTTCGCTCAGCACGAATCGGACCGTAAATACTGAAATTTACTGAACGCTGAAAATGCCGCCGCGCTTCCTATCTCCAGCAAGTCATCACGAAACTCCTCAACGGATGTTAACACTACCGTGCTTCTGGTTATTTTCGGACCCTACAAGATCGGCTGCTGTTACAGGTCCAAGCAATTATGAGAGCTCCGAGAATGCCTTCCAGACATCCTTTAATTGCAGCTGGCTGTATGGATGCAGGCAGGCCAGGGAGCGCCGAATAGCTAGCGATTATGATATCCGTCGTATGTAAGAGAGAGAGAGAGAGAGAGAGAGAGAGAGAGAGAGAGAGAGAGAGAGAGAGAGAGAGAGAGAGAGAGAGAGAGAGAGAGAGAGAGAGAGAGAGAGAGAGAGAGAAGAGAGAGAGAGAGATGAGAGAGGAGAGGAGAGAGAGAGAGAGAGAGGAGAGGAGAGAGAGAGAAAGAGAGAGAGAGAGAGAGAGAGAGAGAGAGAGAGAGAGAGAGAGAGAGAGAGAGAGAGAGAGAGAGAGAGAGAGAGAGAGGCATGGTGAAAGAAATAGGGTAAAGAGGCAGAGTGAGAGAAGAAGAGACAGGTGAGAGAGAGAGAGAGAGAGATAAGGGAGCGAGAGAGAAGACGAGAGAGAACGGAAGTGAGAGCAGCGAGATGCCCTGGGGTGGTGGTGACTGAATCCGCGAAAACTTGTCAGCTGCATTTTCGAATTTTGGAATGCGCTGTGGTATTCATTGCATCGCGGCACGAGTAACGACCACCACCCGAGAAAAGTGATCCAACGATTTGCAGTCGCCGCTGTACGAGGAGATTTTGCAAAGGCATTGCCCTCATCGTCGATGAAAACTTTCAATGGTAAGTGTACGGCAGTGATCGGTAGCACCGCCAAGCGCTTCCGCAAGGCTGCTTACTCTGTCTCGACTACTTTCCCTAGCTAGGCGCATATAGCTAGCCAGCTCGGTAAACGCTACGTTGCCGCCAGGTACCGAGGCTCGAAAATTCACAATAAGGCTGATGTTGAATTGAATGGTGACGTCGTCATGAAGAGCAGGCTGGCCGATATTGAAGGCCTGCCTGCTGCCTCAGCAGCACCCTAGCTCTAAAAACAACCGGCTATCTAGTAGATCGTGTCGATATTAAGAAAAAACGGGTCGTCGCAGCACTCTTTGGTTGTGGGAATCGCTAGGGTGGCGATGCCCGGCCGTCGCCACTTCAGGAGGCGCGTTAATTTGCACGCCATTGGGGCAGTTCGTGCGTCTATGAGCCAAGGTCCCGTGGCTCGTGCGACAGCAGGAGCTCAAAAGACCATCAAAGACCACCAGGGCTAAGACTCTGCCGCCAACCGAGGGCTAATTACCTAGTTTGCCGCCGACGGCGCTCTAGATAGGCGTGGCGCATAAGATCGCCGAAACGGCGAAAAGTCGCCGAAACTGGCAACGCAGCCCCGAGGTCGCTCCGCTTTGCCGCCGCCGCAGGCGTTCCCGGACAGGCGGTTTAAGGAGCAGATGAGAGACGTCTCTTTAGTGCGACGCCGTAGCTCCATCTGCATGACAATGTGGAGTCTCCAGCAGCCAGGCAGCCAGAGCAGCCGGTGCGGCCTTGTCGTTCGCTGAGCCCCCCCCCCCCCGTCACCTCTCCACACGGCGAAACACATGCCAACGGCCAGTAGCATACCGAATGGGGCAAGGGAGCATACGGCCCCGGGCGCTGGATCGGTGGCGCTGGATCTGGGGGGGGGGCCACCAAAATGGGCGCCTAATACCGGGGGGGGGGGGGTTGAGAGCGACCTCTGTTGTGTAAGTTGTGCCGGGGCGCACAATATCCTAGGAATGCCACGGCTGACGGGCCAAGCAAGCCCTTCGAAGTCGCCTTGTCAGCTCTCCACACGACGAGACATATGCCGCGGGGCGAAGCCCTTCGAAGTCTGTGGCGGCGACGACGTCTACCCTTGAAGACTACCGCAAAGTCAGCCCGAGGCGCCGCTGCAATCAGCAATCGCTGGTATCCGCCGCTCGCGCCTTCACCGACTTGGACGAGTGCAGATGGCAGAGCGGCGGTGGGTGCGGCAGACACCCCGCAGGACGCTGCAGGTTCGAGCTCCGCTCGCGGGCGCATCGCTCAGTCTTCTCATTTTGTAACAATCATTCATTCTAGTCTGGTTAAGCATGACGAGAAGTGAATGACGTCGAGTTGTAAATAATGCTGCTAACTGTTGTTTGTGGTTTTATGAGGACCGAAGGCAGGTTCATTGATGTGCTTTATGGCGGACTCGTGGAGTCATGAGGCCTCGTTGCAACTGAATTCTTAAGTTTGTGAGTGATATGAGTTTCGGCTGAGGCAACGGATACAAACAGACCCCCCCCCCAAAGGCGTGATGAGTTCAGCTCGAGGAGGAGCCGCAGAGCACATGCGTTGTGCCAACGTTTGATGCTTGCGACTGAGCTCAATCTTTCGTAGCTTAATACTAAGTAATTAGCACAGTAGCCTAAGAGAAAGCAGACAGGAACGAAAAAGACGAGTTCAGAGGGGCAGACAGAAATCTAAACGGAGCAGATTCACCTGTAGCCAAGGCCTAAATGATGCATAGTCAATACACGCTGTGGCAGAAGCCGCTTGCGAGTTCTCCTCTTTCGGTACATACCAACTGAAGGCACGATCCTCAAAAGAGTTAGCTTTAGTTCGAGGGATGGCAAGGTAACTAGATGCTGATGAGCTAGTAGTGCTAGGCAGTGCATTGGAGGAGCAAGACGGACGGACAGGCTGACTAGTGCAAGCGACCTTGTAATCCAGAGAGAATTAGAGAGAGATAGGGGGAGGGAGAGTGGGAGAGAGAGGGGGAGGGAGAGAGAGAGAGAGAGAGAGAGAGAGAGAGAGAGAGAGAGAGAGAGAGAGAGAGAGAGAGAGAGAGAGACAGAGAGAGACAGAGAGAGACAGAGACAGAGACAGAGAGACAGAGAGACAGAAAGAGACAGAGAGAGACAGAGAGAGACAGAGAGAGAGAGAGACAGAGAGAGACAGAGAGACAGACACAGAGACAGAGACAGACACAGAGAGACAGACACAGAAAGAGAGAGAAAGACAGAGAGATACAGAGACAGAGAGAGAGAGAGAGACAGAGAGAGGCAGAGAGAAACAGAAAGAGACAGAGACACAGAGAGAGACAGAGACGGAGAGAGAGAGACGGAGAGAGACAGAGAGGCAGAGAGAGACAGAGAGAGACAGAGAGACAGAGAGAGAGAGAGAGAGAGAGAGAGAGAGAGAGAGAGAGAGAGAGAGAGAGAGAGAGAGAGAGAGAGAGAGAGAGAGAGAAGGATTTCAATGTTGAGTTGACGCTTGAAAGGGAGCCTGGAAAGCTTCGATCGAAGTGGCCTGACGTGGCAGCTACGAGATTACTCCAGAGCCAGACTCCGAGCTGCCGAGTTCGCACCAGCTGCAGACAATTACGGGCACGAGCCAGGAGGCCTGAATAAAGGGAATTGCCGCCATCGAGACACGATGGCAAGATCCAGCGCCCTAGCGAGCGAGCACTCGAAAAAATTCGCACTGGCTTTCAGCACTCCCTTCGCGTTGTAGCGCATCGCCGAAAGCCGACATTGCTAGCCGGCTGGCAATGCCAGCGTTTCGTTTCAATGCAACGCTTCTACGATAGCGGCCAAAACGTCTCAAAGGTGGCTCGCCCGGCCCGCCCCGCCCCGCTCCCCCCCCCCCGCCCATGTGCACGGGCGTAGGAAAGCCCAGGGGGCTAGCCTACCCTGGTCCCCTTGGCTTTCCACCAGCTCGAGTGGGGCGAGTCTGGCGGCTGAGACGCTTGACGGGCCCTTCAGCCGCCTACGAATGGCCGGTCCTTGCTGTCTGGCCTTGACACTGTCTGGCCTATCCTGCTTAGGTCAATGCTAGCAGCGCACACCGAGCATGCACTGCCCTTCGGGGCTTCGCGCTGGACCACAAAAGAGGTCGCTGGCTCCACGTGCACGCCGGTCGTCCAGCGCCGACACGTCGCCGGGCGGAGCTGTTCTCTCGCGCCCGGCTTCGTGTGCGCTGCTGACAATTCGCCAAGATCGCGAGCGGCGGTTTTTGAAGTCGCTAAAAATTACCTTCTCTTTGTCCGAGCGCGGTCGCCCACCGGCTCGCCGACCGACCGGCTCGCCGCACGGCCGCTTTGGCAGCCGTACAATCCGACCCGTCGCTTGGGCGGCATCCGGCGAGGCGGGCCGTCGTGGTCGCCTCGCGCCTCCCTCTGGCGCCGCTTCTGGGAAAGAGCCACTCCGGCAACCCGGCAGTCACCGCCGCCCTCCCCAGAAACCATTCCACACCGCCCAGGTCTTCTCCCCAGAAGACTTTCGGTCGCACCGCCCCACATCCCGCGAGGTCTGCGAAGTCGCTGAAATTCCCCGTCGCAGCCGCCGTTTCGGCCGGGGCCTTGCTGGCGCAGCAGCAGCAGCAGCAGCAGCAGCGCTGCCGACGAGCGAGCGGCGGCGCTGCTGCCGCCGAGCTCTCTGCCGAGCCGCTAGTGAGATGCAGCGGCCGCTAGCAGCTACCCAACACCTGCCGCCGCCGCCGCCGCCGCCGCCGCCGCCGCTGATGCTGCTCAATCGACCGCCGGCTCCCGAGACAGCGCACGCACCCGTCTTTGGATCCATGAGGCAGTAGTCGGGCGACTTATCCAAGTAGACGAGGTCCTCTTTGGACAGCTGCTCCCTGTCGCTGACCGTCGACAGAGACGTGCCGTCCTGCGCGATGGTAGCTCGCACGGCCGCATTGTACTTGAGCTTGATGTGGTCGCCCATGCGGTGGAAGTCCTGCATGGCCTGCCAGCACGTTCGTAGGCTGCACGAGCCACTGACGCCCTGGCACTTGCACTTCAGCTTGACGAACTTCTCCACGACCTGCACCGGCGTGTAGAGGGCGGCCGGTAGGGGAGAATGCGCGGCTCGCCGCACCGCCGCAGGCCAGCGCACTCCTTCCTCGTGCGTATGCTTAAATTGATGACTCATACAATATATCGACGCCCATTATATATATATATATATATATATATATATATATATATATATATGTACATATATATATATATGTATATATGGTGGGTGGCGCAGTCGGCACCAGGAGAGAAGATGCCTCCATATGAGAATCATCGAAGTATACGATGTCCATGTATATACGAACTATGTATATATATATATATATATATATATATATATATATATATATATATATATATATATATATATATATACCTATACATGCAATATTTACGCATAGATACATTATATGTAGCGAATACATTTATATGTACATATACATATATGAACAAATATTTTTGTCCGATATACATTTGTGCAATTATTTAATGTATTTTCGTAGTTCAGTGTCTACTCTTGTAGTGTATCAACTTAATGAAAATTTGTGACAACTTGTGAACATTTAAAAAAAATAGGTGAACATTTTTAACGGTCGGCTGATTCAACAGCCTTATTTATATCGTAACATGCGAGCCTTAGCGGCTAGCACCCGGCTTACAGCAAAGAATAAGGAAATTCCCTCCTGCCGGGCTCAAAATGACGACCTGGTTGAAAAGTGGGAGTGTCTTAAATTCTCTTAGGGTGCCGTACAAATGAATTATATTTTTTATTTATATTTTACTCCTAGGATTAAAGCTCAGGTCATTGCATATATGGAAGGATCTTGCAGGCGCAATACGAGTATACCTGAAAATGCTGTGATATGTATATATATACACACACACGCGCGCGCGCGCGCGCGCGCGCACACACACACACACACACACACACACACACACACACACACACACACACACACACACACATATATATATATATATATATATATATAGAGAGAGAGAGAGAGAGAGAGAGAGAGAGAGAGATAGATATATTACATAGAGGCGTATGTTTAAACACTCGTCTATGTATGCCTATCATGTACTCGCCTACTATGTACACACATTCGCATGATACAAAGCTGATATGATATGATACAAAGCGCATTTACACTCAAAAGAGAGAGCAAGGAGGCCTTGCCCTTGCAAGTTAAAATTTACTATAAATACAATACGTTTGTATAGCACCCTAATAGAACTTAATCTCTCTATTCAGGCGCTTAACAAGTGCGATGGGGCTCGACCCCATGACCTCGGTCATCAAACACCTTGGTTGAGGCGGGCATCTTAACCGCTGGGATAAACCAGTATCACTACGTAGCGGCAGAAAGAACCAGCAAATTTCGGAGATTGGAATATGCTAAACAGAAATCGTGTTAACTGATTAGTGACAATATGTAAGTTTTCAGCACGCACGAGTATACAACGGAGACTCACACATACGCACCGAATGGTGGCTAAGACGGATGGGCTTTTAGCTATTCTTTGAACGCGTCATACATCAAGCCATCGCGTCAGTCGGTAGTGGTGAGTTCTAGGCTTTGGGAGCATGCGAACACCGGGCATGATCCCCAAAGAATCTGTGGCTTCTTAGAGGCGCAGCTAAACGATTGAAGTCAGAGGAGCTGGCGGTACGATGGGAAGTCCGAGTGAGATCAAGTATTTCAAAGCAGTTTGCACACCCCGAACTGCACCACGGCTCCCCGGCGACCGCTAGACCGAGAACGTGGCGGGCAGAGGAACCTGGAAGACATGGAAATTCGTCAACACCGGCGCAAGTGACTGTTCACGATTATGCGTCACATATGAAGGAACCTAAAAGTGTCACGACTTTGAAGTCGATATCCTCTTTGATGGAGAGTCTGTGCAGGTCGATGAGAAAGAGTGTATTATGGCAGCCGCGGCATTTGTGTCAGACAAACCGGGCGGCAAAGTTTTGCCAACTGTGAGCGTCTCGTTGCACAGGCTATAAAACCTGCTGGTAGCGAGTTACAAAAGCCCAGACACAATTTCAAAAATTGCTGAAACCAGCTTGGCAGTGACATTCTTGTCTAAGTAAGACCAAGTTTTGGCAATGTTACGCAGCTGAAAGTAGGCTTATTAGACTGTGGAGTTTATGTGGTCATCTAGCGAAGGTCGTTCTTCAATAGGAAAATTGGATTTCCGCTCAGAGGATGCAGAAAAGATGTCGGACGGGCCATTTTGAGGGTTAGGTATTTTAGTTTCTAGTGACCATAGTTGTGAAGTTGGTTATCTTGTCATTCAATTTTACATAGTTTATCACTGTCACAATTTGAATGCCAGCCATACAAGCTGCAAGAGAGTTGATAGAGTTTCTTATGTGGAAGGCAGATAATTATCAAAGCTTTCGTACAGCTGCGAAGGCACTCATCGGGAAAGAAAGATTATGCTGTGCTTGATGATTACATTGGCAAGTGAGAGAGAGACAGACAGACAGAGACAAAGAGAGAGAGAGAGACAGAGAGAGACAGACAGAGACAAAGAGAGAGAGGCAGACAGAGAGAGACAGACACAGAGAGAGACAGACAGAGAGACAGGCAGAGAGAGAGAGAGGGAGAGGGAGAGGGAGAGAGAGAGAGAGAGAGAGAGAGAGAGAGAGAGAGAGAGAGAGAGAGAGAGAGAGAGAGAGAGAGAGAGAGAGAGAGAGTATAAATAGCCTAAGAAGTCGACGTAGAACAGATGCCGAGGTACCCCGTACTTTAAAGTCTCAATGAATGATCATCGCCGGCCGCAGACACCTGGCTCTGAAATCTTCCATTGGTATGTGACCTATCTATTGCAGTGCAATTATAGTGGTTGCCCCAAGCGAGATCGTATGCACTGAATTAGGATTTAGCGATCACTGGTACTAAAAGCTACCAGGATATCATGCAGAACTGGCGGAGTGACTCTACATCAGTCAGTATTCCAGAGACGGTCATTGCAGGCTCAAAGTAGTGCTGGCTGAGTGGAGTTCGATGTTTTAGAGGGCCAGTGATCCTCTGGGATCGAACGATGAGATCGGGACGGACGAACAAGAAGGTGAAACTTGAGGTAGAACAAGGTACGAAGGGTGGAGTCTAGTAGAGACGTTACCTCGGAATAGGCTCTCTGATTTTGTCTATCTGGCTTACTCGGATGCAAGAAAAGCGACCTTGTAGTTCGATTGTCGACGTTAGCATTTTTGGATCAAGGATGCCTCTCGGTCGAAAGGGGTCTGGAATCGTGTGCATGTACCTGCTTACACTATGCCTGCTACTAGCGGATGTTACTGCCAAGCATTCGGTAATGTTTCTTAACACAGCGTCTGTAAAGTGCCCAGAAAGAGATTCAGTTCTGTGACGGTGCCATACAAATGTATTATTATTATTATTAAAACATTCGGATAAATAAACGTCACTTAAATGCGGGTGGCATTGATCTCCTTAAGCCATCGAGCGACTTGGTCTCACTGAGATCTCCGCCATTTTCGCTACCGTCCAGCCACGCTCACTCACCTTCCGACCGACGTTATTGTTGTGCAGATTCATCAGTCCACGAGCGTCTCGCGTCGTCTTCTCCTTGGCATCAATGAATGCCTTGGAGAACTTGGAGCCGTACACAACGTTGTCGCTGCAGCCCGTCCACTGGAACTCTCCTTTGTCGTCCTGGCCGGCGCCACGCTTGGTCGGGTCGCAAGCGCAGTTCGTCAGCTCGCCGCTCGTGCACGCCTTCGTTATGGCGAACACGACGCCCGCCGACGATATGGCGTACACGAATGCCACTTCCTTGCTACCTAGAATCGAGCGTCGTAGACTCGGGCTAGCGCAACGAGCGACACCATCGCCGAGGTCTCGCCATCCGATGGCTCTGCCGGCTGTAGCTGTGTGGTTTTGCTCCCCGAGCAGCAGTGCTCGGCGCCGGCGAGGATTGGCGTGCTCTAGTCGAAGCGCACCCGCTGCCTGTCGGGTGACAGAGCGACGTCTGAGCGCCGCCGACACAGCCAGGCGCCGAACTACCAGAGGCAGGGCGAGGAGGGAGAGGTGGAGGAGGAGGATGTGGTGGTGGCGACGGCGGTTAGGCAATTCGGGGCGATACCCGCTTTAGCGCGTCGCCGCGCGGCTTGGCAGCTGCCGGCGAATCTTGCCGAGGAAGATGGAGAGCGGACGTTGAACACAACAATTCGCAAGGCCAGCGCCGGTCGGACAGGCTACGAGCGAACGGCGCGGCCAAGTGCCGGCCGCAAAGCCGCCACCCACCCACCTTTCAAGGAGAGCTTGCCGAAAAGCGACGGGTTGCGACTGTCAATTGCTGTGCAGTTCCAGCGATGGCTCCTGAACTGGTACTGGCACTCTTTCACGCCGATCTGCACGCCCCGTCCGATGCTTCGCACGACCTCGGGATACTTTCGGCAGAGCTTCCGCTGCTGATCGAGCAGTCCGGGAATGCCGTCGCACATGACGGCGCGCCCGACGGCGTGCAGCGACAGCTGGCTCAGGAACCTGTTCGCACCGAGGCGGCAGCAGCGTGTCACCCGTTGGCCACTGCTGCTTACTCACGACAGCTGGCTGCGGAGGGTACTCGGCGACAGCTCGTACGCTGCAAGCCGGCGAGAGAGAGTGAAAGAGAGAGAGAGAGAGAGAGAGAGAGAGAGAGAGAGAGAGAGAGAGAGAGAGAGAGAGAGAGAGAGAGAGAGAGAGAGAGAGAGAGAGAGAGAGAGAGAGAGAGAGAGAGAGAGAGAGTGTGTGAGAGAAAGCGGCGGCCGGTGAAGCGGCAGCAGTGCGTCGCTCGGCCTCGATCTTCGGCGGCCGGCGGGGAAAGCGTGCGGGAGCGATTTGCAGCGGCGGGCCCGACGGCCAAAATGTGACCGAGCGAGAAAGCCCGCCTTCGGCGACTTCGTGCGAAAATCACCATGCGACAGCGTGCCGACGACGAACGGCCTCTCCGAATGCGACCGCTCTGGACTCGCGACGCCCATCGATTCGTCCAAGTCGATCGGCATGCCCGCACGCGCCGCTGGGACTGCAAGCGTGACCGTCCGAGAAGCCTCGCAGGGCGGCCGCAGAAGCGTCTCGGCGGCCGCCCGGGCGAAAGTAGCGGCGCCGTCGGTCGGGGGCAGCAGCGGGGATGCTCGCCGTGGGGCTCACCTCCAAGTCGAATGGACGGCGAGCGTCTGCAGGCAAAGCGAGCTGAGCAGCAGCCACAGCTTCCAGCCCATACTTCTCTCGCACGATCGCCGCCGAGCGAGCGAGCGAGCGGGCGGTGCTGCGGCGGCGCCGACGGTTCGCTCTGCTCTCCCGCCCCCTTCCTAGTCGGCCGCCGCCGGCGCACGCCGGGGAAAGTCGCCATGCGCGCGCATTTCGTCGTCGGCGGCTCTCTCTCGCTAGAATAACAGCGCCGCTTAGGGGGCTAATATACTGTACATGTCGGGGGGGGGCGAGTCTGAAAACGTCAGCGCTTCTCAGATAGCCGGCACCCTTTGTGGGCAATCACCCTTTGTAGGGGCTGTTTTGATTCCATCCGCGGTATACAAAGAATAAGCGAACGAGTCTTATTCAAAAGCAGCGCTTGCCACTTTCCCGGCGCAAGAGGGTGCAGATTAAAGTGATACGAGGCGGACAAAGGGAAGAAAGGCGAGTTAATATTCCCCGGACAATGCGCACGACGAAGAGATTTCTCTCCGGTTCTCGGTGGCAGACCGGCTCAACTATTCGCCTCCTCTGGATTCCCCGCGCGGCGGAGGTCGGTCTGATCTGGCAGCCCAGCCGCAGTGTCTTGCCTTCCCTGGCGGCAAGCCGACCCTGTCGGCTGCAGCAGCTAGGGGTGCCGGAGCGCCCAGAGTCTCGGCCGCGGCGGCTCGAAGCCGCTTCCGGACCAGCAGGGCAGTTCATGGACGCGGGCAACCTACGGCATCTTACGACGCGCAGTTTCGTGGTGCCTCTCAAGTGGCGAGCTGACGGTTCAATCTCAATGGGGTTGAGAAAGCGATTCGTAACCAACGAGCGACTGACTACTAATGGGCCCCATTATCGAGGCAGGCTGCACATCTATCCGAAGCCTCGCGAGCGAGTCATTATTTCCGGGAGCCCCGAGCGAACCTAGCAATGCCGAGCGGGTTAGTAAAGCATTCGATCGACACTCAGTGGCTCGCTCGCCCTGGTTCCGGCTCCTGTGGCGCCAGCATCTCGAAGTCGATTGGCTGCTCCGCGTTCGACGCGAGGACCCACTCAACTTCCCTGTCGGAAGTCGGGGAGAGCGTGGGCGATAGGCACCTCTGTTCTGTCGCTTGCACCGAACAGGCGAGGGCTCCAAGGGTCGCCAGCTACCCGAGCCGGTGCCGAAGCTCTTTGTTAAGCTTACTAGCGTCTCACGTGTCGAGCTCCTGTAGCTACCACATCATTTCGCAGCGCTACAATAGACTGCCCCCGTGGCGGCCGAGAGGCGATCCGCCCGGGGCTCTTCGTGGTCAGAAGTGTTGCTAAGATCTGAGGATCGGACGTCGGCTAGCGGATGCATTCGCTCCGAGCGAATGCATGCTCGGCGGCTTCACTCAGGGCTCTCGCTCCTCCGACAGATCGATGCTCCTCTGGTAGATCGACAGCTGCTTAGCAGGCTTCCTTCCAGCCGCCCAGGGCTGCCATGCTTGCCTCTAACGACCATCAAGGTAGCGGGCAGAGCCCCGAGGCATATATTGTGAACCTGGATTGAGAATAGGTTCTCTTGGGGCACTACGCAAACAAACTGCATTTTTATTATCATTATTACAATCTTCTTCGCTTAACTGGCTGGCACTCAAAGACGCAACTGAAGCACAGTGGCAAAAATGCCCTTTCTTCAAAAAAAGATGCACCAACCGCGACCGTGAAGGATACAAAAAGTGAACGAAAGAAAAGTCCGCACAGATGAGCAGCTATGGCAGAAGACAGCTAAAGCTCGGCTTCGCAAAGCAGCCGCCGCCGAGTTTTTGCTCTCTCGCTGACACAGCAGCCAAGCGTGCAGCAGGCATTGGCGACAGACTGGCAACAGATCCACTGCGGCGTCGCTCATCTGGGTGTGCTGACAGCAAAGTTCGATCGCCATCTGCCGACAATGCCCACCTTTTCGAGGGGCTCAGCAGCAGAGGGCGCCTCGCCTGCCAGCGACACAAACGATAGCGGAGGTCGGGCGCTCGACGGCCTGTGCACCGGAAGTCGAGCTGGGGGGCACACAGGTACTGGCAGCAAGGCGGCTCGAGGCAGCCGCGCTCGAGGCCAGCAGCACGAGCACCCCGGCGGCTGGCGGCGCACTCGAGTGCCGCCGCTCACCTGCAAGCCCTGGCTAGGTCGACACGAGGAGCCGGCCAAGGGCGGCGACTGCTGCAGCTGCTTCCTTCTGCCGGCTCCCTCCTCATCGACTGACTAGACAATAGACGTAGGGAAGAGAACGACTGACTGACGACGACGTCGGCGAGCGAGCGATCGCTCCAAGCCCGGCCCGCTTGCGCCAGCCAGCCATCAGCTCGTCGCCGCGGTGGCCGCCGCCGCCGGGTGCCTCTCGAGCTCGAGGACCGTGCGCACGGCCTCGAGGATGTTGGCGCACGCGCGCTTCGGAATGCGCAGGTCCTCCTCGACGGCGAAGTCCACGTGCGGCGGCGCCGTGCTGTGGCCGCACTGGTGCTGGCGCTCCTTCGAGTAGACGCCCGTCGCCACGAGGATCGACTCGCACGTCTCGGCCGAGTCGAGCAGCTCCTCCTCGCACACTTCCCAGTCGCTCACCATGGCCTGGTGCGGCAGCTGGTGGCCGCCCCCGGCAGCGCCCAGGTGGTGGCCACCGGCGGCAGCATCGGCGAACTCGGAAGCAGCAGCCGCCGCCGACAGGCCCGCTGCCGACGTGGAACCGTGGCGCGAGGCCACGTGAGCAGCGGCCGCTGCGCCGCAGCCAGTCGGCGAGGCTATGTAGTGGCTGGCGTGCCCGCCGAGAATTAGCCGGCTTCGCCTGGTTATGGTCTGCGCTGTAGATTTCTTCTTGTTCTGGAGGTAGCGGTTGTACAGATTGGCGCCGTATATGTCCGTGTCAGGGTTGTCCCTGCAAGACGCCGGCAAGAGATGGATGACCGGTGCAACCACGTGCGCTCACAACACCACCATGCTAGGACAGGCGACGCTTCGACAATGCAAGTAGGCCGCAGGCAAATGCAACATCAGGGATCGTGCGTACAAACTTGCGTCCGAGATCCCCATACCCAGGCTGCAAAGCAACTCATCACAACACTTGCATTGCTAGGGTGCTCTTACATCGTTGGGCCCGGTGATCTGGCTGTGCAGATCGCCAACCAATTGCAAAAAAAACTTAATAGCAATTTCTAGTGGGGCTCTATGACACACGTGTTCGGTTTGCTACAGTTGGATTGCAGCCTTTCTACACTTGCCAAACTTGGACTCATTGTGACTGCGACCCATGGGCATGTGAGACTGTCATGCGGCGGGCCTGTAGAGGTGGTGCTTTTCAGGCACCGTCGGCTTAAGCTTGTCATCTGGCCCCCAAGTGTCACGCTGGACAGTTTTGCCACCTTATTTCAAAACTCGTTGACCTCACAGACCAGCCTGGAATTTTCAGCTTTCTGGCCTTTGGAGCTGGAATGGCTAAATTAGCAGGCCGAAGCTTTGCTATTACTTACTCTCTAAGTCTCTCCGATGATAGGAACCGAGCAAAATATATGCAAGGTAGAAAAGGGGAGGAGAGGGGATGAAAGGACGCTCGTTCTTCTCACCCAGGGCCGTAGGTTCGAGTCATGCAGCAGGCAGTTCTTTATTGCCCACGGGGCCAAAGCCGCTAAGGTTCATCTACTGTTGCTACAAAAACAAGGCTGCAAAAGAATCAGCGACTCTTTACTTTAAGGGAGGGGAGGCGATCGAAAGGGAAAGACAAAGATGGGCAAAGGAAGAGAAGGAAGAGGAAGGAGATACAAGGAAGAGAGGTAAGAGGAGGGAGATACAAGGAGGAGAAGGAGAGAAAGGAGGAAGATAAAGATAGGGGAGGAGAGGCAATAGGAGACGGGATGGAGGAGGAAAGAAGAAGAGTAGAAGTAAGGTTGGGAGGTGAGGGTGAAGGACGGACGAGGGGAGGAAAAGGAGAGAGGGGATGGGTAAAAGAGGTTGCCAAGGACCGGAGGGATGAATGGGACCACGCCGAGTGCACCGAGACACAAGCACAGATGACAGCAATCCAGACAGGAAATTGCCAGGATCAAAACTGAATGAGCCGATCAAGCCTTACCCAATGCAGTATAATCGTTTGATGCTTCGGTGGATGCCGATGGTCTTTGCATGCTCATTCAGCATGTACTCAGCATGGTGGTACGTTATTGGACTTGGCTTTCCAATCAGTGCTGTATATTTCAAATCTTTGCCAGTGAACTTCTGCAAAAATGCTACAGCAGTCAGCAGTGTGATGGAGTGCATTTACCTGCGTCACGTTCTGCTTTTCACAACACTACTTACTTCTGCAGATCAGACAGGGCGTAGGCTGAGGATTATCTAGAATTAGGCGGACAGTTAGCCTCCCGGGTCACTGGTCCAGCAACTGGCCAGACAAGGCAAGAGAGCGTGGACTTCTAACGCGATGCTGAACGAACTGGACGAAGTCGACAGGGAAAGGGGAAAAAAGACGGACCATATGACGGTAGCAAACACTGAATTCCCAGCTGCAAATAGCGTGCTATGGGCAAGGGAATGGCGGCAAGCAGCAGCCATTCGCCAGAAAAGCAGCTGTAGCTGGCCTGCAATGGCAGAGGTAAACATAGCGAAGAGCCGCGGCTTCCCAGCATAAACACGGTCAGAAACAGGTAGACTCATCAAATGTCAGAATCATAAAACACTAAAGTCGGCAATTAGTCATCAGAACAGGCGGTACATCACATCACACCTATCAAAATACACACCACCATTTCGTGATGACCGGCAGAAATAGTACATCTATGCAATGGCACCGTTCTCTGGCTGCTCCGGTGGCATAGTGAGGTGCCGGGCTGCTAGGCAACAGAACTATTTATCGAAAAGACAATTTCGAGATTGCCAACCAGCAGCAATCACAGCTGCACGAGTGGTCGGTATTGCCTTTAGTGCAACACTAAGAGGGTCCACTCACTGTTCGCCCATGATTTCGCAAAAAAAGCCAGCAAAGAGATGTTCTCTAGAAGTACTTTAACTCTTAGCTCGTGTACGGCCAAATTGGAGAGCACGAGCAAATGCATGCTTTACCCAAGCCTCGTCACAGTCCACGCTTTCTATTATGTTAGCCTCCCTCTCTGAGCAAGCACACGGCATGGCAGTGCATCGCGTGGCCCTTGAGTAGTTCTCCAGGTTACTCGACCACTACCAGCACTGCAATGCCGGCGACAGCATTTGATCAAAGTAAGTCAAGCCAAACGATAACAAAACAAGCAAGTAGAGAAGCAGCCGACCAGCTGACGGTAGCCAGCCGGAGAGGCACACTGTGGGCGTATGCATGTGCATCTCCATCAGAGAGACCACAAACAGGTTTTAGAGCTAATCAATCCTCAGAGTGCATAACGAATTTCTAAGAATTGCTGACATAGATAGGGGATCTGCTACGTCTGCCAGATCTCACAGCAACGCTTAATACCCGTGACCACGAAGTCCTTCTGGAGCTTATCATCTCGCCTGGGCAGCACTGACATAGCACTGCTATGGTTAAGGTCCTATGTCAGAGGGAGATTTTTTTTTTAGAGAATTAATGTAAACAAGCAATCCTAATCTGGAGAGGCATTTAAATAATAGCAAACTAATTTCAGCTATTTAAACAGGCATTTTATATAGCAGTATAAGAGCCTTAGCAGCTATCAATTACGATTGTAGTCAGCAACAATGAATTGTTTTTTTTTAGGACTCAAACCTACGAACAGGGCCAATAGGCCGAGCATCTTACACTTAGCCAAGACCTACGACCTTTAAGTAGGCAGCACCCAAAGCAGTGCGCTTCTTCTACTTCTTTTTTGCCGATGTGTTAGCCAAGCACAATCCCGGCTTTCATTTTTATTAAGATGACACACACAACTGCATCTGTACTTCTACCCCTCCCTGCCTTCAAGCACACCAAACCCATCTTAATTCCATTGCAGCATGTATTGCTGGCATTCACATTTTGAAGGTAACCAAATTTATCAAACTGAATGCCGATAAAACAATCTTACCAGTTATGGGCAAACCTAACCAGCATTACTCAGAAGGGCAGACGTATACCTCGTAATGGATCCTGTAGCACGAAACTACTCATCGAGTGACCAGCGACTTTCTAGCTGTTCCATTCCTTTATGCTTAAAGACTGTTAACAAAAGAATATTTTGCTCTGCAGGTCCTAAACTGTGGAACTACTTCCATAATTGATAAGCTACGAGATTTTCTTTTCCCCAGACGACTGTGGCAATCAATCCTTTTGAATCGATCAAACGAGACGTAATTGTTACATCGCAGAGACTGGATTCGGTCAGCTGTACAAATCGAACCTTACCAGTAACTCATCCGATATACCAAATAATGTTCACGGTCATTAGCAGAAAAGAGCGATCGCAGGTATCAAATACCGCAGACAAGTCAGGAAAACCACGGCTGTAACATTATATCACGGTTAGTAAGAATTGATTAGTCACGAGAAACATAGTTTTAGTAAAATGTTGCCACTTAAATCTTGACAGAAATTTGGCTGAGAGATCATTATTTTGGTGCATTCCAAGAGCCTTTAACGGACAAGCTTTCCCAGAATCTTCGATAAAAGGAAAAAGTGAGGTATTAGCCAGGACCCAAGTACCCACTATAAACAAGTTAAGCACAAAACAACTAAGTAACGGTGGGGGAGAGGGAATTTTCGGTCAATAGGCATATAAGGGTCTTCAAGCAACTCAACTAAAGTCAACTAACGCTTGTGCTATTAACTTTGACCGCATCATCTAAACTAAAGGAAACTCGAGTAAGTTCAACAGCAAAGGCGCATCCAGTGGCTCAGTTGATTTAGCTTCCCATGGAGGTAGCATCGGTGCAGAATCGATTGTCAACACAGTAGAGAACTTTTCAGCAGCACAGTTAACAGGAGGGGGTACGAGCACTCGATTCTGGTACATAGGAGGAAAACCCACGTCCTTGTACTTCCTATTGCAAAGGAATACACGGTCTAATGCCTCGAGCAGAGCACACGACAGATGCCTATGCAGCTCATTGCAGCAGAGCACAAGCTATGAAAGTGGCTCACAGGCGTTATGCAATGATGGAGTATGGGAATGCAAAGTGGATGACCACTCAATTGTGTAGGTCAGTTCTATGGCCTGCCGGCCCGGCAGACATGTGGCTCATGTCTGAAAGACCAAGAAAAGTATTACAGCCACAGGGCGGCACCAGCAGCCGGCGCACCAATCAAATAGAGCAGATGAAGCTCGACCACTTCCACCACACACAATGAGCACCGTTCGAAATAAAATACATTATAAATCGTCGAGGCCATCACGGTAGTAGGGCACCATTCAATCGCGTTTCCCTTTGCAGCAAATGTAAAGCGCCTAGAAAGCGATTGAGTTCTCTGAGGGTGCTTTATCGAGTGCATTATTATCATTATCATTACCAGGGCAAGGTCAATGTAAGGTCATACCCCATCATGACCATGGACACCAAACCAGCCACAAATCTCAGGCTATTAAGCGTACAGAAGGCAAAGAAATTGCATGGCAAGCAAAAATTAGCACTGCTCAGACGTTTATAGCAGCAGGTAAGCTCGGAGAAATGACCAAAGCAGGGAGCAGTAGTGCAAGGCTAGCCAGTTTAGTAGTCAGCAGCATACTCCCAGTCAGGTTTCCATCACCATGCCACCTCACTGAGCGACCGATAAAGTGTGCTGCTCAAGCGCTCGGAAAGCTGCTCACAAAAACACGACCACCTGTTCAGGCCCAGCCCTGTCTCTTCTCACACACAGTACTTGAGCACGCAAGCAAAGAGGCCCTATTAATTTTACGCAACTCAAAGTGTTCACGAACAAACTCAACACTTGCCCGGACCTGAAAAAAAGCTGCACAAACCTAGCACAACTGCAGCAGACGTCGATTCCACCATCCCTAGATGTATCTTAGCAGCCAGGGGCACTTATGCACCTCAACTCCCCTGAAGCTAAGTACTAGAATTCCAATGCTTCTTGCACATTCAACATTTCTCCGGGTAGCAAATTGGGCCGGCACACGTGAGGGCGCACACACGACATTAATGAAGTCTGCTCACAACCGACCCTCAATACAGTCTCGTCCTTTTTAGTGGATAGGCAAAGCAGTCACTGGGGGATTTGCATACTACATGCCCTGGTTGAAGCCTTACACTTGCATATATTCACATCTGCAAGGTTTTCAAATGGCTCAGGGGCTACTTGAAGATTCTGACGATATGACAAATGCCGGCCATCGGTCAACGGCTTTACCAGATGCACCTGCTGCATCACACTCACACGAATTTCTTGCTGGGCAAGAGGAAGAAGGAGAGAGAGCAGCTGTTTACACTAGATGATAGTAAATGCCTAAGAGCAGGATGCTCGTAACGTTTTACTCCCTGAAAGGTGCGAACTTAAGGGTAAATGCTGAGAAAATACTTTTAACAATCGAACATTTGTTTAGGGTACCTTTCACGAGACAAACATGCTAGAATTGGAATATAAAGTTTTGACAATTTCCACATACTAGGAAAGCATTAAAAAAAGAATGCAGGCCACGTCTAACCCAGATGTAAACAGGAAGCAACGTATCTACAAACAGCAAATTCAGACCAATCTCTGTGTCACACGTGACTTGTTTTGCTACATGCCCATGATTGCAGAATCTAAAGTTCAAGGTCATTCGATTCTATGAACTGGCACACGTATCGAACCGAAATCAGAAATGACTCGAGCAGCGATACAAGCAGAGCTGCACAACACTGAATTTTGACATTAATCCGTGCATTATTGGCCAAGTAATGATATTTACAAGGCACAAAGCAATGCTGTAAATCCAGCAAATACCACAACCAACTGCAAACGTGTACCTCACTGAGCAAAGGTTCAAAAAGTTGGGACACAAGTCACCCGTGATGCAGAGATCGATGCAAATTTGCTATTTGTAGATATGTTGCAACCGGTTTCCTTCCGGATTAGACAAAGCTAGCCAAATCGTTTTCTTCATGCTCTCCTTTTACGCGGAAGTCGTCAAAACTTCAGACCCTGTTTCTAAGATGTTTGTCTTTTAAAAAGTACCCTAAACAAATATTCGACTGTTGGACCAATCTTCTAAGTATTTTCTCTGCATTTACCCTCAAGCATTCACCAGTCGACGATTTTTAACGCAATTTTACTCAGCAAATGCCTCTCTGCGCTGGCTTATATCAGCATTAGTTCAGCCAAGCAGAGCAAGACAAGATCGTGTACACGACTGAGATGACGAATGAAGACTAAAAGCAACTCCGACACCGAGTCAGCAAGCAAATGCATTCTTTGAAGCCTGAGCAGCAAAGGGAGTGGCTATGGATGTGGAGCCGATATCCTAAACGATGCAGGAAGCTCGACGGGTAATCAAAAGACATAAAAAAATACATTGATGGCACCGAGGAGTGGCTTGTTAAATATTTTCCTCGGTCAAAAGTGCAAAATGGCCAGGATGCTAGACTCAGACGGCAGTGGTTCAACCTCTAAGGCTAACAAACACATTTTTCTTTCCCATCAGTGAAACACTTTCATTTCCAAGGGGAGTTATATAAAGCTATCGTTGTCAGTTCCTCCACATTTTTTAAAATTTACCCAAAGGGCCCTAGCAGACCTTTCAGGTTCAGCACTTTCAACAGACAAGTGCAAGCGGTTTGGTCTAGCGGTTAAGGTGCTCGCCCCGACCAAGGTCTGACTGAAGTCGCGGGCTCGAGCCCTGAGGCATACGTGAAGCGCCTGAATAGAGATTAAGTTCTCTTGGGGCGCTATATAAATGAATTTCATATATATATATATATATATATATATATATATATATATATATATATATATATATATATATATATATATATATATATATATATATATATATATGTATGCTCCAAACCCCAAGTTCAATGGTTACAGCAGTGGCAGAGCAGGGGGGGGGAGCTGCCCCCTCTCAGTCTGCAAAGGAGCAGCTCTCACTGACAGCTACGATCTCGGGCATTTGGCTTTTAGCTGATTTTGACTCAGGCACCTGGAGCAACCGGGGTGTGAATGTATGTAGCCAGGTAAATCAGCTGAGACCAACTAGTTAAGGTGAAGCTAGCAATGGAGTCTCCGACAGCGAGACCTACTTACGGCCTACAATAGACTGGATAAAAGCAGAATAAACTGACTTAAGACACGAACTAGGTGTACGCCGAATAGAATAAAACGCTACAGACCGAACCTAAGCTGACGAAAAGCTAAGCATAACTTACACTGTGCACCTTGGATTCCTATTGCTACTGTGCTGGCAGCTTGTACCTTCTTGGGCTGTAGATGTTAGCCTTTAGGGTATGGACCATCACTAGCGATAGAAGACCTGTGGTAGAGTCAGCTATACCGCGATTCCAGGGTCTCTTCCTTATAGTTTAAATACATAGGACTAATTTGTGCCGCGTAAGGCCCTTGCCGTGGCACGAGTGAATAACTGCTACTAACAGGCACAAGTTGCCACACCAAGTGGCCGCTCGGAGTCCAGTAATAGCTGGTTATACTTTAAAAGCAAACCAATCCCGAATTTTACAGTCTCCCGGCAGAGCAAGATGCTTGCGCAGTTACAAGTCGAGTCGGGCCACCAAACGTCACCTGGTACCATCATCCGTCATCTCTCAAGCACCACGGGGGGAGCATAGAAAAGGCCAACATCTTTGGGTTGTTCCGGGTCTGGGACTCGGTAGAGCATGCGGCAGCGGAACGACAGCAGCAGTAGCGTGTCGTGTTTCAAAGTGATCATTCACTAGACGACCACATCGGCTCCAGTCGGCCTACTCTTCTGCTACTTTACTACTAGCACGACATTGCACAAATTTAGGTAAACTTAGACAGGGATAAGTTGGTTCGTGCATTTGTGACACTCCCCCTCCGATTTATAACTCATTACTTGCAGGTCGTCCAGGCTACACAATAAGGTGTTAAGAGTTGGTACAAAACATAGGAGCCCGGCCTGTCTGTCGTAGTTGGCAATTAGGCTATTTCTCACCGACCAACACTGGCTGCCCTTCAAGCAGCCCATCGACTTCAAGGTTATGACATTTGCTTTTAAGTCCCTTAATTCTCTCGCTCGAGCCTACCTATCAGAACTACTTCCAACCATGCTAGGCAACGTACCACCTGCTCTTCTGATTCAAGTCGTTTAGGTGTGCCTCAAACAACCTCAAATTCATAGGAGGCTGTGCCTTGATGTGCACATATTCACCAAGCCTGGAACTCACTCCGATTGATGTAACGACATTTAAACAGGCACTCAAAAATGCACCTGTTTCTCCCAGCATCTGCTGGGTTCTTGCGGATCGACCTTTGTGCGCTCTTACTTGCACCTTCGGTAGGGGCTAGAGGTGTGTGTGTGTGTGGGGGGGGGGGGAACAACTCGTCTTCCTATGACACTGCATGATCACTGCAAGCTGCAGTTTCAAGGCAAGCATGCTGTACAGCATATCGATGTGCCCGACTGTAACCGACTAGACGAGTACTCACGCACCTTGTATAGACACTCCAGGCAGTAGAGGAAACAGCCGTGCCCAAATCTAAAAAAAAAGCAGGACTAGAGAAAGGCTGCCAGAAGCTAACGACAACAACTAAGGTGGCAGAGCACAGCCCATGAAAAAGACTGCACATCCAGGGGCTGCAATTGCCTGCTTGGTGGGCTATAAAACTAACGACAAGCTAGTCAATGGACAACACAAGGCAGCAAATTGTCAAACACTACAATGCTCCACTTAGCTGCTAATGGATCCTATCACCACCAAAAGCTCGACAATAATCAGCTATACACATACTAATTAATATTCAAGCAATCACCCAGGCCCATCTGATCGACGTTTTCTTCTACGCCTGACGGCATTCAGCTATGCATGTCATTCATGCCTCTGTTGCAATATGTGCAGCTGCTGTACTGCTGACAGCAGACCTTGCAGACAATAGCTTCAGGGATGTAGGTAAAGCTTTTAAAGTTACAGGAACACAATAACATAACTAATGCTTCTAAGGAAGCCTAACTGCACCAAGCATCTGCAAACTCATTTTGGTGAACACGAAGCAGTAGCAGGGCAACAATAACACTCGCGACCGAAGTGAGGTCCTCTCTTAACAATTGCTTTTTCTTGGGAGCAAATTCATTCACTTGACTCCTAGGATGGCCGGTAAGCATAGGCACCGTGCTTCCAAAAGTATGAACTATGAACTACGCACAAGAGGAACTGCTGTAGCTGTATTGGCTTCATTGAGCTCCTGCCTCTCTTCCGATTAAAATTGCAGGTGAAAGACGCCTGTTGTAAAACATAAATGTGCATTATTGCGAGTCAGGGTGAAATAGCCAGTCGCATATAGCACTGATTTCAATTACTGAGCTACATGACCGCATATTTTCTTCAACGAAATTTAGGAATATGGCTGGCTCGTGCCATGAGCTGAACCTGGGCATCTAGCAACAAAGACAAATGAGTGTCTAAACCACCCACTCGGAGATTACAACAGAACTGTTCCGTAGCTCCAACTTGAGTGCTGAGCCCCCATGTGTCTAACAGAGCAATGCCAATCTCGGCACTTGCAACTATCTGCTATTTGCTGCCATTCTCGATAAATTACTGTTTGCACACTTCAGCTACTAAGCTCCCTACATCCGATTTCTTGAAGTTGACCAGCAAATGCCGGAATTCAACCTCAACCATCGGATCTGCAAACTTCCCTTCTGGACCTTCGTCACTCATATATGATTGTTAATGTGAGCTGGCAACGCGAACCGAAGCTAGCTCCCGATCAATATAAACCTCTCCAACAAACAGGATATGCTCAGGCTCTGAATTAGCTCTGATTACTTTGTAAAATCTCGCATGCCCGCGTGCGCGCGAGCACACACATTTGCCCCAGGATATAGGTATTTCCCTCTGTCCATGGGGGGCAATTGCCTCCCGTATGGGTTCAGGCAAAACAGGGCTTCACAGATCCCCCCAAACCACCACATTGAAAATCAAAGAGCCCCTGAAGAATCGCTCGACTCAGCACTCGGTATGGCCTTCACGGGCTCACGTTATTATGGCAGCTTACAAGAATGAACACTGCTTACCGAGGCATGCAAGCTTCCGACATCCAAGTCATGTCCATGTTGCATGCCAGAACAGGAATGTGCGGATCGGGTATTGCCAATGGTGCTGAATCTGGCTTGCCATTCGTAAGGAGGAGATCCATTATGAGCTGTAAATTCGTCTCCCACCGGACAGGCTCGCCAAATAATACTATAGCTAGAATGTACGAAACGAACACCGTTAAGATGGGAGGGGGCGGCAAACATCTACAGCGTGCACAAAACGACCTCGACTGTGCACGTCGACTCGGCCCGCACAGATTGCACAAGGCTGAATGTAAAAAAAGCCTCATTTGAGGCTTGCGTAAACCATATTAATCGTAGTGTTTGCTAACTTAACGATTCCTATATGATAATATAGGGTGTTTCATGCAACAAATGCCCTTAAAAACCGCAAATGTGTCAACAGCCAAAGTAAACAGCTAAACAGGCTCAGTGTGCATGTTTCCTGCTCGTGGTAGGCAAACACGGGCAGGACAAGGCAGAATTTCTCGTCTCTAATGCTTCCTACCGAGTAGTATCACGTCCAGTAAGGTAAGCCGCCAATTATGTTTGCTTTAAAGAGCCAAAATGCAAAAAAACAGGCAGTTGTATGCGAGGACTTCCGGCCTCTTATACATGTAGTCATGAAACATTGCTACATGAATCTTACAGTATCGTCCCTTCACTACGCACAGAGATTCCTTAGACGAGTCCGGCATTATGAATATATAATGCATCTCCATTTGTAGGCCACAAAGATAAAGTGGGAGTTTACCAGGAGAAACAAAGCCCAAGAGGCTTTCTAAGAGACATTAGAATTCATCTGAACAAAGAAAAAGTCAGAAGGATAGCTGAGCCAGGAAGGCAGCCGAGGAAGTGAGTGGCATGGAAGTAGCAGCTCAGGGTGGCTGGAAAGAATGTGCCACAGTCGGCCGCAGGAGAGCCGATGTCGGTGCATAAGGATTGTGAGAGCAAGTTCCACAGTAAAGGACATGCAAAGCAAAAGCTTGTTGCCAACGGCCTTTAAGTATAGGAATGGAGCAGCTATTTCATTGTTGAAAGAGAACCTGAGGGCACAAGAAGGCTGAGATTGGTTCAGCAGCTCCACTAAGTATGAAGGGGCCAAGCCATGGCAGCCCTTGCTGATCAGAGTAAGAATTTTGCACTATATCCGTGTATCAACCAGGAGCCATCACAGCTCCTCCAGCAAAGGAGACACCTGGCTGAACCTCTGAGATTTGCTGACTAGCCATATTCATCACCAGCTGCAGAGGCTCAATGGCATTTCAGTAGCCCAGCTAAGATGGAATTGCAGTGGTCTAGCCCAGACAAAATTATGGATAGGTTTTGCAATACAGGTCCATGATTGCAGAATAGCAAAACCTATCCGACCAAAATCAGAAATAATTCTAGCGGCCAGATGCGCAAGCAAAGATGTTAAGGAATTCACAAGGTACACAGCTACACTGGAAATGGAGCTTCAAAGCTACACCAAAAATGAAGCTTCTTAATAGTCACACACAAGCACCTCAACAAGCTTCACTAATGTACCTCGATTTACCAAGGTTCAAAAAGGTTGGGATACAAGTTGCACATGATGCCGAGATAGGTTATTTGTAAATATGTTGCTTCCTGTTTAAATCCAAGCTAGACATAGTTAGCATAATCATTTTTTCTCTCATGTGAAAGTCTTGTCACTTTCGATCTCATTTCTAATGTGTTAGTCTTTTGAAAGGTACCATAAACAAATATTCGACTGTCGGATCACTTTTGTAAGTAATTTCTTGACTTTTCCCATTAAGGAAATTGGCAGACATCACGGATCAAATGTTTCAAGGCAAGCATTCACTTTATCAGTCACAGCAGCCGATTCCGATGGTTTAAAGGATAAATACAGCAAAGTATAGTCGGCATACAAATAAATAATAGCCGATTCCAAGGGGCAAAACATTTCCCCCAGAGGCTCGGCACAAATGAAGAACAGCCAAGTATCGAGAATGGACCCTTGGGGAACCATACTTGTGACTGGTCTGCTGATTACGGGTCATGGTAGCCCAGGAGGTAAGGTGCTTGCTCTTCACGACCGAGGTCGTAGGTTCGAATCCTGCAGTGGGCGATTCTTTATTACCAACTAAAAGTGGTGGCGACAGCCGTTTAGGCTCTTCTGCTGCTATATTAATGATGCTGTTAAATCAACTGGATGAGACTTGACCATGATATGACAAGGATTGAACACGACCGGACAACTTAGATTTGAACAACGTCTGTGCCTCGTCTGTCAGAACGAAAGTTGTTCTCAATCACTCAAGTAGGATATCGGGATCAATAGCTTTGACTGCTGAACGATCAAGCATGGCCGGGACAGTAACTTTGCCATCGTTGTTGCAGCTTAGTAAGTTGCTGGTCACACGGAGAAGAGCAGTCTCAGTGGAGTGGTGTGGCTTAAATCCCGACAGAAAATTTCCTTTTTTCAAAGCGTTCTACATCGTGCTTAGCCACGACCTTTTCGAGAATCTTTGATAAAATAGGAATAAAACCCGTTGTCCAGAGAAGCATGAAAAACCTAAGTTATGGCTGGTCTAAGTTGGCCTGCCACTGAAGTTCAAAATGGGGATCGTACTGGGTCTTAAAGGAGGCCAGGGTTTTTGCTAGACTTTATTAAGGTAGCCATTTCCTATATGAAAACCTCAAGAGACTTTACAAGGAAAGTCACAGGTTTCGACTTAGCATTCGATTTACTCAGTCGGGGGTGACTTGATGGAGGTGTTCGAAGGTTCAAACATCAAACATCGAGGGTTCAAAAAGTCTTGACGGTGAATTCGGTGCATAGGTTCAAAGCTATAACTGATATCCATACGCTGGGCCATGCACTTTGCCATTCAACTGCATTTTTCCGACAGCTAAAGAACTATGCAACCGCATGTTGGCACTTCTTTAGGAATAGTTCGGGCTTGAGACGTGCAGATTTGCACCTGCATCCAAGACATGAGACGGCGATACCGAGAAACATGTTACCGGGTCTACACCCAGCAGCAAGGTGAGCACACTTCACGGCCCACGTCCAGGAGCAGAGCTCCACATTGGCAAGCAATCCTTATAAGCCAGGCAAGCAATCCTTATAAGCCCGCTGTGCTGCTGCAAGCAGCAGGGTGACAGCCCCTCGGAGACTTTGAATGCCAAGCAAACCGTGGCTGCTACCCAAGCAGGAACTCCACTCCACATTGCTTCACTCGGGCCCTGGCTGGCCGCAGGCCGTTCAGATCTGTCATTCAAGCTCACAAGCAACCTGGCATCTCCACGGAACAGAGTTTGCAGGCGACGACAAGCCCAGGGGCGGCCGCTGGCAGATGCGCTGGCCAACATGCTACGACGGTTGCAGAGCGCTGGCCATGCCCGGACTACAGTCTGGCAAGCACGGCCAGAACTGGAGCAGAGCTTGCCCGATCTTTGTGCACTGAGACTTGTCCACTAACCTTCTATCTCGGGACAAAACTCTTCAAATTCTCCAGGCTACAAGACAAGCAGGCGCTCGATCAAACCATGCCAAAGCACAAGGACCAGCAGCTAGCCTGCAGCCAGCCTTCGAAAACACTGCGCTATCAGCACTGGCGGGAAGGGTGGGAGTTGGGAATCCCGCTGCCACAACATCAGGCTACACGCCCACGGGTGCCCACACATGCGCGCGCGCACACACACACACACACACACACACACACACACACACACACACACACACACACACACACACACACACACACACACACACACACGAACACACGCCAGACGAGCTGCACATTCAGCTGAAATGCCCAAATGAAGCTGGGTTAGAACCTGCCACTCGATGCAGGCACAGCCGTCACCAAGAGAGGGATACCGTACTTAGCCAACAATCATGAAGCAAGCACCCCTGGCGCGAACGACCACAATTATAGTTCATGAGAGGTGCGCTTTACATAAAGACAGATCCACTGACAATGATCATTTAACAAGGGGTTACATGCAAAGGTGTAGCCACGATTGGTGTATGGGGAGCGACAAATCGAATTTGCTGAGGGCTGCTGCACAAAGTCACCGATCGAAGCCAATCGCATAAGTGAAATACATCCTACAGCGCAGACAGTGATAATAATGACATCTACACAGCCCTTTAAGAAAACTAAATCTGGATGTCGAGACGTCAGACAGGAGTGAGTTCCGGGCTTTGAGAGCTTACCAACTATGGTCTCTAAATGACCTGAGTTTGGTTAGGGGGCACAGCCAATTGCCTAGGGTCAAAGAGGGATGGTACGATGGGAGGCCTGAGTTCAAATTAAGTATCTGAAGCCAGAGAATGAAGGGACATATAAGCAAGCAAAAAGCTTTGAGGTCAATATGGAGCTTGCTGGGGAGCCAGTGCAGATACGAAAAAAGTGGTGTAATTTGGAGTGGAGTAATTCCCCTAGTCTGCCACTACTTGCTTCAGTGACTTTAGATAGGAGCAGCAGCAGGAAGAATAGACGAAAGTTGCAGCTAAATTTAAGCTGGTCCAGTGATACTTTTCCTATGCTGAGTTGCCAGACGAGAGTCACGACAGTGGTTCATGCAACACAAACACAGAGCACAGGCGACTCTCACCTCAGCCCGCCGCCTCGTGTGGTCTACCATGTCGAGCAGAGGGTAGCTGTGCCGTAAAGCATCGACGGTTACCACCTTCCGGAATCCAATGTTCTTCGCAATGTCTCGAACGGGACCCTGGCCTGAGACGAGCACTCTCTTGTCGTGAAACTGACGAAACATTTTCAAGGGGCTATGCGACAGGATCATCTGGTCTGCCGTGATCTGGAGGAAAGAAAGAAAGTGCCTCTGGCGTCACTCGCAGCAGCCGGATCGAGATCGATGACAGCACAGGACGCAATGGCCAGCTTGCCAACTGAACGGTTCGCTCGACCAGAAAGTCAGCTAGACATCGGCGGTTCAAGGTCTTAATTTTCTAGCACACCATTGTGCCGCTGCCAAGGAGCCATCCCGGTGCCACATTCGCGAGCAGCAGGTCACTCGCTTCCGCAGCAACGACTGCACTTGCCTAGTCGCTCAGCCGAGCTGCACGACCAACTTGTGTGCACCGGCAGCCAGCAAGTCGCTTGGCTTGGCGGCGCCAAAAACAGCTTAGCAACTCGGGAGGAACTGCCACTTGTTAACGAAACCCTCTGCAAGCCAGATCGGTACTCTATCGGATGCTGAGCAGCTACAATTTTCTTAAAAAGACTATTCCCAACAGCAGCCTTTAATTTGAAGTCTGGCAGCCGAATGGGCCCAGCCACGGAAGGCCTTTAAAACGACAGAAAGGGGTGACCGGCTTCCACAGGAGGGAACCTAAAAGGAAGCTGTTCTTGGCAGTCGAGGGGGAGGGAGCCGGATGGATGCAGCTCTGGCTGCAGCAGCCTTGGATGATGGGATGGGGGAGGCTCTTCACTATCTAGGTCGTGAGACAGAGTCCTAAAGCGGGAATCATTTATTGCAGGAGGGCACGATAGCCACTGATGCATTTTCCTGGCCCTATATAAATAAGGCCATCATACCAGCCAACCTTTACATTTAAAAGAAGCTAAAACACATCTATTCATCTCAGCTATTACTGGGTCCACGTGGTTCGTCCTTTGTGAGCATATGCATGCTGATACAGCACAAGCTGCCACCAAAATAAATTTGCATGCTGACTCTGTGCATGTCACCTCTATGTCATGCTTGTTGTCACTGAGCACGCTACCACTAACCACTCGAACAAGCTTCCTTTGTAGCAGATTGAAAGTGCCTAGAAAGCGATTAAAGTACTCCGAGGGCACTACATAAATGTGTTCTTATTATTGTTATTATTTATCCAACCCTCACCTAATGCTCTGGGTTACATGCTCTGGGTTCATAGCTTCGATGGAGATATGGATGCTAAATCAGGCAAGAACTCTTGAGGGCGGGTCGGCTACCAAAGAAGACATCTTTGGGGCAGGAGGAGTTAAAGCACAGTGTCGAAAGGCACTGCTGTTGAATCAACAAATGGACTCAAGTTTCATGAGAGAAAAAAGTACTGCACGAGCCCAAGGTAATGGACGAGGAGGTGGTCAATGGTCTCCATGCTTGGGTGGGTCGCCAGAACACATTGGCTAGCTGCCGGTGTTGCAGGCCGGCCAGGCTCCATCGCATAGGCGCGCCCTCTCTCCGATATTACGGTTCACAGCAAAAGGTTTAAAGCTTTGGCTTCAAGACCTGCGAGGTTGGGCTCGATAGTATGGCCTCCATAGCTCAATAAGCGGAGCACCGGACGGATAACCCAGAGGTTTCGAGTCGCTTCAAGTAGAGCACTAGATCCAGAGGTTTTGAGTCGTTTTCCAGCCGAGGCGAAAACTTGGACATCAGGTCGCACGTGAGACGGCTGTTCTGCATTTTGCAATTCTGGCATGCGCTGCATGTGCATGTTTTTAATCGCCACTGCGTGCCGAGCTGCAACCATTTCAGCTACTCATCTGCTGCAGCCGACGACTGCTAAAGACTGCCGTTTGGTGCTACTGCTGCTAATAACGAGCAGGTCTGACAACTCAAAGCGAGGCTAGCCACCACTAGCAGGCTGCTCTGCTCGAACATTATCAAGCCACAAGCAGCTAGTGTAAAGCATAACGAATGTGGATAGATCTACCGCACAGGAAGGAGGGCTAGCTGCCTCACAGGGATGGGAGCTGACTAACTCTGGTGCTTGATGATTGCAACACTTTCTGACATCGGTTCTCCTCTTTGCATCATCCGAAATACTTGAAAGCCTGGCAGTAGATTAGTTACTCGATTCACTGGCTGATCGTGGATTCACATGTATGTATGTATGTATGTATGTATGTATGTATGTATGTCTGTATGAATGTATCTCCGGCTTTAACTTCGAAAAGCACTACATGGACAAAGCAGTTGTCATGCTGAAGGTTTTTATAGCTCACACACAGTCAAAGCGGCTTTCAGTGCTCATGTGGTAGCAAACGGACTCTCTCTCACGAAAAAAAGTGAGAAGCATAGCTGCTGAGTCACGAGGGCAGTCGAGGAAGCAAGTAGCTTGGACGTGGCATTGCCGGACGGCTGGGAAAGGCTGAATGCTTGCCTTGCCGATATTCGATCCTGGATGTCGGAAAACTTCCTGAAAATTAAATGACGATAAAACCGAACTGCTTCTCATAGGACATCCTAAGCGTGTGGCTGGATTAAAAGGCTTTGCCGTTCTAATAGGTGATGCTATTGTGCGACCTTCACCACGTGCTCGTAATCTAGGTGTCGTGTTCGACAGCTGCCTCAATTTCAAAAGCTTCATTCAGAAGACTGCCTCTACAGCTAGCCATCACACCCGATCCCTATCCAAGATTAGAAGCTGTCTCCCACAGTGGCTTGTAAAAAATTTAACTAGCTCTTTAGTTCAGTCTCGGCTTGATTATTGTAATTCCCTTTTGGCTGGGCTACCAAAGAAAGCTATTATGCCACTACAGCGGATTATGAATATGGCTGCAAGGCTGGTCTTCAAGTCCCAGCGGTTTGAGCACGTGTCACCTTTGCTGAAAGAGCTAGGATGGTTGCCGGTTGAGCAAAGGATACAGAGCAAAGTTCTTACACTGACCCACAAGGCCTGCCACGGCTTGGCTCCTTCGTACCTAGCTGAACTGTTGCACCAGTTTCAGCCTCCTCGTTCCCTCAGGTCCTGTGTGGACAATAAATTAGCTGTCCCATTCCTCCGCTTAAAGGCAGTTGGCGACAGAAGCTTTAGCTCTGCAGGTCCTAGACTGTGGAACTCGCTTCCACAATTCTTACGCAACGACATCTACTCTCCAACTGCCGACTATGGCACATCTTTTTCAGCGGTCCTGAACTGCTACTTCTATGCTACTCACTACCTCAACTGCTCTCCTAACTCTGCTATGCTTCCCACTTTCTCTTTGTTTCGTGAGACGAAGTCTGTTGGGTACCGAATGCGTACCGAAAGCCGCTTAGGCTGTGAGTGCGCTATACAAAACTCTCCTGTGTAACACCCACATGGTCTTTATGACTTTGTGGAGTTACTGACGGACACACACACACACACACACACACACACACACACACACACACACACACACACACACACACACACACACACACACACACACACACACACACACACACACACACACACACACACACACACACACACACACAAAGGCTGGTGCCCAAGTTGGCAGCAGGAGAGAAGATGTCATTTCGGACTAATTGTGGCAGTGAGTTCAAGTCTAAGACCTAAGTGAAAAACTTAAACTGCTAACGTCTTTACACAAAAGAATGGAACAGCTAATTAATTGGCCCTAGAGGACACCGAGGACATGAGAAGGCTGAAAGTGGTGCAGCAGTACGACTAGCTATGGACGAGCCAAGTCATGGCAGCATTGTGGGTCAGAGTAAGAATTTTGCTCTGTAGGCGTCGTTCAACTGCTCACCATCGAAGCCCCTAAAACAGAGAAGACACATGGCCGAACCTTTAGGATTTGCTGACCAACCTTACAGCACATTTATCACTAGCTGTAGATGCTTAATGACCTTGGCAGAATGACCTGACCGTGGCAGAGCAAAGCTGAATTGCAGCAGTCCAGCCTCGACAGAGCCAGGATGGTGACTAATTAGAAAATTGATTGGAAAAAACGAAGCAGTTAGGGTTTTTGCAGACGAGGTAAACCTCAGGGGACTTCACCTATAAAATACTAGAGTGCAACAGGTTATCACAAGGATTTCAGAGAACAGGCAACAACCAGTCAAATTAACAGTGTTCCACGGTTGAGCAGCTTCTCGGAAAACGACACCAGTCAAAACTACTGGTATGGTCTTCATCTGCAATCTGCTAGCTCCCACATGGAGACATCTGGGCAAAACGTTCCAGGTCGGCTTACCACTCCATGGTCTTCCGCCCACTGAACTGAACCGGTATGTGCTACCATAGAGAAGGGTCTAGGCCACAGCTTGCTCACAAGAGGTTAGTGCAGCCATGTTGGTGAATGCAATCAATCACGACATCTCACCGAGATAACTCCCTAGTCACAGGCCTTCCTGCCAGTGCATTAAGACAAAAGACTAGTAACTGGTGAAAAACTCATCAGCTAGGCTTGTCTGTCGAGAACATCACAACTGCTATTATACACACCATATCTCACTGACCTGCAAAGGCTCACCATCAAGCAAGCTATCAACTTCTGTAACTCACTTTTAGGTCTTTTCATTCACTTCCCTTAGCCTACCTAACATGATTACTTCCTGATCAGACAAGGCAATGCACCTCCAAAGATCTGACTTAAGTCATTTTGCTGTGCATCAAATCCTTAGTAGACAGCGCATATTTGCTTGTATGCTCGAAAAGCCTGGAACTCACTCCTGACTGACGTCACTACACCCATAACTGACAGCACTTAAAAAGTCACTAAAACCCACCTTTTCCCTATGGTATTTGCTGGGTCACTGGGAGTTGTCCGGTGTGTGCTTCTGCCTACGGACACTAAAAATGCTATCAATAAGCAACTGACAGGCTGCCTTTCTAGCATCTATAAAGTGCAAAAAGAGATTTAGTTTTCTTAAGGTGCTACATAAATGTCTTGTTATTAAAATTATTACTATTATTATCTAAGTAAAACACTGCATGAGTGATGCACCAATAAATACATCACGGAAAAGCACCAGCATATGAGTGCCAACGTGCTACTGCATGGGTCGCTTCGCATCGAATACCAGTTTTGCCTCCCCCTCCCCCTATACGATCTGTCACACCGAGCTCTACAGCATTAAGGTTGAGACTTCAATCATCACAGCCAATGTCACACAAGCTGCCACGGGGTGGGGGATGTCAGAGTCGTTGGCTACCACTACCGACACAGTCATTGGCATAGTGACAGTGCTCGGGAGCCTTGCCAGGTATAGCATATTAAGGGTGGCCGTCAAACGCCAGAGGCCTTCGCTTACCAAACGACAGAAAAAATCGTAAAACCACGGATTGCCAAGGAGGTGCTATCCTTTAACGACCAAGGGCAAGGTGCTAACCTTAACAACCGAGGCCGTAGGCTCGAGCCCTGTGAAGACATGTGAGGGGGCCCAGAGATACAGTTCTCTTACTAATGAATATACTATTATTCTAGACAAATGAATCATATTTTTATAGCTGTTGTCATAGATGAGCTCAAGACCATGCCCACAACATGGCAGACGACTGGAGTTGGGTTTTATGGACCAGCGAGTCTAAATTCATGCTTTTGCTAACAGCAAACCAAGAACATTTATAAGTCAGCAAACAGATGAGATCTACCACAATGATGGACTCAAGCCAAGAGTAGAATTTCGTGGCTAAGGTGTAACGGCTTGTGGTTACCCTGCTCCTCCGGTGTCCCGAGTTGTGCACTGCATTACAGAACCTATGGACCAGTACAGGTAGGTGCACATCGATCCGGTGCAAAAGATGCCGGGATTCCAAGCACTCGAGTTATTGTGCGGAATAGTTGCATCTGGCAGTAGGACAACGACCGAAGCACACAACAAATCTTCCAAAAGGTAAATTGCTAAAACAGCTGTCAAGAGTCATCAGTTGGCCAAGTCAGTCGCTGGACCTAAACCTCATAAAATATCTTTAAGATAAGTTGACATGCTTTTTGAGGACCGACTCTGTTCCTGCTATGACTAGGGAAGAAAGGTTTAGCCAGCTACACTACTACTAATGTAATATTCCATCACAGACTTGTAGGAGATTGATGGACTCCATACCTGCCAAAGAGAATAACAAGAGGTCCAGCAAACCGAACAGGTCCGACAAACCGAAGAGGCCCAGGAGAGGCCTGACCTATTAGATTATTTCTGCTGCCGATTCAAGTTGAACTTTCACAAGGCATCAATTACACATGTAGCAAGCCATCTGCCAGGATCAGTTTGCTGCTACTTCACCGGCTGGAAAGAGACTTTAGTTGTGGCATACATATATAAATTGCGGGGACAAAAAATCCATGCACACCGGGGATCAAAATATAACCTCAAATATTTCAGCATTTCACGGAATTCCTGGCAAAAATATTTCACAGGAACACTGTATTCGCCAAAGTTAGCAATATTTGTATCAAATTGTGCATGCAGCCACCCTGCTTAGCCGATTAGGTGTGAGAAACACAGACAGGTGTTACGGGTCAGATATTATATCCATTAGCCATGAGAGTTTCTCAAAGAGCAAGGCCAATGGGATACATGACACAATTAGAAGGCTGAACGTCATTCTCTTAGGACAGGAGTTCCCTCGGAGCTTCTTTGATTCGAGGCAGGTCCATTCTGACACTACAGGCTCAGCAACCAACTGTCGTAACGCAAAATGCAAAGCAAACGATACGAGCATATTAAGCAATTAAACAGTACTTAACTATAAGTGCCTAATGCCATTGAAAAGACGGAACCGTTTTTAAGATGGACCCTAGGGATACAAGGAAGATAAGCAACATTTGAGGGAAAAACCAGAGCCATCAAGTAAAGGGCAAAAGCATGGCAGTGTGAATGGCAGCTAGAAAATACCCCCATCAATTACACGGAAGACTCCGGCAAAAGCATTTGTGAGCAAGGATGCCAAGTGCACTAAACCCAGGTGACCCAGGCACATCACGCAGGAATGGACTTTAAGAGACCGGTATAAAACATGCATTGTGCATACACAATAGCTAATACTGGTTTGCAAAAGCAACTGCCTGGCGGGCCAGACCATAAAGATGATCTAAGTGTGAAAGCAAACTCTCCTATCAAACCAACCCTCATGAAAAAAGTTTGTTCACAAAAGTTGTTTTGCAAACCAATCCCAAATCCTTCAGAGATGGTAAAGCCAGTCTAAGGCAGCTCAAGGCCAGAACTGTTTGCCAACTAACAGGTATCGCTAAGTCGAAGGACTTCATCTAAAGGGAAACTACAAACCCAATTGCTTCTCACAGCACTTGCTTGCTGTTTAAAGCCTTTTATGTGCTCGTGCCCACCACCGATTGGTCTGGCAGCTGCACCCGGGCTGGCTTTAAATATTTGAAGTCTCATGCTATAAGGCCGAATGTTGACTGAGTCAAATAACTTATTTTGGCAGATTCATCGGTCCCATGGCTGGCAACTTCGGACAGCTTTATCGTATAATAACAATAGTAATAGTACAAATCATAATACTAATCATAGTAAGACATATGCCCTGAGGGGAGTACATCTTTTTGCCAATTCACATATGCTGGAAAAGAACCATACCCACTGGTTCGTGATAACATGCATAGTGGTACGCATAAGCACACGAAGGATGAATCACAGGGAGCCACTAAGTGCTGTCATAAGTAGGTGAGTTTGTAGTTTCTTTTTAAATGTGGTCAAGTCAGGAGATGTCGTGACGGAAGTCGGGAAGTGAGTTCTAGGCTTTGGGAGCATAATAACTAAAGGCACGGTCTCCAAAGGATTTGAGTTTTATATGAGGTATAGGTAAACAGTTAGATTCTAAAAACCAGGAGTACGATGCTCAGCCTGGTGGGGCAGTAGATCTGATAAGTAGGCTGGAGCCAAAGAATGAAGGACATAAAAGTGAGTGACAAAACCTTGAAGTCGATGCATTGCTTGACTGGGAGCCAGTGCAGGTCGGCGAGAAGTGGTGTGATGTGGCAACTGCAACACTCACGACATACAAGCCTAGATGCAGAAATTTGCACCAGCTGTATGTGCCTGATTGCACAGGCCGGTAGACCAGCAAACAGTGAATTACAGAAGTCAAAACGAGATGTCACAGATGCATGGACCAATTTAGATGTGGTATCCCTGTCTAACTGTGCATGCTGCCACTAATCAAACTTACATGCTGACCCTGTGCATGTCGCCCCTAACCATGTTATTCTTGTTGTTCATTGAGCATGCTACCACTAACCATTCGATCGTGCTTCCTTTGCAGCAAATGTGAAGTGCCTAGAAAGAGATCGAGTTCTCCGAGAGCACTTTTATCAAATGTATTATTATTATTACTATTGTAGTTCATTAGGCATTCGATCCTCAATGTCGGCCAATTTTCTTTCGGGAGGTTAACTTTCACAAAACTTCCTCTTTTTCACTGACCTCCAGGAACGACAAGCAGTACGATGATACAACCGGACTCTTACACACAGAGTATCCTAAGCACATGGTTGGACTAAGAGACTATTCTCTTCTAATTGGCAGTGCTCTATGGCGACTGTTATCATTTACTCGGAATTTAGGTGTGAGACGTTTACAGTTTCATTCAGAAGTGCTTCCACAGCTAGCCATTATGTTTGATCCCTGCAAAAGAATATGGCCTTCTTACCACTATGGATGGCTCAAGATCTTACTATCTCCCTGGTTCTGTGCAGCAGGCTAAACTACTGTAATTCAATTGTGACCGAGCTAACAATAAATCCCGACTTGACTTCTATAACTTGCTACTCGAAGATCATTTTCCTGCCCTTTCAACGACACTCACATTTAGTGCAAAACTCTGCAGCTAGGCTTCATGTTGTAAAAGTCACAGCTTCTAGCCGACTGGCACTGGCTCCCTATTAAGCAGCTCCTCGCATCAATGTTAAGGTCAATGCCAATCACTTTTAGATCCCTTCATTATGGTGCTGCTCATGTCTTCCTATCCGATCCTAATCAGGCTGCACATTTCGCCACCCACTCTTCTGACTCAAGCCATTTAGCTGTACACTTGCAGCCATGCAAAAATCATGTGTATACGATCAAACCTCCAGTTGTATGCTTGGAAAGCTGGAACCCTTTGCCGACTGACATCACGACATCATCAGACCTGGCAACATTTAAAAAGAAGCTAAAACCCAACTCATCTCTCACAGTGCTCCCTCTATCAGTGTACGTTACACTCAACGTGCTGATGCATGCTGACACTATGGGTGCTATTACTAATTAAATGATGTAGTGAGTTTACTTTCCGGCTAATGTAAAGTGTGTAGATAGATTTAACACTGCTAGGGCACTAAACAAATGTATTAGTATTTTGCTCTGATGAGGCCGATGACAAGAGACTCAAAGGCAGTTTAACAATGCCCTGCTCTGAAGTCATCTCTCTATCGTAAGCCTTTCAACATTACTCATTGCACCATAGGTTTCCAAAAACTAATTTTGCTGACATGGTCAATGCATTAGTCCAAGTTGCTGCAACAAAACATCAGGACTAGTCAAAGCAGGCACATCACATGGGCCAACATTAAAGGGTCAATATCCTCAAGCTCACATGGTGGTGCTGTCTAATGGATGCAGCCATATTCACCACCAGTTAAAGAGGCTGCTCAAAGGTTTTGCTCGGATTGCCCAGCAAACAAGGAGTAGCAGTAGTCCAGCCTAGATAGAACCACGGAGGAAGTTTAAACTTCAGCAAGCCACGGTGGCAGACAGTCCCCAATCACAGGGAGGGATCGGATAAGGTGTCTGGATGAGGAGGCAGTTTTCTCAATAAAAATTTCAAAATTTAAGCAGTTATCATAGAGGACATCTAAATGGTGAGCACATCATGATGGTTGCACAATAAAATCATTTACTAGGGGAGCAAAGTCTCCTAGCTCAGCCACATGCTTGGGGAGTCCTATAAGCAAGAGTTCGAATCTATCATAGTTAAATTAAAGACAATGGGCCGACATAAAGCATACAATGTCTGCAAGGTAAGCATTCAGTTTATCAGTCCCCCTGCAGAATATTCCGACAGTTTAAACGACAAAGACAGCTGGGTATCGTCAGCATAGAAGTGACAGCTGATCCTATGGGCCCAAATTACATTTCCCAGAGGTTTGGTATAAATGAAGGAAAGCAAAGAACCGATAATGGACCTTCGTGGAACTCCACAGGTGTTGAATCTACTGGATGAGACTTGACCTACACAGACATGGATTGAACACGATCGAACAAGTATGATTCAAACCTCGGTAGTCTCATCAGCAAAAACCGATTGCTGTTCTCAATGATGAATTTGCCCCTTACATAATTGCATGCAAACAAAAACACAAAAACTAAAACATCACACCAAGCCACTTTCTTGTATAACAATAGTGCTAGCAAAACAGTGCAAGGTGCATCAGTGTACCAAACAGGCAAGATGGCCGGCTGTGCCCCGTCTGTGCAAGGCACGCAACACAAGCATCAGCTGCAAAGGAACAGTACTTCGAGCCTGCACGGCGACTGACCGATATATCGTGGCACACATAGCATAATGCAAGCCAGATTTAGAGCGAAATGGCCACCCACGAGTCCGTAGTGAAGGCCAAACCGAAGTGGCAGCTGACCCAAGACAGGACTACCCGAAACAGGCAATTACCACACAGCTGATTGTTTGCCATCGCGGATGGAGAGATGGCAACAAGGTCAGTGCGACTGCACCTCCAGTGGTGCTCGAACAGGCACTAGTGCCAGAACCCAGCTATTACGGCACCATCTTTTCATACAGCAATGTCACATCTGCCACAGGGCACAGTGCTCATAGCAGGTTGTTCAACATGGTCGCTAGCATATGTTGATATTAAAGTAAAATGAAAACGTTTTTTAATATCTTTTCCATTTAGAGTTTCCCACTAATACGTAAACAATAAACCCAAAATCTTAAGACCTTAACTCTAAACACAAAAACTCAAACCCAAAAATTACAAAATCGAACCAGTACACCATAAACCCCAACCAGCACAACAATTAAATACTAAACCAAAAATCCTAAACCCTAAGCTAATAAGATGACTAAAAACGTGTTTATTTAACGTAAATATAAACATACGCTGGCGACCATGTTGAACAGCCTGCTATGCCCACTGTGCCCACGGCAGATGTGACATTGCTGGATAGACAAACCTCGCCGTATTAGCTGCATAACTACTTCGAAACGAGTTAAAACCGGATGAACTGCACGAGCTGTTAACACTTCATCGACGCGGGAGCCGAAGGTGCACCGCTGTCAGCTGGGCGATTTAGGCTCCATCCTAAAGAATAAGGCGACTGGGAGAGCAAGGCGTTGGTTGAACGGGTTCGCGATACCTACCTTAACACCCAGTCTTTCCGACAACTGTTCGGATTTCGTCTGGCGGAGCGTATTTCCGGCATTAGTAACGAACACGCACGGGATTTTGAAGCCGCCAGTAGAGGTATCGCGAAGCAGGTGTAGCGCCTCCGTCGCCTCCGGGAAAACTTCCTTGCCGCGAACAAACACGCCGTCGATGTCAAAAAGAAATCCGAAGCTGTCGTGCTTGTTACCCTGGGTGGCCAAAACGAGGAGCACGCTGGCGCACCGGCGTACGCAGAGTAGCGGAGCGTGCCAATTATCGATACGAGCAGTTTCTTCGCCGCGCCACACAAAAAAACGTTTTCGACGTTTTGGGAAGCCCCTCGCAGGGGCAGCACAGTCCAGCGCGGGAAAGAGGGGTGAGGGTAGCACTTGAGCACCCAATACATAGAGGGACCGCCGAAGAGGAAACTTACAGGACCGCCGACAGAGTTGGATAAGCCGGAGCAGAACCGCTTGAACGGACCCGCGTACTTCATCCTGATACGAACGATTCCGGCTGATAATACGGCCATGTTGATTGGGAGCGGTCAGCTGACGGCGTGCTACCCGCGCGCAATTGGCCGCACGGATCCACCTGCCTGTAGGCCAAGCGGATGTGGCAAAGGGAGGTGGGGGTCTTTTACCCAGCTTACGTCACTCAGCGGTTACCAGCCGACGCGCCTAGTTGCCCGCCCAGCAGGAAAATCTTGTGGTAGCCTACGTATCTCCTAGCAGCTGGAAAGAAACTGATGTAGCTGGCGGACCGGACTTGGTGGGTTCGCGCTTGGCTTTCGTTCAATGATTGATTATTCGGGAATGCATCCCATAATTCACAAGGCCATTCTCTCCTCTCTCTCCAGGAAGTGGCTTTGCCTTTTAGTTACGCGGATGATGCTTTCGTAAGTTAGCTGCGCGCGCGTGTGGGTGTGGCTAAGATTATAGGCAGACGTAGTACACACCTGTGCGATGTGCTACGCCACAGCGTTCTTGTGTTACATAGTCGGTAGTCGGCAACGTTCATTGTATAGTCTGCTATAGTCTGGTGGGAGTTGCCCGCTCCCTTGTTCGCAAGCTGACAATAACGTTTGCTAGCGGGAGTTTGGCCATAAGAACGGTCCATTCAGATCTTTCTATTTTTTATTAGTGTACCTGCGCGGTCCCTTTGTGCCCACCTTTTTTTTTTTACGAACAACTGGCTTTACGACCATTCGAACCGGAAGCCGGCACAATTTGCCGTCCCAGCCATTTTCCCGAGTACCCCGCGGTGTGCCGGTGGCCTGTGCAGCCGGGATCTCAGCGACGTATTCGTATCTTAGCCCTATGTCAAATACTCATTAAGGTATCGCAGAAATACTAAAAAATGACTTATTAGGGCATACATGAGTCTTCCAGTGTAGTGTATTTTGTTTTTTGCTGGTACGGCGGCGCCGGGAGTGGGGACATCGCGTCCCTCTGGTGCAACTAGCCTGCTGCATTGCAATGTTTGTTGCGACTTTAACCCAAGCTACAGCTCGGTTGTAGCTGCGCTGACTGCACGCTATTTTTCTCAATCAGCGGGCATTCGTGGTGTCGTCGCAGCATCTTTGTTCGGTTTTAGTGCTGTGAAACTCCCCTAGCTGGCTTGGGCCCACGCACGCTCGTATGACGGGTCGGGCGTGCGCCTATGAATGCGTTAGTGGGATAGTCCGCGGCCTTCCCTATTCGTCAGGGTGAGCTATAGCGGCGAAAGGTAAGCGCTTCTTTTTTTTTTGAATCTCGGCAGGTCTTTAGATGTCCAGTGTCCCCGACTCTGAACGCGAAGTCTCAGCTTCAGATTCTAAGCGTCTCATATCGGACGAGGTAGGCTCATCTCCGCCGCCGCCGCCAAAGAAGCACAGGCCCGAAGAAGAAGAGAAGGATAACCACCGCAGTGCTAACGGCAACTCGACCATGGAAATTGGCGCCGTTGCTTCCAACGACTGTCACGCCAAGAGCGGGCCGACGCAAGACATAGACGAAGGACTCTACTCGAGGCAGCTCTACGTTCTGGGACACGACGCCATGCGCCGCATGGCTGCGTCCAACATTCTCATATCCGGTATGGGAGGCCTCGGTGTCGAAATTGCCAAGAACGTCATTCTCGGCGGCGTGAGGTCGGTGACACTACACGATACCGAGGATTTGCTGATGAGCGACCTGTCATCCTCGGTACGTTGGCCGCTGCCTTTCCGAGTCTGCACCGCCAGCATGGCGTCATTCTTGCCATTTTGCTCGGTGCTTTTGTCTTGAGCCTCTGCTGTCCGCGAGGTGGGTGGGCGGCACAACTCGCCTGCCTGCTGAATTAATCGCGTTCGGCCAAAGCATCCTCCCGGCTTTGGCACTATTATGCTGCACCACTGACATGACATCTGCATGATTGCAGTGACCTTACTCGTTTATCGTTTCCATCCTGATCATTGGCGCTGCAGCAATGGCTCACCCACCGGTCGTCATTCGGGAGAGTTTCTCCTGCACGCAGAATACCTGATATGCTTGCAGAGCTCACGCGAAAATGACAAGAGAAAATTGTAACAGTGAGATGTTTGCATGGCTCACTGTGGGAACTAAATCTCTTTCGTGGCACTTAGCCTATGCTGGATGGGATGCTTGTTCATTGGTTAGTGATGACATGCTCAGTATCAGTATGCCCGAGTACCCAAAGGACAGTTACAGGCTTACCCAAGAAATGCTGTGAGGAGCAGGTGGATTGGCAGTGTGTAGGCTGCAGGTTCAGCAGGCTTCTTGCCATCCAACGAACGCTGACTTAGTCTGTAGTACAACCTTGAGAGGAATAAGTCCAACCATAATCAGATCTACTCCCCCCACCAGGCTAAGTGTCGCACCGCCTGCTTTTCGGAATCAAACTGTTTACCTATACCTCGTACAAACCTCAAATCCTTTGGAGACCGTGCATTTAGTTCGTATGCTCCCAAAGCCCGGAACCCCTCCCGACTTGCATCAGAACGTCTCCTGGCTTGACCACATTTAAAAAGAAACTTAAACGCATCTATTTATGACAGCATTAGTGGGATCCTGTGATTCGTCCTTTATGTGCTTACACTGCATGCTGCCACTAACCACACTTGCATGCTGACCCTGTGCATATCACCCCTAACCATGCTATTCGTATGGTTTATCAAGCATGATACCACTCACCATTCGACCGTTGTTTCCTTTGCAGCAAATGTAAAGTGCCTAGAAAGAGATTGTGTTCTCTGAGGGCACTTTATCAAGTGCATTTTTGTTATTATTATTAACCTCTCCACCCCAAAACGCTAGCACATTATGTTTTGTTACAGCCTAATTAGAGTTTAATGATAGCCTCCAGGGCTTGTCTGTTGACTTTTAAACGAAGCTGCTAAGTCAGCCGACTTTTAATCTTTACTGTTAACTTCTGCATGCTGGCTTTGTTGAAGCAGTCCCTTATCAGTTTCTTTCTGGGCATTATGCTCACCAGGTCAAAGTTGGAAAAGAAAGAATTTACACGGTCCAACTTGCATTGAACCAACACGCCGAATTAGCACCAGTCACGTGATCCATTCTAGACTGGCAGGGCTTAGCATATTTGGAACCTCTAATCAGAGGCATGTTGCCAAGTTGGGCATGCTTCTTTTCGTAGCTATCAGCTAAGAGAGTCAGCCCAATGTAGAACTAAATGGATATATGGTATGTTCGGTAAACTTGTACCGTACTGAAAGGCACGAAAAGCAAATGTCACACTAGCCTACTGCTAAAAAAGTTATTGGTTTGCAATGAGCAATCTGTTCTTACGTACAAGTGGCAATTGTATCAAGTTTGGCTATACTATTGAATTTGGACTATGTTCTGGCCTCAGACGAAAGCAGCCTAGCAATACCTAGTTGCGTCCTGTAGTGTATATTCACTTGTATATAATTATTTTGTATAGCACCCCAAGAGAACTCGATCTGTATTCAGGTTCTTCACATATGCCACGGACCTCGGCCAAACCTTGGTCGGGTCGAACACCTTAACAACTGGGCCAAGCCAGCTCGGCGTTTAAGCTGTGGGCAGTTGCAGAGGTGTTGCCTCACTTGTGCAAGAAACTAGCGTGCTCCCGAGTGGCAAGAGAGAGAAGTGGCAGCGGGCAGAACCTGCCTGATTAACAGAATAAATCAGGCGTGCTTTCCGAAGAAAGATAGTCCTACTAACCACATGCCTCCAGTGTCAACTCACGTGTTCTCGTGCATGCTCATCTAAACGTGATACCTTGCTTGTCGTTAACTCTTGCAGCGTTGCTTAGAGTGTGGATTGAGATTTGATTCCCTTAGGGCCCTGCACAAAAGACACTATTCTTCTTAAATAACAAGGTGGCGACTTGCTACGCCTGCATCACATCGCAGCAGCCAGTACGTGCAGCGCTGGTCCGATGTGTACCGGATGCTCGAAAGCACACCCCGTGCAAGCTCTCCAGCACGGATTGACTGCACAAGTGCACCACAAGCTGACCCTCATGGCTCGCTGCTACTTGGCTCCTGCATACCTAGCTGGACTGACTGCTGCACCAGTTTCAGCCTCCGCTAGAGCTCAGGTTCTCCGTGGACAATAAATTAGCTGTTCCATTCCTCTACCCTTAAGTGGGAATGTCAAGAATATACTATACAATTTGCCTGACAATCGAATATCTGTTTAGGGTATCTTTCTAAAGACAGCTATGTTAGAAAAGGTATAGAAAGCTCTGACGACTTCCGCGTTTAAGTAAAAAAAAAATGCAGTATACAACCATGTCTAGCCCGGATGTAAACCGGAAGTAACATCCCTAGAGAAAGTCACGTGACAATATAGCATCCCTGACCTTGGCTAGCGAATCAGAGCTCAGCGTTCCTGCTGCTAGGTGCGAGGCAAGACGTTAGCCTGTCGGAGTGCAGCCTTCCCGGAGTCGCAGACGACAGGAGTTCCTGTTCGAGTTAACCTCCGACTTGAGTTAAGAATTACATGTTGCTGAGTACGGTTGCTTAGTAGTGTCTCGAAAAAGAGATTGGCGTTCCTCCGGGTTACCTTAACACTATCAACTCGGCCTGGCTTCCCCCTCCGCCTCACAAGCTCTCGCTCAAACCTAGCATGACCATTATATTGTTGCTCAGTTTGAACCCTGGAAAGGGGCTCTGTAAAGGCATAACGCTCATTGTCCACAATTCGTTAGAGTCTTATCTTAGGGAGGATGTTTTTGCTCATGGGCAGCTCTACATGGCTGCTTCATGAGTCATTTGCTTTGCCCTCAAACGCTATCCATGTTTTATGATGGCGAAAAACATAATGTACCAAAAGGTGATACATTCAAATGCATCTACAGTATTGTTTTTGTACTATGACATATGTTTTTTAAGTTTCCCACATTTGGTTTTTCGTTAATCGGTTGTTTTGATGCACGGTCGATGTACAGGGGGTGATATGCAAGCCTACTTATGGGTGAGCTTGATGCTTTCGGGATGCACTGGCAAAAGGGAGATCTGCGCTTTATATTTGTTATCCTTCATTTCCAGTATTTTGCTCGTGAAGAAGACGTCGGCAAAAACCGTGCTCTAATTGTGCGGCCACATCTGGCTGAGCTGAACTCGTACGTGGCTGTAACTACTTACACAGAACCGCTTAAAGATGAGTTCTTGTCTAAGTTCCAGGTATGTATGGTTTGTATGTATATTCCTGTATGTACCTTCGTCAGTAACTTCACAGCACCACATTCCCTAAACTAGTAGATGCACTTTGAGCCTTTCTCACATCAAGGGCAGTGGCTGTGGCAGTACAAATAATCATTAACTACTACCCCACATGGCTGCCAACTGATCCCATATACTACATTATGCATTTCGTAGCATTTAATTGCAGGCTGTTAGGATTTGGAAAGCTTTACCCGAGCAGGATACATTTAGCTTTGAAAATACTGTGCCAACTACAATGCTGTCCAAAAGTTTCTAGGCACCTGCCACAAGCACACTATTTTATTCAAAGCACAAGATTTAGATCAAATTTTACTATATAGCCGTTTTTATTATGCTGAGAAACTAAGAAATATATAATTACATGGAATTTATTTGGTTCGATCAGTAATTAGTCGACTTCAGCATTCGATAATCACCTCGGCAGTTACTCCAGCTTTCGGCAGGTTTCTGGAGGAACTGATGCCCGTCAATCCTTTTAAACTTGAAGCTAATTCGTTCTCCATTCGCTCAAAGTCGTAGTCTTTGGGGTTCGTGAAAAACTCAGACGGCCACAGCAGTATACATAGGATTGTCATACTGCCAATAGAAATCGAGCTCGTGAAGAGCCTAAGCAGATGGCAAGCCAGCATTCTGCACAGTGTCGAAATGAACATTCTGATTCGTGATTTCTTGAATCCTCTGCAGATGTCCAACACAGGAAGTTTAGAAGCAATCCCATACTATTCCAGCTCCACCACCGAATTTCATGGTCTTTTGCAGATAGCAGTCAATGTATGCTTTACCCATTTGCCGGTGAGCATGCTTCCTCCTTTTGTCCTAGCCAAAGAGATTGAATTTGGTCCACAGCACTCTGCTTTCCCCGGGTCTTTGCCTAGGAGTAAGGTGCTTGCACTCACATATGCACATATGTACGAGGATGCACATATGCACATATGTACGAGGATATGAGTAATGCAGCAGGCAATCCATTATTGCTTAATACAAGCATGTGATAGCTGCCAAAGCTATTATGTGTATGAGGATGTAAAATTAGCCGACCTTTTCTTTTTACTTTCAACTATTTATTTCTATTGCATTCCATTTTCCTTCTGCAGACTTATAATATATAACACATTTTTATCGATCATTATGAGGCTCAGTGCATACAGTCAGAAAAATCTTAGCAATATGGCTGCAACTGCTGGACTAAATTTGTTCGTGTAATAAGAGGTTTACTGCAATGCCCGGCATAGTAGTCATGCAGATCATGTGAAAATATTGACAATCCAAAAAAGTTTACTGTAATGCCCGGTATAGTAAAGTTATGCACGTCGTGTCATTATGTGAAAATATTGACAGCCCCAAAACATATTTGCTGTTATGTATGCGTTTGGTGTGACATCATACCACGATTCTTTATGAACTCACGTGTCTGGCCATGCATAGAAGCCACAAACTTCTGTGCCGTCTCTTCTAATGCAGCACATTCCATGGAGCGTGGGTTTTACAGATAAGGTTGACTGCTGGTGTAAGCCAAACGCCCCTCCTCAGCCGCCTGTCGATATCGCCCTGTCGGTGTTCTACGGTGTTCAAACCAGGTGACTTGCTGGCCCTGCATCAGCACCAAACAAGGATGCATCAATAAGCACTTCACTGGCCTCGCTGTTTGCTTAGGGTCGTTATGTTGCTGCCAAATGTAACGACCCTCAAGCCAAGTATTTGAACTTCGAAATCCAACTTGCTTGACCCTCAATAACTTAAGTACACTTTTTTGACAAATCGATGTTTGGTGCTTCGGCAGTGGGCCCAGCCAGTCGCCTGGGCTGGCTAGGCTAGCCAAGGCGAAAGCGCAGGTGCAGCCGATTGTCTTTTGCTTAAAATGAAAATCTGGATTGTGCTTAACGATTACATCAGCAAGAGCAAGATTATAAATTTAAGAAAAGAAGTGGATCAAGCGAAGATCCCCGTGGTGCCTTATGCATTAAGTACTTCCCGGAAGCTCGTTGCTGTTTACACCAATGCCCTAAAATTTATTTCCCACTTAAATTGCGCCTCAACTATGGCAGTGTAGAGCCAGTGATGCCCAGCGAGATAAAAGAGACACTCAAGAAGGAATTGGTGAACAATTGTATCGATCGCTGCTGATAGATCCAGCAGAACTAGCTGAGAAGAGTCAACCCAAGTCAGGACTCTTGTAAATGATTAGACTGGAACTTGCTTGGTTCAAAGTTTTGAAATGAGTTTGCCAATTGGTTTTCTACTACTCGTTCTAGTGTGGTAGATAGGAACGGACAGAAGTCGCTCGAGTTTATTTGGTCTAGTGCAGTCTTCTTTATAAGTGGCCTAACGACAGCCTTTTTAAAAGATCTCGGGACAAGATATGAGGCTAAGGGCATCATTGAGCATGATTACATATTGTCATGTTTGCACGATTGTTCTTTTGGGCTGAAGCTTTGTTTGCTTTTGACCCAATTCCCAACCTGTTCTCTGTCTCACAGTCTTGCTGGTCTCTGTATGCTGCATTAGAAGCTGTGTACTTATGGCATCAGTCCTATAATGATAATTGCTTGTGAGATAGCGTTTTATCTTTTGCTGCATTTGTTGATCTGCTACCCCTAATTGTAGGTGCTCCCAAGTTAGTCCCTGATTTTTGTCAAACACTGGTTTTCGATTGCTAAGGTCTGTAGCTTTAGGTATAGCCGCACTTAGTATCTTATTTTAACGTATCTTATTTTACTTGCTTTGTTTCTTTTAGGTAGTCGTGCTAACGCGAAGCTCGTTGGAAGAAGAGTTGATAATAGGAGACTACACCCATGCTCATAATATTAAACTTATTCTTGCACAAACCAGAGGACTTTTCGGGTGAGTGAAGCCATTAGTAACCAAATTATGTGGGTACCCTTTTGTTGTTGCATCGTCTGCATAGTCTTTTCTCTTTGCTTATGCGAAAAAAATTTTTAGGCGTATCTTTTGTGACTTTGGAGACGAGTTTATTGTACACGACACTAGCGGCGAAGAGCCTCTTAGCAACATGATTGCATCAGTCAGCAAGGTAAGTGAATCTCATCCACCAAGACGATTCGGCTATAGACGTTGCCTGAGCTGACCTTTTGCTACACCATTTGACCTCTTCTTACAATGCAAGTGCAAACAAATATGCTGGTGCTTGGTGGTTGCAATGCTTTTCCTATGATTGCAATGCACCCATTCGCTACCAGAAATCTGTTACCGGTGCTTATGCATGGTGGCAGTGTAGGTTAGCTTTAGGTTACCGGTAAGTTGACGCTGGATAATAACCAGGCCACACATCCTTAAATCACTAGTACCCAACCCTTAGCAAGCAACCGATCTTCGATCTTCTGAGTACAGGCCATCATGTACTTTTTTTTTGTTTGTCCAGACATTAGTAAGTACAGATCAGCTAATCCTGCAGCCTTAGTTGTAGTGTCTGTATCGGCTGGCCTCTCCCCCATTTGGTAGGCAATTAGGCATTGCCTGCTGACGGAGTCGAACCCAAACCTTGGTCACGAATTACTTGCAACTTATCTCTGGGTTAAGACCGAAGTGTTGTATTTTTAATCCACTTTTGGCTATCGTATGGGTATCAGTTTTCGAAAGCTGCCATTTCTTCAATAAATCGCAGTCTGATACAATAGTTATAATAGTTTGCAGTGAATTTTGTGCATCAATGCCCTTTGGAAGTCAGAATCTGTCAACCATAAGGTTAACCGACATGTTTGGTCACTGGCCTCATCCAATTAATCTGGAAGTGGCAACAATTAGCATGTGTATTCTACTGATGCTGTAGCTTTTGTTGTGCGAAATGTGACTGACTATCTTCAAACAGGCAGCTTTAACTTTGACAACATCAACGATTGTCATTCAAGAACTCCCATTTAGTTCTTGATAGCTTTGGCACATATTATTCCTAAACCACCACATTGGACCATTGTTACTGTAGAGCTTCTTTTGTCAAGCTGATTTGCAGAAGCTAGGATTAGGCTTGAGACCAAAGGGGTTCTTGCGTGTTACCACTAAGAATTAAAGTTACAACTTATAATTAAATGTAATTCTGGTATAATTTCTCCTTATACATTTTTCGCGTGATCTTTCGTTAATCATCGTGACCTTGCTTATTGCAGAGGAGCTACTATTTTGGATCTCGGTTCAATTTTGAAGGAATGCATGTTAACAGCATGCTAACAATTCCCAGGATTCACTAACTTAGTTCGATTGCAATCATTGTGAGGAAAGTACTTGATCACGCAGCAATTTTTTGTCAAGATCTTTTCTTGGTAACTCGAATCAGAAGTCTTTTTCAATGAGCAGGTTTCAACAATCCTAATATGCAAGACTTAAGACGGTGCATACTGAAATTAATTTCCCTAGCCATTTATTTGTTCTCTTTAAGAATTTCTTACATTTCTTTACAGTTCTCATTTTCAAGCTCAGTTGATGGGGTGCCCACAACATGCTTGACTTGCTTGTTACATGTGTGTATGTACGTAGAATTTTACATTTACACACATTTATGTAACAAACCATCAATGATGGACTGGGTCAGAGAAATTGTCTTGGGATTTCAAGAGCTAAAAGGTGTCTAGGGAAATCAAATTTATAGTGAACTTTCTGAAATAAATAATATTCAAGGTTTTGGATGCTGTTTATTGTAATATCTACGTCGAACGATTTTATATGCTTATTCAGTTATGCTTACAGGGAGGTAGTCAAGCGACTGTTTCAGCAAGCCCAATACTTCCCAGTTTTTTGCTTTGAGTATGGGTCCAGTCAAGAACCGTGCTCACTAATGACTAGAGGATGGCTTGTATATGTAAGAGTGAGAACCGGGCCATCTCGCTAGAAGCGCTTAGCCGAGGGCCCGAAGACAATTTTTAGGCTGGGCGACTGTTTAAATCTAGCTACAATCTTGAGTATTTTGGGTAAGGGCCAGAGCTTTTTAACCGTTGATGTGTCTTAGGCCATCTGCCACAATCGCCAAGTGGTTAACCCAGTTCTTGACACCTCATTAATGTAATGTATATCCGACTGTAACTCCACAAAGTCATAAAGACCATGTGGGTGTTACGCAGGAGAGTTTTGTATAGCGCATTCACAGCCTAAGCGGCTCTCGGTACGCATTCGGTAGCCAGCTGACTTCGTCTCACGCAACAAAGAAAAAGTGGGAAGCATAGCAGAGTCAGGAGAGCAGTTGAGGTAGTAAGTAGCATAGAAGTAGCAGCTCCGGACCGATGAAAAGGACGAGCCATAGTCGGCAGCAGGAGAGCAGTTGTCGTTGCTCAAGAATCGTGGCAGCGAGTTCTACAGTCTAGGACCTGCAGAGCTAAAGCTTCCGTCGCTAACGGTCTTAAAGCAGAAAAATGGAACAGCTAATTTATTGTCCATACAGGACCTGAGGGCGCGAACAGGCTGAAACTGATGCAGCAGTTCAGCTAGGTATGAAGGAGCCAAGCCGTGGTGGGCCTTGTGGGTCAGCGTGAGAACTTTGCTGTTAGACAACTGGGTTCAGTAGTGCCAACTTGTTATCGTTCTTTTTTGTCTGGTTACCTTGGACATGTATTTGGTAAACACCCTGCTGAGCATATAAGCATATTTGCTTCCGACAAACCCACAAGACCCTACCTGTACTTGGTAGCAACAGAAGTCTAGAACTCACGGTTTGTTCAATCAGCTTGGCAATATTAGGCACTTTTCATGAACTTCACCATATCAGCAGTGCTTTCAGTTCATGGTGAGTGGCACAAAAGACTCAGTTGAAGGGTTTAATTAGGTGTCTTAAGCTAACAATTTCCTTTTTTTCAGGGTTCCTAGCTGCCTCAGGCACCACTGTGACTACCACCGAAAAATATAGATACATGTACATTGGAAGTACCTACCTACGTTTTATCGCAATATTTTAGAGTTAACGAGTTAACGTTTAGAGTTTTAGAGTTATTTTAGAGTTTGTGCTTTGCTTTTAGGATGCAGAGGCCAACTAGCCAATCTTTACAATGCATCTACAGTTTTGGGTGTGGTCTTAATTCTTTCTTTTGTCAGCACAAGCTTAGCTGATTTAACAGCATCATTTGCATAGCTGCAGAAGAGCTTTCACCGCCACTTGTAGTAGGCTAAAAAGAATTGCCCACTCCAGGACTCGACCCTGCGACCTTGGTCGTGTAGAGCGTGTACCTTATCTCTTGGGGCAAAGACCCAGGGGCGAAGGTGTACGAGTGTAATAATTAGATATTCTTGTCGAGATGGTCCTCATCGATTTTTGGTATCGTTTCGAGTCATATATGCATGTCGTGGGGTTACTGTCGGCATGTGCGTTCTTCCTTTACTCAATACATTCACCCCGTGTTTCCAGGATAAGGACGGTGTTGTCACATGCTTGGACGAAGCTCGCCATGGTCTAGAGACTGGAGACTTTGTGACGTTCTCTGAGGTCCAGGGCATGAAGGAGCTGAACGCCTGCAAGCCCCGAGAGATTAAAGTCCTGGGACCCTATACGTTTAGCATTGGTGATACGTTGCAACTGTCGGACTACATTCGCGGAGGCATCGTGACTCAAGTGAAAATGCCAGCTAAGCTCACTTTTGTAAGCCATCAATGATAGAGCAAACATGCCTGCGTTGACGGGAAGCAAGCTATGCATATGCACTTTGACAGCAGGTGATCTGTGTGTAATAATAGTGCAATCTGTGCATTCATTATAGAGGTCAGCACGAGCCAACATCTCGAAGCCAGAGTTAATGGTAGTTGACTATGCAAAGTTTGACAGACCGCAGCAGTGTCATATTTTCTATCAGGCACTAGAAGAGTATAGGACGCAAAATGGACGTCTGCCAAGGTCTTGGTGTGAGGTAATTTATTGTGTGACATCAACTCAGAGCCATACACGTTAGTATACTGCATCTGGTGTCCTTTACCTGGAAACCGGAATTCAGGCTATTCAGCCTGAATTCAGGTTTCCAGTGCTCCAGTGAATCCAGGTTTTCAGTGCTAAGCTCACTTTTCATGTCATATATCGAAGCAGCAGATGGTAATATCTGTGCACTCGAGCTTTTTACATATGATGCAAAACCTACCGACCAGCCTTCCATGTCACGAACTTCATAACTGCCATATTGTGCCACTTCTCTCTGGCTTGCACACGCCCCTCCCTCAAGCAGCACGACAATTTTGAGGTCGTCATTCTATCTGTGGTCCCTTTATTCACTTCACCCAACCTACCTATGATAGCTTTGCCCTCTTCTAGCTTCTTCTCAAACCACGATCTATCGTCCAACTCTGATCATTAAGCTGTGCCTTTAGGCAGCCTCAGCGACCAGCCTTCAGTTCGTATGCTCTAAAAAGCCTAGAGCTTCCCCCCCCCCGAGGCATTACGGCATCCCCTGATTTGATGGCATCTACAGTGAACCTAAAACTCACCTGTTCGTAGCCGATTATATTTCGTTCGTTTGATTCATCTTTTGTGTGATTATGCAAGCTGTAATTGGTAATGCTATCATGAGCAGGTCGGCTAACTGAACAGTTCCATTAATATAGCAGCTTGCACCCCACTTTCAGTGGGCAATCAATAATTGCATGCTGCAGGATTCAGGCGCAATACCGCAATTGACGAGTACCTAATATAGACTGAGACCGAGAGCTGGTATTATTACTGGGTATTTGCATAAGGTTTTGGAGCTGAGTGGAAGTGATTTACTTCTGTTGCACGCTCGCATTTTTTTCGAGCTGGATTGTTCTAGCAGGTAAGGTGCTCGCCCCAACCAAGGTTTGACTGAGGTCGTGGGCTCGAGCCCCGAGTCATGTGTAAAGCGCCTGAATAGAGATTAAGTTCTCTTGGGGTGCTATATAAATGAATTATATTTTTTTAATTATATAATTATATTTGGGGTTCTCTGTATGGACTATCCACTTAAGTTCAATGGGTGACTTTTTCCTGAACATAAGGCATTATCTCCCCTGATGCATTGATGTGTGATTGTTCGCAAATTATTATACTGTGCTCAGTCAATGACAGTAAAAGCAGTCATTGGTTCTGTAGCATGTCTTTTTCAGCAAATGTAAAGTGCATGGAAAGAGATTAAGTTCTTCGAAGGTACTCAACAAATCTGTTGTTAATATTATTACAATTAGCATTCCATCTATCTTTGTAACTTTTGCATTTTAACTAGCTATTAGGCAGACAAACAGGCTTTCCTTGGGGTTCATGGGAAATAGAATAGCACGAGTGTCATTTTCAATGACACCGGCATTTTTTCTCTACATGAAGTGTGAAGTATCATACCAACCTGATCACTTTACTAGTTGCTTTGTGTCAGCTGCCTAATTATATCTTTGATCTTATATCGACCTTGACTGTCAGCCAAGCCACTCGGTCTTGCATAGATTACTCCCTTAATTGCACTGTCGGAATTTACCCGAATCTTCAGTGTATTTTTTTAAACTGAGACCTAGTTTCGAATGCTCTATTGGAAATGCTACCTGCTGCAAGGGTCTTTAACTGCCAGCTGCTATCGATCACAAATGAGGTGGAACGAATTGTTCACTCACTACATAATTTGAAATGCTATACTCTACTTCTTTCGACTGCCCAAGGCATCATTGAAGCCTTTGCCAACTCTCTTGAACTGCGTGGCTCGTTTTCACGACCGATGCAGTAAGATCTCATAGGCCAGCCTTCTTGCTAAAGGATCGTCACTATATTCTAGTCGAAGAGTAAATTCAGTACAAAAAACTATTGGCACATTATAGTAGCCTTATCAAGTTCGTTCCTGGTAGATAAAATAGTTCTAGACTAGGCGCCGCTTGTGCTAGGCGCCGCTTGTGCTAGGCGCCGCTTGTGCTAGGCGCCGCTTGTGCTAGGCGCCGCTTGTGCTAGGCGCCGCTTGTGCTAGGCGCCGCTTGTGCTAGCTTGTGCGCCGCTTGTGCGGCGCCGCTTGTGCTAGCTTGGCTAGGCGCCGCTTGTGCTAGGCGCCGCTTGTAGCTAGGCGCCGCTTGTGCTAGGCGCCGCTTGTGCTAGCCGCTTGTGCTAGGCGCCGCTTGTGCTAGGCTAGCGCGCTTGTGCTAGGCGCCGCTTGTGCTAGGCGCCGCTTGTGCTAGGCGCCGCTTGTGCTAGGCGCCGCTTGTGCTAGGCGCCGCTTGTGCTAGGCGCCGCTTGTGCTAGGCGCCGCTTGTGCTAGGCGCCGCTTGTAGGCGCCGCTTGTGCTAGGCGCCGCTTGTGCTAGGCGCCGCTTGTGCTAGGCGCCGCTTGTGCTAGGCGCCGCTTGTGCTAGGCGCCGCTTGTGCTAGGCGCCGCTTGTGCTAGGCGCCTCAGGGGCCAAGGGAGTAGCTGTTTTGGCCTGCTGCCTCAAGGCTTCGGCTATTTTTGCCTCTGTGGAGGCTGTGCTTTAGAATTCTGCACTGATACATGTGCGGTCTCTTTGCAAGCATTCTAGGTCTTTTGGATAACTATATTTCATGTTTGCCGGTGCCGCCTAAGACCTGCTATTTTCAGGCAGTGATTAAGGATTGGCAGGCGTGCAGGAGACAACCCATAATGGTATTAGCAAAGCTAAGTGAAACACATATCACCAGAAGCAAAAGTTAGCTAAACTAGACTAAGTGCAGTGAACATAATATGGTACCCATCAATACCATCTTGTCTTACATGGCACACTAGGTAAGGCGGTTGCTTTCACGACCTCGGGACCGAGGTCGTGGGTTCGGTTCCTGCGGTGGGCGATTCTTTATCGCCACTGCAAGCGGTGGTGATAGCCGTAAAGGCTCTTCTGTCGCTATACAAAACGAGGCTGTTTAATCAGCTAGGATTTTTTTTAATTATAATCTTGAACCCGTTGACGCCACCAACCACTCAGCTGTGTTACTAAGCCATTATTAGCTATTTCACCTTCTGGTAGAAGGGCTCTTATGCATAGTTTCTGCCTAAGTAGGCAGGAGTTTGCCTAAACTCGTGTTTTCAGCCTCTATTGACCCACACCTTCACTAATGAATTTTTAACATGCTAATAACAAGTTAGACATTCATTGGCATTGCACGGCCACTAGATTAGGCATTAGTGCTCAGCCATAATAATAGCTCATTTTATAGCGCCCTAAGGTAACTTAATCTCTGTTCAGGCGCTTCACATATGCCATGGGGCTCGAGCCCACGACCCCCATCATCAAATACATTAACCATGACCTTGGTCGGGGCAAGCACCTTAACCGCTCGGCTAAACCAGCTCGTCACGAGACAGTGCCAATGCTTGCTGCTCTTGCCACCCATATTGGCATGCTTAGGTTTATGGTTGCTGGTCAACTTTTGTGTTTAGGAAGATGCAGATCGCTTTTGGAACATTCTCACAGCTATGAACAACACCCAACCAGCGGAAAGTAAAGTGGACCTTGATGAATCACTGGCTCGAACTTTCAGTAACATATGTGCCGGTGACCTCTGCCCTATGCAGGCAGTTATTGGCGGCATAGCAGCTCAGGAAGTAATGAAGGTAGGTGTGTTTGCCAGAGCATTGTTTGCTTAATGGCTGTGGGACTATTTTGTTTAATTTTTTTACCTGACTGGTATCTTGCCTAACTGGAGCAGTATTTATTACCTTCTTATAAATGCCAACACCCATAGATTTATTACCTTCACGTGTGTTGATCATGATCACCATTTCCCGTACTTTGCTAGTTTTTCAGGCTAAACCTTAACGGGGAACGTAAAAAAACACTTATATAATTTGTCCTATAATCGAATATTTGTTTAGGGTACCTTTCGAAAGACAAATATGTTAGAACTGGGATAGGAAGTCTTCTGAACTTCCGATCCCAGTTCCAACATATTTGCCTTTTGAAAGGTACCCTAGGCACATTTTTCGATTTTCGGACAAATTGTGTAAGTATTTCTTTGACATTGCCCCAAAGTTTAACTGATACACGCCTTTTTATATTTTTTCCAGGCTTGTTCTGGAAAGTTCACACCCATCAGGCAGCTGTTCTACTTCGATGCCTTGGAATGTCTCCAGAAAGAAAGAGTATCGCAGGAAGATGCTGCTGCGGTATGGCAAGCTTGCTGTAAATAGCTCACTCTTTTTTAATGCGAATGTTGCAGATTTGTTGTTCATACCAACATTGAAACTTGAGTTTCTGAAAAAAAATATATCAAATGTAGCAGCCCAACGTATGTGTGCTAACAATCTATTCGACCCAGAAAATGTGTTACTGTGCTACTTGTCTGTATGCTGAAAGGTGTGCATTTTTTCTGTTTTGCAGAAATAGTTCCTTCTTATTAGATCCATTCTGTGGTAATTATTCGTATAAATCATAAATAAGTAGGACACAGTTCTTAAAAATTATGCGATATCCAATATTTTTAATGAAAAGATCTTGTGGTAGTTTCTAGTCTTTCACTCTTGTCAAATTGGTATTGTCTGCAAGTGTAAACGTATGAACATGTTATCCCTCTTTAAAATGTTAAGATATCTCTTAATTAGGTATTCGTCATGCCTTTCCTCTTAAAACCAGTTAGTCTAAGGTCCATCACTTGATCAGCCATGATAAGTTGGTAAAATCGTAGCTGTACAGTATTCATCACCCAGTAACGAAAATCATGCTTATTCATAGCACACACTGCTTACTAGCTGCGAAAAAATCGGCTTGTTTCTAGTAGCTCAGCACTGCACTTAAATGCTGCGCCATCTGATTTTCCACTGGGAATTTGCTAAGTCTCTCTTTGTTGTCTTAGCATGCTCTGTGTGCATAAATTCTGCTTTAGAAATGCTGCATCTAGACTTCTTGACATTTCCTCCATAATAGAGCTATTTTAGAAAGAATTCCTGTTTCTCTGTTAGGGCATTGGTGTTTTGCAGTTCATCGTCCCTGACAAAAGCTCATGCCTTTAGGAAGCAAGCCATAACGTTTGACGTGGTCTATAATTTGCTCATGCCATGAAACAGCATGTTTGGTAGCACTTGCCTGTTCAGCCAGGGTGAATTAGTTCATATTTTTTGTGTCACACCTGGAAGTATATGCTAGACCTGCTTAAGTGTCATTGCGAGTTGTTGTGCTTGCTTGCTTTGTAGAATTTGAGCAGAATAGATATGAGTTTTTGTTTTTGTTAATAACCTGCTGGACTCATCTGTAATTAATATCCCAAGCTGTTGATGAATTCGTTAAGAAGTCTACACTCCCGAGGATTTAATCGAGTGTCGAACACCCAAAACCACACCTAACGAGTAGGCAGCTGTATGCATAAAGGATAATTTGCTACGACTCTATCCGATTTTATTTTTATATTTACCAGCATATTTGACATTGTTTTGTCATCCACCCAGACTAATTGAGGAATTGTTATAACCATGCTTTATCTGTAGGAGACATTAGCGTATAGTTGTGCTTAATTGTAAGTGAGATGCTGTGTTTGTCTGTTGCCTTGGTTTTGTATATTACATTTTAATGTCTGGCTACGGTTACTGTGTTACCCAGTTTTTCATAATTTCTTCTCTTGTAGCATAACACAAGATATGATGGGCAAGCTGCCGTCTTCGGTCAGAAATTTCAGGACATGTTAGGCAGACTCAAGTATTTTCTGGTAAACCACCAGTTGCTGCCCATATGCTGTTTTTAATGTAAATAGATTGCTAATTTGCTTGCATCCTGTGTCTTGTACTGTTGTAAAATAGCTGTACAGTCCCTCACACTTTGCAGGTCACCTGGCCTATGCAATAAGGCAGTTACAGTTGGTGCAAAACTTCAGCCAGGCTTGTCTTTCGTGTGCATTCACAGTTGCCACATTACACAATTTCTCACCGACCATTCCTGGCGCCCCATCAAGCAGTGCATTGCCTTCAAGGTTATCTCACTCACTTTTAGGTCCCTTCATCATCTTGCGCCAGCTTAACTATGTGAACTACTTCCCAATCAGACCAGGAATAGTGCCACCCACTCTCCTGACCAAAGTCGATAGCTGTGCCTCGAACCAGCCTCAAATACATTAGAGGTCGTTCCTTTAGTTTGTATGCTCCAAAATCTTGGAGCTCACTTCCGATTGAGGTCACAACATCTCCCTACTTGACTAAGCCTATCTGACACTTTCAGCACCAAATTTCGTGCATTGACTGACTCATTTGTCTCTTGTGGCTCATGTGCATGGCCCTACTCACATCAAGGGTCACACACTCGACCAGATTTTCTCATACAACTGCACTTTCTCATCACCAATTATTACCAAATCCTGCTTATCTGACCACATGCAGATCTCATTCAATCTACAGTGTGTGCTCACCTCCTAAAATAACCTGTGAATCGCGAAACCTCAAGACCCTCGACATCGATGCTGTCCGTGAAAGAATACCTGCTTCACCTCTGCTGCTCGGTCCTGCCTCTGATCTGTGATCATTGGTAGATAGCTACAACACGACACTTGCTGACACACTCGAAGAGTTTGCACCTCTGACAAAGCGCACTGTGACCCCCTGCCCAGACGGCCTATGGTTTACCACAGACATTAAATTAGCCAGGTCTACTAAGCGAAAGCTTGAAAAAGCATGCAACAGATTACTGACTCATTACGCATTACTGACTGTCCATCGACAGGCATATGAAGACTACTGTATGTCGTACCAATCCATCCTAGCAAAGGCCAAGTCTAGCTTCTATAGAACCATTGGTGAAACACAGATGCGCAATCCAAAAATGCTGATGTCGACGATCAACCATCTCCTCAACCGCTCCCAGATTAGCTCCTTACCTGATGATCCCTGTGACGATCTAGCCGATCGCTTCTCTCGATTGTTTGTGCAGAAGATAGACAAGATCAGGGAATCCATCCCTGCGATGACAACATCTCCACTAGAATGCTGTTCCCCGATTCCTGGCTGCACCTCAATGTCTACATTTAAGCAGGTTCCTAGTGATCTAGTCCTGAAGTTCGTATCTCAGTCAAAGAAGACAACAAGTCCACTGGACCCCATTCCCACTGTCCTGCTCATACGTTGCACTGATCTGCTGCTGCCATGCATAACTAATCTTCCGTGCAGCTATTTAACTACAAATCGTCTTCAGTTTTCTGGGTTGGCTTCTGCTGAGTGTGTGCATACTGCCTGAAGTAGCCATAAACTTAAACTCGTGCATTAAAGGCGTGATCATAATAATAATAATGCACTTGATAAAGTGCCCTCAGAGAACTCAATCTCTTTCTAGGCACTTTACATTTGCTGCAAAGGTAAACACAGGGTGACATGCACAGGGTCAGCATGCAAGTGTGGTTAGTGGCAGCATGCACAGTGTCAGCACGCATAAGCACACGAAGGACGAATGAAAGGGACCCACTAAATGCTGTCCTAAATAGGTGCGTTTTTAAGTTCTTTTTAAATGTGGTCAAGTCAGGGGGTGTTCTGACGCAAGTCTGGAGTGAGTTCCGGGTTTTGGGAGCATACGAACTTTTTTTTTTAATGCACGGTCGGGAGTAGATATGAGAGATAGGCTGGTGCCAAAGAATGACTTGAAGTGACAAGAAGACTTAAAAGTGACCGACAAAACCCGGAAATCGATCCGTTGCTTGACTGGTAGCCAGTGCAGGTCGGCGAGAAGTGGTGTGATGTGGCAACTGCGACACTCACGACAGACTAGCCTAGCTGCAGAGTTTTGCACCAGATTTAATCGCCTGATTACACATGCCGGTAGACCAGCAAGCAGTAAGTCAAGACGGGATGTCACAAATGCATGGACCAACTTAGATGTAGTATCCCTGTCTAAGCAAGCCCCACTTTTAGCATTGTTGTGTATATGAAAGTAGGTAGACTTAATTGTGGAGCTTATGTGGTCGTCTAACGAGAGCACTTTTGAACATGCCACCTAAATTTCGAGCTGATTCAACAGGAGAGTATTGAGAATCAAAATAAAGATAGCCACCCGGAGGTGTGCATTGCAAAGTCTTGTTGGTTGCTCGAGAACAAATGCTCGGCTTATTTTGCTGTTCTTTTGAGACGTGGTTGCCGAAGAGGTCGAATCTTGACCAGAGTGTTGGCAAACTTGAGGCTCAGTAAAGTATTGGGATATGAGAGTACATATGTAATGCAGGTGGAATACAGTCGACCCTCGTTTATCGCAGTTAATTCGTTCCAGGCTCTACAGCGATAAATGAATTTACGTGAAGTAGGGTTATATTTATAAAACGATATTTTCGTAGTTGGAGCAATCAAAGCCTGTTCACGACCCTATAAATACGGTTTTTGGCACCCTTTGAGCTCTCTGGATAGGAAATAACGCAACAATAGTCGCCATTACACTTGTATTTACCAATGTACCAGTCAAAGTGAGAGTAAATAAGGCATCACGTTTACAATATCATTATTATCGTACATTTCATGACATGCACACATAAATGTTTTACACTAGGGTAGTAAAATAGTGAGCAGCATGCTCAGATTGGCTTGGTTTCACCACACCATATTTTTTGGGAAGAGTTACTGCCCCCACACAAGGAGTGGTTGAGCAGCCACACCTGGCCTTCAAGGGTATGCTAGGGTGCTCGAATACATATACCTACAGACCTTACGTATTAGTTTTACTTTTTATTGTAGTACAGGGGCTATAATTGAGACAACCAAGAGTGTGCTAATCATTTTCATTTTTCCCGATCAACTCTTTAATGATTATGCATGTACTGCATTTGAAAAAACCGCGATAGAGTGAAGCCGTGGAAGTCGAACTGCGAAGTGGCAAGGGACGACTGTGTAAGCTAAAACATAATAAGCAATGAGACCAAGGCTGCCACTAGTTTGTTTTTGGTGGTAGGCGGCTTGCTCTTTGTGTGAAAGGGGCATTGAGTTGAAATTTCCTCAGCTGCTCTGAATCTCGAAACATTATCTGTATCGAACTTGCAATTCGAGTGTGTATGTTTTGTGCATCACATCTTATCACTTCTGTTGTTGGGTGTTGACATCAGTCAATACATAACTAGTTGACAGATTAAGTCTTGTATAGCCTCGACATTTCTGACGTAGCTATTTTTTCTCTCGCATATAACCGTTATAGGCATAATACCTCTTATTTTGACGCCATGCTTTCTATGTTTCTCGCTCATCTCAATCGAATTTTTTAGCCCGGGAACCTTGGAGCTAATTGATGATTCGCATCCATGTAAGAAAAATGGATCGTTGGCAGTATCTTTGCTAGACCGTGTCTGTGCGATCATCGGGAGCTCCTCAATACAGCCTCTGTTGATTGCATTTTGGTGTCATAATTAGCTAAAGCTTATGTAAGATTTTTCCAAACAAGTCAGTTTATCTTCAGTTTATTTATTTATGTCAAACTTGATAGTGTACCTGAAAATCACTCCCAATTCTTTTTTACTAAATCGGTTTGTCGTTACATCCGTTGAGCGTGCTTCAGCTGGACCTCTTCCATTTTTTCTTAGTGTATCTAGGAAGCGATGTTGCATTGTCTGATGCATCGGTTATTTTTAAGGCTCCGGTATATTGGCTATTTTTTGGTTTTTGACTGCATGTTTTGGTACGTTTCTGATGGTTATGGTTATACCTGTTTATCTTTACTTGGGGCAGTACTCTTCCTCGTGTGCACTTGTTTGCGACTGACTTGTGGCGTAGTGTCCATTCCCTGGATTGTCCCACGGCAGGGTTATTTTGCACATCCAGCTGCTCTGACCGTGATAGCTTTTGTTTATGGCAGCATCCGACAAACTCGGCTTCTTCAGCTCTGACTTTCTGAATGGGAGATCCGAATGCTTTCCTTGCACTCACTGAACTGTTCGTTGCAGGTTGGTGCTGGTGCTATAGGCTGCGAGATGCTGAAGAACTGGGCGATGATGGGCATTGCATGCCACGACGAAGGGGAAATCATAGTAACTGATATGGACACCATTGAGAAGTCCAATCTCAATAGGCAATTTCTCTTCAGACCCCATGACGTTCAGGTATGGTTTATTGTGCAAACACTTCAAGGTTAGAATAGTCGGTTATGCTTTGTCTATGATCATAATGCTGGGTTGGTCCAGCGGTTAAGGTGCTCGCCCCGACTAAGGTCTGGCTGAGGTCGTGGGCTCGAGCCCTGAGGCATATGTGAAGCGCCTGAATAGAGATTTAGTTCTCTTTGGGCGCTATACAAATGAATCATATATATATATAATGGAAGTTCTGTGAGTTAGCCGTATGCCTATCTGTATGTGTGGTTTACCCCCTGGTGTTTGTGTAAATCATGAAAACTCTATATCATCTTTCCTAACCATGCTCAATACGTATACCTGCATCGGCTTTTTTGTTAAAGTTGTCTTCAGCATAACTCAATAGTCGTGTCCCCAACATTCGAATTTAAATTTTTATTTAAATTAAATTAAATACTAGCTGATTTTACAACTTCTTTTGTGTAGCTACACAAGAGCCTTTATGGCTATCACCACCGCTTGCAGCAGAGGATTTGAACCCACGACCTCCGGATCGAGGTCCTGAAAAGCCACCGCCTTACTTAGTGTGTCATAACGGCTCACCAAAAATGTTCGGGGCAACCATTTTTACAAATAAATATTGCAGCTTTAACGTTTTTTCTTGGGACGCAATTTTGAGGTAGATACACAGGCAAACATGGCGCAAAAAAATTCGGAGTATGACCGCTGCTGTGGCTATAAATTTGTTTAAGAAATGTAGTATTTACTATCACACCAGGCATACTTACGTTATGCAAAAAATTGTAGAATATGTATTGACGATCCAAAAACCAACACGGATGCTGTTGGTGTGTATGCTTTTAGTGTAACGTCTTCCTTCCACGATTCCTAATGACTGCTGATACTGTAGATTTACTAGTACCCCAGAAGCATGAGAATATTAGCAATTTTTTCCCGCTATTTACTTTGGCTTTTTTGCAGAAAACGAAATCGACCACTGCTGCTTCTGCCGTAAGGAAGATGAATCCTGATGTACATATAACATCTCACGAGAATCGAGTGGGCCCAGATACTGAGTCTGTATACGATGACACCTTTTTTGAACGCCTTGATGGGGTAGCGAATGCTCTCGACAATGTCGATGCGAGTGAGTACTAAGTTAACGTTGTAGTGAGTGACTATATGGTATATGCACACTTGTTTGTCTAAGCATATTCCTCTAACAGGGCGCTACATGGATAGACGATGTGTGTACTACAGGAAGCCATTACTCGAGTCGGGCACCTTGGGCACTAAAGGCAATGTACAGGTAAGCCCTGTATGAATTTGTTATTTTTGAGCATGCTTTATTGGCAAGACCGTCCCAGCTTGCAACTATACTGCTTTGTAAGGAGATTTTAGTACTGGCCAGGTATAACGCCTACTGTGGGGGCTGCATGAGAAAAGCAGCACCTTTGCTTTTAATTCTTTTGTGGCCTGTATTCAACTGCTTATGACTTGTGTAGTTTGTCTGGGTACCCTGGCTGTTTTTAGGTTGTCCTACCACATCTGACAGAATCGTATTCTTCGTCACAAGATCCGCCGGAGAAGCAGATCCCCATATGTACATTAAAGAATTTCCCGAATGCTATCGAACATACTTTGCAGGTCAGTTCCCCTCTCCCAGAAAAGTCCAGTTGCCTACCTGTGTTTTCTTCCTTAAATCAGGTTATTTCTTGCAGTGGGCACGCGACCAATTCGAAGGGCTTTTTGGTGGCGTGGCCGAGAATGCAGAGCAGTACCTGGCAGATCCTGACTTCATCGAGAGGACTCGTCGATTGCCCGGTTCCCAGCCAGTGAGTGCAGATCAGCATTTCGACATTACTTTGAGCCTCATACTCGAGATTTTAGCAGCTTGTCATCTTTCTTTGTAGTTTGAAATAGTTGACCAGTTAAAGAAGCTGTTGATTACAGATCGGCCCTTGTCGTTTGTGGATTGTGTGAAATGGGCTCGTTTGTTGTGGCAAGAAAACTACAGCAACCAGATTCAACAGCTCCTTTTCAATTTTCCATCCGACCAGGTTGGTCTTTGTCGAAATCAACTGAGTGTTGTTGGAGCACAAACCAGATGCTGGTATAGAGTTTGGTAAATGCTTAATAAGTAAGATGAATGAAGTTGAGTCAATTGGTTGTTCGTATAGCAAAAGGCGCTGGCTAAAACTGACCACACCAGTGCCCCGTTTTGTTCTTTAGTTTATGATTACTGCTACACACTGCACATGCTATTACAACAGTGGTTCTCAACATTTTTAATGTCGCGGCCCTTTAATACAGTTCATGTTGTGGTGACCCCCAGTCATAAAATTATTGTGTGCAAAGTGTGGAAATGCAGGTTTTCCGATGGTCTTAAGCAACCCTTGTGAAAGGGTCGTTCGATCCTCAAAGGGGTTTCGACCCACAGGTTGAGAACCGCTGTATTACAATAACGTTCTCAACCAATTTTCTTATACGGTATGCTATGCTTTTCTTTTTCGTGCCCATGCTAAGCGTGGCTGGCGCCAAATGAATTTACTAGCAAAAACCACTGAACTCAAGCTTGCTCAACTTTGAGGCCATTACTGTTGCAGGTTACAAGCTCAGGAGCACCCTTCTGGTCTGGACCAAAGAGATGCCCACATGCACTTACCTTCAATGTAGACAATGTAAGTAGGCTCGTAAGGCTCTTGAATTCATTGTGATTGATTGCCATCACTTACGTAGCAGCCAATAGGTGATTTGTGAGAAGGGCTGCAGTGCCTTTCCATATGCCATGGCAACCCTGGGCTCCCCGAGGGCAGTTTCCTGGACTGATGCAAACGCCACCTGGAATGCCTGCTCAGCCCCGCCAGCCAAGACAAGGCTCGACTTCTGTCTTGTCCAAGGATATACTAACTAAATTGGCGAGCATATTAGCTAATGCAACCGTGCCAAACAATGCTTACCTGTTTATATAAAGTAATTGCCCACTTTTTCTTCGGATTTGCAATCTTCCAAATAGGTTCTCCGAAGTTGGATTGCCAGTCATGAGCTGCAGCCAAACTGTGCAGGTACAAGCGCTTGAGAGCTGTACGTAGAGCTATACTTAGTCGATCTTCAAATGGGATAGCCAGCTGCAAATTAAACAGCTCACTTATTTCACCGGTGAAAATGTCCTGGTTTCCCGGATTGTCTACAGCTCAAGCATTAAATGCACTGTACTTCCGGTTATTTGGAGACTCGCAGTGCCAGGGTGTTTTTGCCAATCAAAACAGCACCAAGACAACTCTAATCTGAAACTTGGCTGTTCTACGAAATCGTGGCAAAAAATACGACCGGGAGGATTAATATGAGGAAGCTTTGTACGTGCCAGTGCAGGCTGCCACCTCGGTTATACTACTTGTTGCAGAAAAACAAGCACAACCAACTTGCATGGTGGTTTCACTTGGATGTGGAAACGTATAATAATAATAATAATAGTAATGCACTTGATAAAGCGCCCTCAGAGAACTAAATCTCTTCCTAGGCACTTTGCATTTGCCGCAAAGGGAAATGCAATTAAATGGTGAGTAATATCATGCTTGATAAGCAACATGAGCAACGTGGTTAGGGGTGACATGCACAGGGTCAGCATGCAAATGTGGTTAGTGGCAGCATGCACAGTGTCAGCACGGATAGGCACATCAAGGACGAATCACAGGGACCAACTAAATGCTGTCCTAAATAGGTGTTTCTAAGTTCTTTTTAAATGTGGTCAAGCCAGGGGACGTTCTGACGCAGGCCAGGAGTGAGTTCCAGGCTTTGGGAGCATACCAACTGAATGCAGTTTTCGAAGGATAGTTTTTGCAGCACAATCAAAAGACAAAAAATCATCTTACCAACTGCCTCGGGCACAAGTTTAGGGAAGTTCAAGGTCTGAGGCATATGAATACTACTGTATGTCGTACCAATCGATCCTAGCAAAGGCCAAGTCTAGCTTCTATAGAACCATTGGTGAAACACAGATGCACAATCCAAAAATGCTGATGTCGACGATCAACCATCTCCTCAACCACTCCCAGATTAGTTCCGTACCTTATGATCCCTGTGACGATCTAGCCGATCGCTTCTCTCGATTGTTTGTGCAGAAGATTGACAAAATCAGGGAATCCGCCCCTGCGATGACAACATCCCCACTAGAATGCTGTTCCCCGATTCCTGGCTGCACCTCAATGTCTACATTTAAGCAGGTTCCTAGTGATCTAGTCCTGAAGTTCGTATCTCAGTCAAAGAAGACAACAAGTCCACTGGACCCCATTCCCACTGTCCTGCTCATACGTTGCATTGATCTGCTGCTGCCATGCATAACTAACATCATTAATATGTCATTAACCTCAGGTCATGTCCCAGCACCTTTCAAAAAAGCTGTTGTCAGGCCACTTCTCAAGAAAGCGACACTAGACCAAGACAACTTTAGCAACCACCGCCCAGTCTCCCTTCTACCATTCCTATCAAAGACACTGTAACGGGTCGTGGCAGACCAGCTGAATTCATATATCGAAACCTCACACCTTGCTAGTAAGTTCCAGTCTGGCTTTAGAGCTAATCACTCCACAGAGTCAGCATTGCTTAGGGTATACAACGACCTACTTATGAATGCAGACGTGGGTAGAGTGTCACTGCTTGTTTTGCTTGATCTTTCGGCAGCTTTTGATACAATCGATAACAAAGTTCTTCTAGAGCGCCTCTCATCTCGCCTGGGCATCACTAGCACTGCACTGCAGTGGTTCAGGTCCTATCTCAGTGGGAGACTCCAGAGTATTGACGTGAATGGACGAAGATCATCTGAGGTACCTCTGAAATATGGAGTACCTCAGGGCTCTGTGCTAGGTCCGGTTCTTTTCACGGTTTATACTCTCCCTCTTGCTGATGTGATTGCCAAGCACAATCTATCCTTTTACTTCTATGTGGATGACACTCAGTTGTACCTTTGCTTTGATCCCTCCCAGCCTTCGAATTCTCTCAACTCACTTGCTGCATGTATTGATGACATCCGCACAGGGATGGTAGCAAATTTTCTAAAACTAAACGATGATACAACTAACTTACTAGTTATGGGCAAACCCAGTGTGATCCAGAGATTGGAAAGGCTGACTCTCAAAATTGGCTCTGCCAGCATATCTCCTGTCAAATCAGCTCGAAATCTAGGTGTCATATTCCAAAGCGACCTCTCGTTAGACGACCATATCAGCTCCACAGTCAAATCTGCCTATTTTCAGCTTCATAACATTGCTAAAATTCGGGCTTGTTTAGATAGGAATACCACGTCTAAGCTGGTCCGTGCATTCGTGACATCCCGTCTCGACTTCTGCAACACACTGCTTACTGGCCTACCAGCATGTGCGATCAGGCGATTGCAGCTGGTGCAGAACTCCGTAGTTAGGCTTGTCTGTCGTGAGCGTCGCAGTTGCCACATTACTCCACTTCTCGCCGACCTGCACTGGCTACCAGTCAAGCAACGGATTGACTTTAAGGTTTTGTCGCTCACTTTTAGGTCCCTTCATTCTTTGGCTCCAGCCTATCTCTCAGATGTACTACCCCCATCAGGCCAAGCATCGTACCACCCGCTGTTCGGAATCCAATAGTATACAAATACCTCGTACAAACCTCAAATCCTTTCTAGACCGTGCATTTAGTTCGTATGCTCCCAAAGCCTGGAACTCCCTCCCGACCTGCGTCAGAACATCCCCTGACCTAACCACATTATAAAGAATTTAAAAACACCTATTTAAGACACCATTTAGTGGGTCCCTGTGATTCGTCGTTGATGTGCTAATGCGTTCTGACACTGCATGCTGCCACTAACCACATTTGCATGCTGACCCTGTGCATGTCACCCCTAATCATGTTAATCATTTTGTTTGTTTATCAAGCATGATTTTACTCACCATTCAATTGCATTTCCCTTTGCAGCAAATGTAAAGTGCCTAGAGAGAGAGATTGAGTTCTCTTAGGGTGCTTTATCAAGTGCATTATTAGTATTATTAGTATTATTATGTCTGAGACTTTTTATTTTGCTTATGCACATATACAGACCAGATCTGGCTTTTGAGAATATGCTAGAAATCGTTAGTGCAGTTAGAACAAGAAACCAGCTCACTACGTTTCCTGAGAAAAAAAGTCATAAAGCAGTAAAACGCTGCTTTAGAAGCCTTGGCAAAGACATGAGATGCCAAAACCACTGCGACCTGCATCGGTTATAAAAAAAAATACTAGCTGATTTAGCAGCCTCTTTTGTGTAGCGACAGAAGAACCCCGATGGTTCTCACCACCGCATGCAGCGAGTGATGAAGAACAACCCACTGCAGGATACGAATTCACAACTTTGGGACCGAGGTCGTGGAAAGCAGCCACTTTGCCTAGTGTGCCATCACTGCTCACCGAAATGTGTCCCCGAAAATGATAAGACGGTAGATTAAATTTATTGCGAGCATTTAGCAAATAGAGATAGCTAAAACATAGCACACAATTTTAAAGATGCCTTTATTTCCTTGTTTCCCAGAAAACGATGTTCAATTTTTTCCTTTCACTGCATCATTTAATTTTAGCGGATTCAAACCGTAACACTTATCGTTGTGATTGCTTAACTAAGCATACGTCATAACCTCCATGGTTGCTGAAAAAAATGCCTAACACGTTTGGTGATGCAAATTTTTATAGAGTTTGATACTTTAATACTCATCTGTTAAATCTGACGTTGCAGTGTTGCGACAGTACTAGAATATAATATTTGTCGAGAATGATACTGTCGGTAGCCAGAAATTGCCCCAATTACTACAAAAGCAGTGTCAGTGCGCATATTCTTTACCTGGTAAGGTAAATAGGTTTGTAGATATACGATTTGTTACAAATATAGCTAATTCATTCACATCTTATGCTCTGGTGAAATTGCGTTGGACCTGCTGTCCATGAAAAAACTTGGAGTCCTCAGAGATTATGCTCAGGGTGCGTAGATTTTTCGAGCCTGCACCGTCGCGCGAGTGTGTGTGTCTGTGTGTGTGCATAGTGTTCCTCTTTCGTTGTGTCATGTATCTCCTTCTATAACTCGCTGCTGTCACTCAGACTATGCAAAGGGGCTACCTTGGAGGGCCTTCTATTGTGTGCTCAAAGCTTAAGAAGCTGTCGGTATGCATACTGCATCCATCATAGTCCATCCAAACATAAAGAGTGAGAAGCATTTCGCTGAGTCAAGTCAGAAGGTTAGTCAAGGGAGTAGCTGTATGGAAGTAGAAGTGCAGGACAACTGGGCAGGACGTGCCAGAGTTGCCACTGATAATATGTTGCATAAGAACTTATAATAAATAATGCAGTTAAGGCCAAAAAAAACCTTTTGGTAACATAGCCAAAATTGAATTTAGAGTAGTCCTACTAGCAAGCTAGTAAGGTCATGAGCCCTGGTCTTAGTCCAGAGGTTAGGTGCTCTAATTTCATGAACCAAATTGTGGTTCGGGTCTGCCGTGGGCCATACATTTGTTTCCCCTTTAGACGTTGGTGATAGCCCTGAGGCTCTGCAGCAGCTGACTAGATGGGGACGGTGAACAGCCGACCTTTTACGGTTTTTTCAGCCTGCTGCTAATGGAAGTAGTCCCTGATTTTGGGACCCGGGCATACCCGTGTCCAATAAGTATCTGGTGAGTTTAAGCTGAAGGAATCGATCATTGTTTATCATTTTTTGGTTTTGCATTCTGTGTTTTTTATTTTCAGCGTTAGACATGGTATTTTAACTTTGTCCTCGAAATATTCACGCATGTGTACATATACACAATGTTACCCATGTCGATTGTTTTTGTTTCGTGTGGACGTGCTGGTGCTGAAAGTCTATAGGAGTTCTTGGTCACCATCTGAATGAGCAAAATACCCCTTGATAAGTCATCCGTACCAACATCTCATTGTTGATTTGCATGCACCTGTTACCCTCAGCCAAGCTGTTGGTGTTTCAGACGACTCATCTGGATTTCATTGTGGCAGTGGCCAACTTGCGTGCCGAAATGTTCGGTATTCAGCAAGTGCGTGATCGAACAGAAATAGCTCACATTGTGTCAGGCATAGAAGTGCCACCGTTTAAGCCACGTTCGGGTGTCAAGATTGATGTCACGGATGCGGAAGCACAGGCCAGGGGCAACGAACTCATTGGTATGAGTGCTGCAACATTTCTCAGGCAGTTGCTGAGTTAATTTATACTAAGCAGCAGCAGCTCGTGTGCTTATAGTGTTCTTTTAAGCGATTTCCTGATTAACTCATTAAGCATATTATTTTCGTAAACCTATCCCTTAGATGCCAGCACCTTGGACAAGCTGATTTCGGAGCTGCCTAATCCTAAGGAACTTCGCGGCAAAATAGTAGTGCGAAAGCTGGATTTTGAGAAGGATGTTGACAGTAACTTCCATATGGACTTCATCGTTGCCTGTTCAAACTTGCGAGCTGAGAACTACGATATTCCGCCTGCCGACCGACACAAGAGTAAACTTATAGCCGGCAAGATCATTCCAGCTATTGCTACGACCACGGCTGTCGTTGTAGGCCTCGTGTGCCTCGAACTGTACAAGGTAGCCTGTTAGACGTGGGGATTTCCTTTCGTGGTTAGTCGTGACCTTGTTTAATCGCATGGTGTTATTGTTGATTCAGCTTAAGACATCTGCTGATGAATTATCAAGTTACTTTGCTTATCCCATTTTGAAAATAGCTGCTACTGCAAGTAGCAAGCAGTTAATAGAAGAGGCACAGTCCAGCAGAAGAAATTTGCAAGATAAGCATCTGCTTCGCAGAAATTAAATTTGAAGATAACAAGACATGCATGTAATTGTATGGCTGCACAGCCGGTCAGCCGAAGTGACCCACCGGCCTGCAGATACTAAGTCTGTCTTGGTTAGGCTCGTCTTTCTATACATTCCACGAATAATAATAAATATAACAACAATACGTTTGTATAGTACCCCAGAGAACTTAATCTCTTCATAGGCACTAGACATATGCTGTAAAAAAAATGTTCGAATGATTAGTGGTAGCATGCATGCACAACGTCAACATGCTCAGCATTGTTAGAGGTGACATGCATAATTTGCTTCAGCACACAAAGGACACATCACGAGGACCCAGCAAATACTCCGATAAATGTGTTTTTAAGCTTCTATTTAAGTGTCAAATCATGGGTTGTCGTGACGTCAGTCGGAGTGAGTTCCCGGCTTTGGGAGCTAAGAGATCATGTCCACGGCATTTATATGCACAATTAAGTGACAATCAAAAGCCTGCATAACTATTTCATAATTATATGCACAGTTCTATTCCTAATTTCAACAGTGCATATTGTCGCTGCATGCCCATAAACTATTTTGCATGTTTTTGGCATGACACTTTTTGACTTGGTAGCTGGTCTGTCGTAGTAGTACTAGAAATATCACCAAGGATACGGGAAAGTGTTATGTTGGCGACTTGTAATTATGGGATGGTTGGACTCAGATTACAGATTCACATTACAATTACAAATGTTTGGGATTTGAGTCGGGTTGGTTGTGTCGGGTCGTGTGTCTGTTGAAAGTTAATTTAACTAGCCTAGCTGTGATATCTATGCTACGCTGTGTCACTAATAATAAAGCGATGGAGTAAACGTTAACAAATCTGAAGCACCTGCACGTATGGGCCATTATAAGGATGGCGTGCAAACGGCACTATGGTTTGTGTGAAGGTAAAGCCTTTACTTGACAATACTGACGATAGAGTAAATGCCCCTCTAAATATGCCTGGAATTGCATGCCAGATTACTGGTTTCGAGTTAGTAAAGAGCTTTTTGTCTTGCATTTTATTTCTGCTTCCACCAAGTTTTTTGAGTCTGTTAAGTAACTTCAAACTCGCGAATACCAATTCATCGTCTTAACTGGTTTGCTCTCGACTGTTTTGTAAGCCGCTAGTGCTTATAGATTTCTTTTAAATCTTTTTTAATTGTAGCTATGTTGGCTTGCCACTTTTTGCCAGACTTGTGTGCACACCGGTTGCTAATTTACCGTTTTCAGCTTGCATGGTCTTGCAAGACTGTGGAAGTTTATCGCAACAGCTTCGTCAATCTGGCGCTGCCCTACTTTGGCCTTGCCGAACCAGTACCACCTCCTCGAAACAAGGTGACGATGCTTTAGAATGCTCGCGCAAGCTTACTAAGCAACTGCTGTAGCCTTATCACTAGTTCGCAGTGAATAACGTTCTTGCTTTCAGTACTATGAGACATCCTTCACGTTATGGGACCGTTTTGAAGTAACTGGTGCTAGCGGAGCAGCTGGAGAAATGACACTGCAAGAGTACCTGGACTATTTCCTGGTAAAGGCACTAATGACCCGGTCGACGCCACAGCTTGCCATTGAGTGCAGTGTGTCAGCACGCGACCTGTTTTAAATAGGCATTCTCAGCGTCTGATTCATACTTGGGTCGGTCGAGTAGAGAATGAGGTTATATTTTTGTAAATAGTACCTCCCGTGGTTTTGTGAAATCATCTTAAAGGCAATGTAGGAAGGGATCAGCAGTTCCTGGAACTCGGCACTATCTAATTAGATAGCCTGTTGCTTTAAAAAACGGATAGGTGTAAACTGCAATGATTAAAAGCATCAGGGACTCCAGTCTGCAATTGATGGAGCACAAAATTTCCAAGGCTTTATTTGTTAACCCCACTTAAATACCAAGCCGATAATAGCATACAAGCAGATTGAGGCATCGTCATCTGCGGCACTCGACCCGTGCATGGACCAAATAACCAATCTGCCGATGCGGTTATTAAGCTGTTGTCTCGATTCTGGATTTTTAATCTTGATATATTCATCGATCAACCTGTCCACCGAATAGATGTTGCCACTTGGGCTGAACCCACCCACCCCTGCCTTCAATTTTTGGCAGCAGGCAAATCAGGCCTTTGGAGGCAGTAAGTAGCTGCACGATGCACTTGTCCAATTGCATTGGCTCATTTGGCTGTTGTTGCATACTTAGACCACGTCTCTAGAGACAGGGCCCCCCCAAGACCTGCCGATTGCTATACCAACCCACGTATTGCTTACTGCCATTTGCTTGCCCCTTCTTTTCTAGAACAAGCATAAGCTGGAAATAACTATGTTATCCCAAGGTGTGGCCATGCTCTATTCTTTCTTCATGCCACCACAGAAGAAAAAGGAAAGGCTAAGCATGCCGTAAGTAAACCAGACTGCAGTTACTGCAGTAACGTTTACATTGCCAATCAGAAAGGATTATCGTTTGTTTTTTTTTTGTTCCTAGGATGAGTCAGATTGTAGAAGCAGTCACCAAAAAAAAGATTCCGTCATACGTGCATTCTCTTGTATTTGAAATTTGCTGCAACAACGAAAACGGTGACGATGTTGAGGTCCCTTATGTGAAGTACGATCTACCTCAGTAAAGAACCGAGTCAGGAAGCGCAGCACGAAATGCCGATGCCCTTCACAATCACACAAGGGAAAGACGTCAGTTAAACGGCAGGCTTCTTTTTACGGACCTGGGTGTTGGCTGCCGTCGCCGAGTGTGGCCTACTGCCCCATGCGTTACGTGTACGGTCTCGTTGTTTGAAATTTGCTGCAATCAGGGTGAAGAGGGTGAAAGCACATTCGGCACACGGCGTGCCCCCGGCATGGTGGACTACATGCTCTGACATCGTTTTCCGCTTTCTGTGTATGCTGCTATATAAGCTCATCGCATTATGTTAATCCTCGTATATTACAGCAGAAATAAACACAATAGCTAAGGTTACATGTGGAAATGTGCTGGCTGTCGTCCGACCAATTTTTCAAAACACAAACGGTACATGCACATTCCGTACGCGCACATAGAAGAGTCCAACAGATACTGTCAGTTACAATATGCAGCGGTGACAACAACCTTACAATACGCGGAAAGCAAGCAGGGTATGTTGTTGAACTACAGCCTGGCTCCTCGGCGGAACCTGATGTACATGCATTTATTTGCACGTGTCGCACGTTAGCACTATCTACTTAATCTATCCGCACCACTCCAGTCTGTTCAACGATTAGTTACAGTGAGTAGCTTAGCTCCTGCAAACGTACGTCCGAGTGCACGAGTCGCTGCCATGGGCTAATTGAGCACCTCTCTGTGGTTGTTGCCGTTTCTCGAGCCGTCATCGTTTTCTTCGACGATTTGGCTCAGCACGTGATCAGTGAGTGCTGGACCATCGTCGGCATAGGGTACGTCCACCGACGCCACGAGGCTGGGTGCAGGCGAAGCCAGCCGCTCCAAGCTCGGATTTGATAGAGTAGTGCGTCTGTTGTGCAGCAGCTGTTGCTGCACTGTGTGCATGGAAGCCAAGCTGTGACTGCGGCTGGCTCTGCGGCTCCGAGGCAGAGTCGTGCTATCCTGGAGTGCGTCCACCACCTGGATCTACAGTGTTCATACCAGCTAGTGCTTGCCAGTGCAAACATGGCAGCCGCATGGAGATATCCGAGAGCCCGGCAAGTCTGAGGTTTATGTTTATGACCCACAGCTTGCAAAGCGATCTGGGTGCTGCTCTTCAAATCATTGGGCAATCAGCTGCCTGCTCGGGCCCGACAGTGAGGTCATGGACGAACGTGATCGTGTTAGGGAAAGTACACACACATATACACACACTATATATCGTAAAATAACTACATGCACTTCTAAGCACTAGACATGCTGAAATGCAAGCTTCAAGCAACGTGCATGCCATAATTAACCACGGACTGTCAGGGCAGCAGTAATTTAACAGCCTCGGCACACTCGAGACAGCAATTGACGAATAACTAGTTACCTGCCGTTTTCCATGCATTTATGTGTGATGACTTACTTCATACGTACCCGGCAGCGCAGCACATCAAAACCCAGGTGAGGTGACACGTAAAAATCAGTGCCCAATATATTGCTAGTTGGATCCACACGGTGGCCGAATGCTATAACCATTCGTCATGCGCAGCAAGTCGGCGTGGCAAACACAGCTTGAGGCAGAACTTGTGATTCAATTACTGTTTATTATGGCTGATGTGTTAACGGCAAGAACTGGCAAGGTGAGTGTAAATGGCAGTAAAATGATAGTACACGTATTGCTTACTATGTGCTGGGACTGCACGGTAATTGCATTACTTAGCATTTCCTCCAGGGACTTGCAAAAGACAGGCTGAGCTTGTCAATGCCGGTTCGGCAGTTACTTCTCGAAGGTTCTAGAGAAGCAGTGATGCCAGCCTCCCTCTGTGGTGTGATAATCTGATGTCTGAATTGAAGAACTTCACGACTAATCTTTGGCATACACACGGCAACGACCAGGTTGAAGCGGCAGTGCAATCAAACAAGAGAACTAGCCGTTTTGTTTGCAAACTCGTTTAAGCCAACGCGGCCGGCGCTTGCTGCCACCTTTAGTTTCCCCAAAGAACTTAAAACTTATGAGGCGTCTATGGTTGGAGTTGGTCTTTTCGGATAAACTAGTCAGCCAGCTTCCCTTCGGGTGAGTGATAGTCAGTAGCAACGGATGCCCGGCTCATTGTTTTTGGTGGTGTGTGATGGGACAGCTGGTAAAGTGATGGGATAGTTTGAGCCTTTGTTAGTGGCAGTATCTGTAAAGATAAAGTACACGTAAAATCGGTTAGTTAGTCACTCGACTGTGTTGCTGGTGTCGTTTTATCCGTGACGGTGTAGCCGCAGCTCACAATCATGCATAGTACCACAAACGCTGTAAGCATACCGTGCAGCATATGCTCTACCGAAGCAAGGCACACGTATTCTGCCACGATGCAAAAAAATCAAAGCATATTCATGCAGACCATGTTTTATTGTTAGGTGGTATGTGGTAGCCGCATTCACACATGCATGGCTGACGACGGCCTGTGCCGCGGTTAAGTCGGCTACATGAAACCCACAAAACAGCCCAAGCACTTACGACAGTTACCGAGTTAGCTTACATTCAAGTTCCTTAATTGAACAATAAACATCAAGCAGACCACTCACTGAGCAGCCCTACGTGGATTTATCAGCAATAGCAGAGCTACATCTCAACCAGAAGTGGTAGCACACAACCCTGCTAAACAACAGACTAGGACTCTTCCTCCCCCATTCAGTTAGCTGGGCCATGTATACAGCTGGCACGCACCTCCTGCTACACGATGATGACCATGCGCACATCGCAATGAATGTACAGTTGCGCTTCGAGGGACTATCACGCACCATTCCGGGAGCGGTGGTGTGTATGTGATGGCCTAAGCCATGTTGTAGAGACTGTCCCAGTTAGCCCTCACAGGAGGGCAAAACAAAAGCAGCGACTAAAATTCTAGGGATACGTTTCACGGCAAAAATCAAAGAATGATTAGTGAAGATAATGAGCACACTTAGTGCTTAAGCTTCGGGGATTTAGCATGGCAAAGGAGTTATGTAGCGACAGAATGTTGCTATAGAGAGCTGCTTTGATGGGAGCCGGTGGCAGCGGTGCATTCTGATCACAGTAGACAGAACGTGCCGCAGAGTGCAGGTCATGTCAATGACGCACATCGTTACGTTCGTCCACGCGCTGACTCCCACTAGCAGCAAGCAGGCCGGCTAAGCAGGTGCAAAAAAAGAGGGTGCTGCTCGCTCCTAACACGTATTGCTGGAACATGACAAAACAAGAACGCTACACTTGCACGACCATGCGCTATGCACAGCTGTCCTGCCGTTAGCTGGTGAGCCTGTTGACCCAGATCTGCTGCACACGGCTTCCTGAGACGAGTGCACCAGTGCTACCCCGATCTAGCGGCAGAGTCCAGCAGGCGGCAGCACATTAGCAAGCAAGCGCTCGCGAGACCAGATGCACACTTTTTGTGCACATTCAAGCGAGGCTAGCGAGGAAAGGCATAATCATGGCTCGTTGGCGTTGCAATGTCCGTCGTCGATGAACGAAGCCGGCCTAAAGAGCGTAAGGAGGCTATGCTACTGGATAGGCTGCTTCGTGTGTCAAGGCCCATGCGGAATGCGTTTATTACACGGATCTGCAAAACACAGAAAATCATGCATGGAAGGACTGATCAGTCTGTTTAGGTCTACGAGCGGACGGGGCAGCAGGAAACAACTGAACGAATCGGCGCAAGGCAGGCACTTCCTCACAGCCAAGTCGAGGCATGCAGACTGGCATAGGAGAAACAAAAACGAGGCTCAAACAGCGCAGAACGTACACGAGAGCAAGCTGCACAAACTGCAACACCAAACGCCGGCTGCCACAGCGGCTCAAACGTGCGCCAACACAGCCAACACACAACGGGCGTGCAAAAAAATCGGCCGACAGGCGACGCAGTTCAGAGCAGCGTTGCTATTAGGCCAATCGGAGGAGCTAGTCGTCGAATGTTCCGCCTCGGGATGAGCATTCTGTGAGATCATTCTGCTTGCGAAACCAATCACACCATCTAGCTGTGAGGTTAACAGTTAACGTGCCCTGATTATGCTTACTTGGCCCGAGGCAAGTAAGTAAGAAACAGCGGGCCGGCTCACATCTGCGGATCTTCGTGGCAGCAAAGACAAGGCAAGCGATCCACAACAGCACGAGCTCTACACGAGCTACACGCGAGGCAGGGCCACGTGCCGCGCACATGCAGCACACATCGGTTCTCCCATGTGCACGAACTACCACCTAGAGGACATCATCCACCTAGAAGTTTGCCACCAGGGCACTCGCTACTTCCTATCGTTTGCTGTCTAGTCGCGAAGGGTGTCAGCACCAAGTGCACAGCTTCGAGATCATCCATTATCATGATCTGGGGTCGATCGGTGCTTAGCGATGGGCAACCGTGTAAGGAAGGCGTAACTTACTTAAGTTGGACTCGATCAGGTCACGATACCAGTCACCCCTACACCATAGCAGCTGGATGGATGAGCAAGTAGAAGTTACAGCCACCCACCTGCTGCTGCAAACGACTAATGCTTCGGATCCACAGGATCTGGCCACGAGTGCGCGTCTCGGGCATCGTTACACCGTGAGCATCGGGGTGGCTAAGAGCAGCTGTATCCAGCATGTCCTTCTCTGTTACGACTGAGCCGGCTTGCATGCAACGCGGCAGCCTCTTTGTCGGTATAGTGGTGATAACCTGCAACAACCTCCACATTCGATCAAGACGAAAACACCCGAACGGTGGCCCATAGCAGAGCAAAAAAAAGCAGCTGGTGTCACGCCAAGGCTGCGCGCGTGTGCGAATGTTATACTACACCAGCTGCTTGCTTTATGCTTACACATTATGATTTGCATGCGCAAAGCCGACTGGCACCTACAAGCTGAAGACTATTCGACGGTGCCCACGCAGCAGCCCACGCCACGCGCGCAGCACCTCTGGCAGTTCACGGTAAACGATAGGCCAACCTCGCAGTCTCACGACGAAGTCCCCGCGGGCGCCAGATATGCGCGAACGCTTCTCGTAGGCCGCCACGAGGTCACCAGCGAACGTACCTGAGTCCACAGCAAGTCTCCCACGCCGAAGAAGAGGCACCAGAGCCACTGCTCCAGCGTGAGGCCGACGGTGGAGAGAGCAGAGCCGCCGAACTGCACGATGAGCACCTGCAGCCAACATGCCATAGCGCACAGCGGCTCGGTACAGCGAGCTGCGCATTACGGATAGCATACATCGGCAAGCTACAGCGGAGCCATACAGCTGCGAGAGCCGGAACGCCGTCGAAGCACGGCCTCGCACAACCGACCGCCACATCCGCAGGCAGCGAGCGGGTGAGCGCTGCTCACCTGGCCGGCGAACGTCGAAAACCAGATGATCAGAAACAGCGGGTTTCTGTGCAGACCCTCGGCAACGTTGCGCTGACCGTGTATCTTCCTGGCGCTAATCTCGCTGAACAGCGTCATCATGACGAAGGTGTTGAAGACGACGGTGAAATGCTGCGAGGGGCCAGGACAGACGGGATTTATGCCGCTCTCCACGTCTAGCCAAGATGCACCTGGAGGGAGAGACAAAACGTGCCGAGAAGCAGCGCCCACCTGCCGACCACGCCGAATGCAACGAGGCAAAAGTAAATTGTACCGGCGAAGACGAGGCAGAGCACAACGGTAAGCTGGTATGCCGCGTGTCCCAGGATATTCTGGAACATTCGGCGCGAGATGAGCGGCTTCGTGCGGCCATAGGGCTTTCGCTCCAGCAGCTCCTCCGTGGGCACCTCGGTCGCCAGAGCCAGCGACGCGAGCGTGTCCATGATCAAGTTCACCCACAACATCTGGATCGCTTTCAGCGGGCTGTCCTGCAAAAGTGTGAGCACGCACAGAATGTGATCATAAAATGTAAAAAATAATAAAAATAAATAATAAAAATGTAATAAAATCACAGAATGTGATCACAAACGCACCGAATGTTGCAGCGCCGCGGCCACGATGCTCTGCGCCATGGGGGGGTCACAAAAGCTATTGGTGTACCTGTATCGAAGCGGCTCCGACGAACGCCACGATCACGGCCACGATGTTAACAGTGAGCTGGAACTGGAGAAACTTGGCTATGCTGTCGTAGACATTACGACCCCACATGACAGCCTTAACGATGCTCGTGAAGTTGTCATCGGTCAGGATAATGTCAGATGCCTCCTTGGCCACGTCCGTGCCTGCTATGCCCTGAAAGCAAGCGGAAATGCATTAGCACGAGCACTAATCAACCATTTGCATAATACAACACAGCAAAATTCCTCGCCTGCCACGGCCCTGCACCCAGTGGCTGGCGGATCCGTGGGTCGGGGTGGGTGGGAGGGTGGGTTGCACCATCCTAGAGTGCGAGGGGGTCACCTGAGCGGCCCTCTGTATTAGACAACGGCAGAAGCTGGGGCGAGGGCAGTCTGTTAGGAACACGGGGTGGATTTCTGTGGGTCCACTTTACTTTGAAAAGCTCGCTGTGATCGGATTTACGAAGTTAACGATTCCCGAATCCCTCGAGTGCCTCACACCCTTGGTGCCAAGTCCCTCAATGATGCCATTTTGTTGTATGTCGAGAAGGACATGCTGTAGCTTCAAACCAATCACACCTATTTCCAGTCGACGAGCATCTGTCTAGTGCATATCGAATAAACGCCACGATTGCATGCTATAATTGCTAAATACTTGTGCATCTTACCCCCATACATGAAGAGCATGGCTAAGCCACTGGCTCACCCCAGAGCCGTGGTGTAAATGAGTGGATGACCTCACACTCACCATAGCAAAGCCAACGTCGGCCACCTTCAGTGCCGGGCCATCGTTCGTTCCGTCGCCGGTGACTGCTACGACATCCCGATTGGGATTCAGTTTGCTCTCAATGATTCCTTTCACCAGAGTGTATTTGTCAGTTGGCGATGATCGAGCCAACACCCTAAGCTTAGGCCAGACGGTGTCAAGCAGCTTCTGGCTTACCTAAAAAGAAGCGCCGTCGGTCAGTGTCAGGTTGAAAATGCAAAGACGCAAAAGATTCGCATCGACGAATAGAACTTACAGCCTTACAGCTTACAACGAACGTGCTGGAAAAAACCACATCGCACAGACCCATCGTCTACCGATTACACTTAACAAGCAGAGCAGAGCCACTGAAAGCTCGGTACTCGGTGACAGACGCAGACAGGCAGACAGAATGCAATGCAGCACGGGCAATAGCAGAGCGACTCACCTCGCCGTTCGAGGCACGTATTCGTTTGTTAAACTCTTTCCCCTCCAGTACCAGAAAGTCATCACCCGGAGACAGGATGCCACATTTCAGTGCGATCGAACGAGCCGTGTTGACGTTATCACCGGTCACCATCCTGACCGTAATGCCTGCCCGCTGGCACTTCGAAATAGCCTCGGGAACCTGTAAAAAAAAAGTCATCGCTATGAGCCAGCTCTCAGCAAGCACTGCCGGGAAACGACAGCAACCCGAGAGCAGCAGAAAGAGAGAGAGAGAGAGAGAGAGAGAGAGAGAGAGAGAGAGAGAGAGAGAGAGAGAGAGAGAGAGAGAGGAGAGAGAGAGAGAGAGGAGAGAGAGAGGAGAGAGAGAGAGTTCGCAAAGCCAAGAGTGCCGGCGACCAATCAGAGCTCCTCGGTCACCTCGGCTCTGACAGGATCCTCAATGCCACAGATGGCTATCGACGTGAGGCCGCTCACGATCTCGTCCTCGTTGTCCCAGTCCAGGCCGGCAGAGACCAGCGCCTCGTTGCGTTCAGGGCCTACCGGCGGAAAAGATGCAGGGTAACAGGCAGCCATGCTTAAGTGCACCGCACCGATGTTCGAGCACTGTGCTCAGGGGTGCATGTGCGCGGTGCTGGCCAATCCGAAAACAGGACGATTGCACACACGAGAGACTGGAAATGGCAGCAGCTCGAGTGGAAGGACAGGAAGGCCGGAGCAATGCGAGCGCATCTGCCCACACGCACTCTCCATAACAAAGTCCTTATACGCCAGGGAGATAGTGCGCAGTCCTTCCTTCGCCATTGGCTCTATCACCGTGGCAACGAGTGTCTCCTGATCGGACACAGAAAACTCCTTGGCAGCACCGCGAGCATCGATGATGAAGTCGCACCTGGCGTGGCAGATGGAGAAAGCGATCCTCGATAATGCACGATAGACTGCCCCAAAGCGGAAAACGGCAGGAAAAAGGACATTCTGGTCCACCTCGCTCTAGCTCTGCCTGTGCTGCCGTTGCTTACTTGCGCAAGATGACCTCCGAGGCGCCCTTGGTGAACAGCCGATACCGACCGTCGCCGAGCTTCACCACCGTGCTCATGCACTTGCGCACCGAGTTGAACGTGTACACTTTGAACAGCGAGCTCTCCGGAAACTGCTCTCGAACGGGCTCGTAGTGCTTGCCCAGCTCGAGCACGAAGCCGAGCAGGGCGCACTCCGTCTTGTTGCCGATCTGCTTTGGCAGCTCGCTCTCGGCTCCGGGCAGGATCAGTGACGTGTAGCCACTGTTGATGGCGATGCAGTTGACGAGCAGGTCGCCAGTGGGCGACGGCAGATCGGCGAACCGCGGGGCCGTCCTGTGGCGAACCCCTGCAACAATGAGTGTGCCGAGGCTGAGGTGTGCAGGCGCGCCAGTGGTGGCAGCAAGACTGGCAGGGAGGGAGCAGCAGGCAGAGCAGCAGAGCCGAGGGCTGCCGCACGTACTGCAGCTCCTTGCCGGGTTAGAGAGAAAAGTGATCCGGATAAAATAGTGCCATGTTTACATCTGAGAGCTGTACTATATTTGCATCTGAGAGCTGTACGGTATTTGCATCTGAGAGCTGTACGATATTTGCATCTGAGAGCTGTACGATATTTACAGATAAAAAATTGTACGATGTTTACAGATCAAAGCTGTACGTCGTACATATGAAAACTGTACAATCTTTACAGATGAAAACTGTACGATGATTACATGTTAGAACTCTACGTTAGACGACCAATAGAGTTGCCGCGGTTAGAAATACCTTCACGACTCCAAGTGGCATGGCATGGCATGCCGCCAGCAGATGGCTCCCGCCGATGGTTGGCATGGAATCCGACTGAAGTCATAGAGCCTTACAAACCTTTTCACTGACCAGGACAGGACTAGGCGAGTTTCAGCCAAGCTCCCTTCACTGGCATTTGGCTGCACCACCTCTCCGGAAGCTGGTGCAGCATTAAATATGCCAGTCCCTGGATTTTAGCCGGATGGTGCGTAAGGTGCTTTCACTTCACAAAACATGTTTAAGTCCGGCAGCAGAAAATCTCGTATTACATGCTACAAGTGGGGTGATAGCAGCAAAGGCTCTTTAACTGCTAAATAAAGAGGCTGTTGGAACAACCGACTTTCACTTTTTATTTTCACTGTGCTTCATTGTTATGGGGTTGGCAGAATGATGCATAGACGCGGACACACATACATAAGTGTGAATACGTATTCACAGTAAAAAAGAAATATACCCACACTGGGAGACTTAATACAAAGCTATGAAAAATTGTACAACTTTACCTAACTACAGGCTAACAGAATGGTACCAACAGATAGTATTAACACATAAAGGTAACATTAGGGGCAAACGGTGTCACCAATTTGGTTTGCTCGTAAAGAGCCAAAAACTATACAAAAAACAGCCACATTTGGATGCTTTTGAAGCCACTTCCGGCGGCTGGCATATCAGTAATGGTTTTTGGAAGACAGCTCATTGGAGCATCGTCCTTTCACTAAGATATTTGAGGCCAACGAAGCATACTTCGACATGCCTGCAGGTGATTAAGACAAGCCCGATGCACCTCATACACTGTAAGACACACATAGACGCATACACTGTAAGAGAACTCACAAAGGTAAGGTAAACAATTGCTGCTTGCTAGATGGATGGAACTAGTTGCACACTATAAGAAAACGTAGATTATCAATTTTTTTTATTTTAAATAATTCTGGTACCTTTACAAGCTGCCACAGGGGGTGAGAAAACGGCCATTGAATTTGCTATGCCGGGAATTTGGTGGAAACCCAATGACTACGCAATCATAAGAGTGAGCCTCCTATCGCGGATCCACGAATTCCTTCATCCATCGCGCCAGCAGCACTACAGCACACTGCCCTGAGCTCCTTGTGCTCATGTCACTGCGGAGAGGAATCAGCAGAAATCTTTGGGAGAGAGCAGTAAGTCAACCGGCAAGGACACATATAGGGCACATCCAGATTCCAATTACACAGATGAAGCTGAGCAGGAAAAGACATACTTTCCCAACCAAAATGACCTCAAAGATCTGATCAAAAACCTTGGTCTTACTAAGTCCAATGCTTAGCAGAACCTGAGGGACAAAAGTGTGAAAGCAGCAGATCAGAGAAAGTTTTAAAGTAAATACCTGTTATTTCGAGTCATTTGACGGTCTTTCTAACTCAATTTGAGCCGAGAAAGTGTAAATTTGTCAGTTTTCTTATCAGAAATGGGCCGATTTCATCGTCATCACTACCCTGGTCACAAACGCAGTTTGTAAAGAATAATAGCCAAATTCTATACATCTTAGGGCAAGCAATGATATCATACTTATTACCCAGGTAAAGAATTGTTATATAGTGTGTGTTATGTAGTTTCATTTTGCAGAAACCTCAGGGATGGGAATAATTGAAGAAAAATCGAATATGCTTTTACACCGACCATTACCAACTATCGTTGGTCAGATGGCTTGCTTGGTCGGTCAGATGCTACTGATAATATTAATAACAACATATTTGTTATAGTGACCTGCACTGGCTACCAAGCAAGCAGTGTATCGACTTCAAGGTTTGGTCACTCACTAGTAGGTCCCTTCTTTCTAAGGCTTCAGCCTACCTAGCAGTCCTACTATAAAGCTAAACCCTAAAACCCAAGCAAGTCAGAAGTCACCATCATTTAATAATACTAATAATAATAATAATAATAATACACTTGATAAAGTGCCCTCAGAGAACTCAATCTCTGTCTAGATGCTTTACGTTTGCTGCAAAGGGAAACATTTACAGTGCACATGTCTGACCACGTGGGCCAAACATCTCTTTCTTAACAAGAATGTTAATGCGTGAGTGTACACATAAGTATGTACAAAAATCTGAACTTGATTACAGCCCAGCTACAGCCAGCATCTCCATAAACTATACTAAATACTATTAATATAACAAGAAAATACAGACACAAAAAGTTTAGTACAACTTTCAAAATTCTTGAAGTCCATGTTTTTTTTATATTGCAGAGCGAATGTAATATCTCCAAGTACATTTCAAGCAGAAGAAAAGCATGGTAGAGCCAACTATCAAGATTTACTGCTGGGCAGTCGGTCAAGAAGGAGACATGGCGATGTTTGCTCTTTCCCGCACCCCATTGACTAGAATCTGGCCAACCCACAGCTCTTCCAGGGAAACTAGGAGCAGCTCTGAAGCCAATTTACCGGCGATGTAGCTCTGCACAACCGTCATCCTGTTGGTTGTTAGTGTTCCCGTTTTATCGGAACATATGGCCGTAGCATTGCCCATGGTCTCGCATGCATCCAAGTGCCGAACCAGGTTGTTGTCCTGCATCATTTTCTACAGAAGAAAAAGATTGCTGAGTCCATGAGAAGCTAGCACATATAGTTAACAGATGCAAGATTGATCACGACCGAGTGACAACAGTGTCGTCGCCAGCTTAAGACTACTCCAAAAGTCAGCAATAGACCACACAACTTCGGACGTTAGGTTGGGAATAAATCCCCGAACCGTGTTATTCATGTTGTTTATCAAGCATGATATTACTCACCATTCAATCGCGTTTCCCTTTGCATCAAATGTAAAGTGCTCAGAAAGAGATTAAGTTCTCTGAGGGCGCTTTATTTTAAGTGCATTATAATTACTATTATTATTATTATTATTAACTAAGATCTTAATCTGTCTTCTGGTTCGAAATTCAGCTACCAAGACAAACTGGACATACTGCTTCTCTCATAAGAACGAAAAGTTAGGTGACTGCCATTCTTGCATCCCGGAACCAAGCACTGATTGTGGTTCTTGTTAGCTGCATAATAATAATAATAATAATAATAATAATAATATTGCACTTGATAAAGCGCCCCCAGAGAACTCAATCTCTCTCTAGGTGCTTTACATTTGCAGCAAAGGGAAATGCAATTGAATGGTGAGTAAAATCATGCTTGATAAACAAACAAAATGAATAATATGGTTAGGGGTGACATGCACAGGGTCAGCATGCAAATGTGGTTAGTGGCAGCATGCACAGTGTCAGCACGCATAAGCACATCAAGGACGAATCACAGGAACCCACTAAATGCTGTCCTACATAGGTGTTTTTAGATTCTTTTTAAATGTGGTCAGGTCAGGGGATGTTCTGACGCAAGTCGGGAGGGAGTTAAAGGCTTTGGGAGCATACGAACTAAATGCACGGTATCCAAAGGATTTGGGGTTTGTATGGGGTATTTGTAGACTGTTGGATTCCGAAAAGTGGGTGGTACGATGCTTGGCCTGATGGAGGAGTATATCTGAGAGATAGGCTAGAGCCAAAGAATGAAGGGACCTAAAAGTGAGCGACAAAACCTTGAAGTCGATCCGTTGCTTAACTGGTAGCCAGTGCAGGTCGGCGAGAAGTGGAGTAATGTAGCAACTGCGATGCTCACGACAGACAAGCCTAGCTGCCGAGTTTTGCACCAGCTGCAATCGCCTGATCGCACATGCCGGTAGGCCAGCAAGCAGTGAGTTGCAGAAGTCGAGACGGGATGTCACAAATCCATGGACCAACTTAGATGTGGTATCCTTATCTAAACAAGCCCGAATTTTAGCAATGTTATGAAGCTGAAAATTGGCAGATTTGACTGTGGAGCTGATATGGTCGTCTAACGAGAGGTCGATTTAGAGCATGACACCTATATTTCGAGCTGATTCAACTGGAGGTATGCTGGCAGAGCCAATTTTGAGCGTCAGCCTTTCCGATTTCTGAATCACACTGGGTTTGCCCATAACTAGTAAGTTAGTTTTATCGTCATTTAGTTTTAGAAAATTTGCTGCCATCCATGTGCGGATGTCATCAATAATGCAGCAAGTGAGTTGAGAGAATTTGAGGTGCTCGAAGGCTGGGAGGGATCAAAGCAAAGGTACAGCTGAGTGTCATCCGCATAGAAGTGAAGGCCTAGATTGTGCTTGGCAATCACATCAGCAAGAGGGAGAGTATAAACCGTGAAAAGAACCGGACCTAGCACGAAGCCCTGAGGTACCCCATATTTCAGAGGTACCTCAGATGATCTTTGTCTATTCACGTCAATACTCTGGAGTATTCCAAGATTACTGAAAAACTGTATGGAATTACCACTGTCCTACTGCATCTATTTAAATTTAAAGCCTTTCTCGATTATAGCTAAACAAATTTTTGAATTTCCTGTTCTCTGTCCATCCAGTGGCTATGTTGCCAATGGTTGCAGTAAATTGTAGAAAACGATGTGCCAATTCCAGCTTCATATATCGCTTTCCTGACGTGATCACTGTTTTTTGCACTAGGAATTTCTCTCTTCTCATTTTACATGATTTCAATATCGATTTTGATCATCAATCTGAGCATACATAATATGTATAGCATATCTAAAATGCTTTTCAATGTCTGAATCTTTCTAAATTCTTCCTTAAGTTTAAATCCCTAAGTATACACAAGGTTACACCCCACACATACAATTATCTCCATTTACTATAATACCTCGTACAAACCTTAAATCCTTTGGAGACCGTGCATTTAGCTCGTATGCTCCCACAGCCTGGAACTCCCTCCCGACCTGCATCAGAACATCCCCTGACCTGACCACATTTAAAAGGAACCTAAAAACACACCTATTTAGGACAGCATTTAGTGGGTCCTTGTGATTCGTCCTCGATGTGCTTATGCGTGCTGACACTGTTCATGCTGCCACTAACCACATTTGCATGCTGACCCAGTGCATGTAACCCCTAACCATGTTATTCATTTTGTTTGTTTTTCAAGCATGATTTTACTTACTATTCTATTGCGTATCACTTTGCAGCAAATGTAAAGCGCCTAGAAAGAGATTAAGTTCTCTGAGGGCGCTTTATCAAGTGCAATATTATTATTATTATTATTATAATAGGATCATTGATTATACCTGCATCAACCTGTATTTTTATCCATTTCTTTACACCTGCTAATGCACATATATAATGTTCCCTGGAATAGGTTTCTTCAACAGATTCCCTTCACAGGCGTCCCTGCCGGACTGCAACTCCTTATCACCCTCCTCTTCTTGTCTCTTCCTTCATGCGTGTCTCCATTCAACTCGTTGCTATTTTGGATTCCCTTCACAGAGCCAGCATTGCTTCGGGTGTACAACGACCTACTTAGGAATGCAGACATGGGTACAGTATCTCGGCTTATTTTGCCCGATCTTTCGGCAGCTTTTAAGAGTATCGATCACCAAGTCCTTCTTGAGGGCCTCTCATCTCGCCTGGGCATCACTGGCACTGTTCTGCAATGGTTCAGACCCAATCTCAATGGTAGACTCCAGAGTATTGTGTGAATGAACAAAGATGATCCCAGGTACCTCTGAAATATGGGGTACCTCAGGGCTCCATACTCGGCCCGGTTCTTTTCACGGTTTATACTCTCTCTCTCTCTCTCTCTCTCTCTCTCTCTCTCTCTCTCTCTCTCTCTCTCTCTCTCTCTCTCTCTCTCTCTCTCTCTCTCTCTCTCTCTCTCTCTCTCTCTCGTCAATGTGATTGCTAAGCACAATCTAGGCTTTCACTTCTAAGCAGATGAAATCTGTATCTTTGCTTTGATCCCTCCCAGCCCTCCAATTCCTCAACTACGTTGCTGCATGTATTAATGACATCTGCACATGGATGACAGCGAATATTTTCTTAGTGAATGATGATAATAGTAACTAATAATAATGGGCAAACCAAGAGTGATACAGAAACTGGAAAGGCTAACACTCAAAATCGACTCTGCCAGCATATCTCGTGTTGAATCTGCACGAAATGTAGGTGTCTTGTTCCAAATTGACCTTTCAATAAAAGATCACTTCAACTCCACGATCAAATCTGCCTATTTTTAGCTACACAATGTTTCTAAAAGTCAGGCTTGTTTGGACAGGGATACCACATCAAAATTGTTCCATGCATTTGTGACATCCCGTCTTGACTTCTGTAACTCACTGCTTACTGGTCTACCGGCCTGTGCACTTACGCGCTTACAGCAGGTGCAAAACTCTGCAGCCAGGCTTGTCTGTCGTGAGCGTCAAAGTGGCCACACCACATCACCTCTTGCTGAACTGCTACCAGTCAAGCAACGCATCGATTTCCAGGTTTTGCTGCTCACTTTTAGGTTCCTTCGTTCTTTGGCTCCAGCCTACCTATCAGATTTACTGCCCTATCAGGCTAAGCATCGTACCACCTGCTTTTCGGAATCTAACCGTTTACCTATACCTCGTTCAGACCTCAAATCCTTTGCAGACCATGCCTTCAGTTTGTATGCTCCCAAACCCCGGAACTCATTCTCGACTAGCATAATAACATCTCATGACTTGACCACATTAAACAAAATTAAAAACGCACCTATTTATGACAGCATTTAGTGGTCCCTGTGATATTCCTTTATGTGCTTATGCACGCTGACACTGTTGCATGCTGCCACTAACCACACTTGCATGCTGACCCTGTGCATGTCACCCTAACCATTTTACTCTTGTTTAGCAAGCACGACATCACTCACCATTTGATCGCGTTTCCTTTGCGGCAAATGTAAAGCACGTACAAAGAGATTGAGTTCTCTGGGGGCGCTTCATCAACTGTATTATTATTATTATTGTTGCTAAATTTGTTTCGCAAGCTATAAAGATAACTAGTCCTTGAGAGCCTATCTCAAATGTTCTTCTGCTGGCATACTGCTGCTTGCCACAAAAACAAATATTTTAAACATGCCCATGGTTATTAGTGATGTTCCTTTCCCCCTGAAAACAGTGGCAGTCATTAATTAAAAACCTTGCACAGATCATTAGAATTTAAGTAACCTTTGTCTATTTCCCTTTCAGCTATTTTATCTATGATGTTACAACAAGTAATGGCTCGGAAGCTTAACAATGATATCGGTTCATATCTTTCTAAAAAAAAATCCAATTGGAATTTAGAGCAAACCACTCTACAGAAACTGTTCTGCTTTAGGTTTACAATGACATCGATCAAGGTAGAGTTTCTTTGCGAATTCTCTTAGCATTTAACACAATTGACCACCAAATAGTTCTGGAGCACCTCTCATCATCGTACCTGGGCATCACAACTACAGAACTTGAGTGGGTGAGATATGTCAAGAGTGTAGATATAAATGGGCATAGCCTTCGAGGTCTGTTGTACCTTGGGGTCGGTCTCACTATATATATATATATATATATATATATATGTGTGTGTGTGTGTGTGTGTGTGTGTGTGTGTGTGTGTGTGTGTATATGTGTGTGTATATATATATACATATATATATATATATATATATATATATATATATATATATATATATATATATATATATATATCTTTCCTAATAAAATTTTGGTGCTCATTTCTACGCCAATCACATTAAGCTCTATATATATCTTTCGAACCTTCTAAGCTGTGCTGTGCCTCTGACTCTCTTACATCCTATGCAGTCTGCACCGATGACATTTGCACTTGGATGGCCATTAAATTCTTCAAGCTTAATAAAGGTAAGGCCAAAGTAATTGTTACACACAAGCCTAGTGTCATGCTTAAGTTGCAAGACCTCACACTCAAGATTGGTTCATCTAGCACCAACTTCAGTGAAACTAGTCTGCCAGTAATCTGGCCACAGGATTCCAAAAATGACTTGTCATTGGACGAGCACACACCTCCACTGTCTAGTCGGCGTACTTTAAAGTAAGGAAGCTGGCCAAAATCATGGCCTTCTTAAGGAAGATAATATAATAATAATAATAAAACACTTGATAAAGCACCCACAGAGAACTCAATCTCTTTCTGGGCACTTTACATATGCTGCAAAGGAAACACGATCTCATGGTGAGTGGTATCATGCTTCATAAAAAAAAACAAGAATAACATGGTTAGGGGACTACAGCCAAACTAGGTCATGCGCCTGTGCCTAGATTTTTGCATGTCCCTTTATTCAGGTTTTTATGTATCATTAACCAACAGTAATTAGAGCAAAGCTAAGCTGATCGCCTGGTCTATCGTCAATGGTGTTGCTGCTACAGCACAAAACGTCTGTCTGAGCTTCAGTGGCTCCCAACCAAGCCAAGAATCGACTTGCAGGTAGTCTGTCTGTCTGTCTGGCCTACAGGTCACTTCACTTGCTTGCTCCTGCCTACCTACTCGACCCCTTTGCTATGCCAGTACGATCTCGCATCAACTCTCATTGGCTTCCCATCGCCATTCCTTGCACTAAATTACACCTTTTGGTGACTGGGCATTTAGTTCACACGCATCGTAAGTCTGGAGCTCGCATTCGACTTCGGTCAATACTTGCAATGACTTTGTGTCATTGTTATCATTGTTAGTCTCAGCTAAAGGTGCACCTGTCTTGCTCAGCTTTCACTTTGCCTAAAGAACTTGCCTTTTTTGCTTCTGTATGCTTTGCGTAGGTACCTGTGCAGGATTCGGTGAATGCTAGTAGCCAGGGATCCTAGTAACCGATGGCCCAAAGTGTCTTCTTAAATGCTTTAGCATGCTGGCCTAACTATGATGCTTGCTTGCTTCTGTATGCTTATCTAGGCCTGCTCCCATATGTGTCATTCCCATGTCATCATCCCGTGTCATTCCCAAGAGTGTTGATTCTCTGGCAATCGATTATTGAGATTTAATTCCCTCTAATGGTGCTATACAAAAGATCTATTGTTATTACACTAATATAATTATTACTACTAATTTAGTCTTTTTAGTAGTATTTTAACAGAACCAAATCGCTATCCAGGCACTTTACAGCTTGTTGCAAGATAAGTAATCGGTCTAGCAGAAGAGACGACATGGGTTTACTTGTTTGCTGTAGCTATACTATGCGGAGAGTACAGATGCTACATTAAAAAGAGGCAAAGAGACAGCTTACTCAATGGCCTCATCTACGTGCACATAACGGTAGATGAGCCTGGCACAGTGGCTGTCAACCCGGACACACATGACAACCACATCACCGGAACTCGTTCGGTGTCAAACCTCTTATTACGTGTCGAACACACAGACTCGTATGCAAATCTGTATATACACGGTTTGCAATGCTACGTCAAGGATGCAAAGTACGAGAGGGGTAGCTGAGGATAAGAAAGCACTCTCACTGACTGGCTTTCACGATCGACCAGCTGCCGTTATCATCAACATCACCAACGTAAGATGAGCCTGGCACAGTGGCTGTCAACCCACGTGAAACAGGCAAGTGCTTGCTGAATGACTCAAACCCATTACCTGGATCGAGGAGTGCCAGTGCCTTGTTGCTGGGCAAAGACCCAGTGGCTTCGTGAGATCTGGCTCATTCCTCACTGGCAAGGATAGGTATTAACGGTTTGCTCAATCCGGGTGAATTGCAACATTGACATTCTTATGGAAGCTGCGGCTCATAACTTGGTTTTGCTACTTTACGAGAATATTGTCGCACCACTACATCAAGGGACCACAGCCAGTGAGCTGAATCGGCATGCACACCCATAATGTTGCGGCTAAGTTCGTAATAGACATAGTGGCAGGTATAGCAAGCAAACAGCAGACAAAGCATTACCCTGACGGAGTAGGCTAGAGACAGCGTGACGGCCAAGGGCAGGCCCTCCGGCACAGCCACAACGAGCACGGTGACACCGATGATTAGGAAGTCAACCAGCTGCTTGAAATGAATGCTGTTGTCCCAAGTTCGGCTAGCCGGTGGTGCAAACTCCTGAGCAGACCACCGTATCACCAGCACAATAACGGTCAGTACGGCTATGCCGGTACCTGGTAGAAAAACCCAAAACCAAAGGTCAGCCAGAATAATGCATCAGCCCACCAGATATCTCTCTCTCTCTCTCTCTCTCTCGTCTCTCTTTCACAAAGCTCATCAGTGGCTAGCACCCACGTGAAGTAGTGGTAGCATTCGCTGTAGCCCGACCGACAACGGCTGCAAATACCAAGCTGAAATAATAAGGTCAGCACCTGCATATCCAATCTGAATGGCAAGTCGAGTGAGCTTGGCCTGCAGCACCGACTGATGCTTCATCATCCCACTTGTCACGCTATCTTCATCAACCTCCCCTTCGTCGGGCATTGTATCCACGGCCTTTGCAGTGGTGGCAGCACCACCAAGTTCGCCTATGTGGTCAAGAAGGAATGCAAGCATGCATAGCAAAACTGGCCCAGTGCTTGAGTTATGCACAAGCTACGCAAACAGCTGCATATAGGCCAAATGAGCGCGACAGCATTGCCTACAGCACGACTCGTGCCAACGACCTCGATCGTATAGTGAAGCACCACGTGACCCGCCGTCGATCTCACCCCAAAATTATAGTGATATGTCACAAGCACTTTTACATTGGCTAAGCACCACGGTAACCGAGGGAAGTAAAGCGGAGGTAAAGCTGAGTCATTCAGCTGACTGGTCAGCATCATTTATATATAGTAGAAGTGACTTAGCAGCTATCCCTCCTGCTTGCAGTGGGTCATGAAGAATCGCCCGCTGCAGCTGCCTCGAACCAACGACCAGCGGCGGCAGTCTTAGCTTGCAGTCTTGTGCAGAAACGAAGCAGAAATAATGAGACTGATAAGAGGATTCTTCAGAGGATTCTTTTTGTTTCTGTTCAAGTTTGTTTCCACGAAAACAAAATTGTAGCTGATTATCTAGCCTCATTTGTACAGGGGCAGGAGAGCTTTATCGGCTATCACCAGCGCTTGCAGTTGCCAATAAAGGATCGTCCAACTGTAGGATTCGAACCCGCGACCTCGGTCGTGAAGAGCAAGCACCTTACTCCTGGGCTATCACAACCTAGTAATTTACTTTCTATACGTTTGCTTTGCATTTGATTATGTACTATTTGCTGGGTCTTGTATTGCCCACTGCAAACGGTGGTAATAGCCGTTAAAGTTCTTCAGTCACTACATAAATGAAGCTGTTGAATCGACTAATCTTATTCTGTTTGAGAAAGTTTGCTGCCATCCAAGTTCGGATATCAGCAATACATACAGCAAGGGAGAGTTTGAGAGAGTTTGACATGCTGACCTCTGTTACGAATCCCTTCGATACGGGTGCAGTGGCCCAGCAAATTGCCTGATTTGAACCCCATAGAACAAGTATAGAGACATCGAGGCTCCGGAATATTTAACATTACAATATATAACATTCGGCCTATTCCAGTAGTCAACCGTCACGGTAAAACTCGGGCCCAGTAGAATGTGCTACAGCAGAAGAGACCTAAAGCAGAAAATTGCTGCCTTTATGCCTGGCGAGACAAGAGCGGTCATGAAAAGTCATTATGCTCGTCATCCCTGGGGTGACGGCAAGCATAATGTGCTGCAAATATTGCTCCCTCACATTACTCTTACCTTCCGGTGGCACTTTTCTTGCCCATCATCCTAGTGTTTGAGTTTTTGTCATGATTCCCAGGGTTCGTTGGGACATGCACAGTATACTGTCGATATGAGGCATTATATCAGCCTTGTATACGCTAAAGTATTTGCATGGCTGCATGAGCCACCGTGAGACGATTGCCCAATTGCCTGCACTTCATATCAATAACACATATTAGTGAGACTAAAAAGAAACCACATCAAATGAAGACTATTTCCAGATCAGGCCGGTCATCGTGTCGCCCACTCTTCTGACTCAGGTTGCCTACCTGTGCCTCGAACCAACCTCAAATCCTTTGGGGACCATGACTTTAGTTGGTATGCTCCTAAAGCCAAGAGTTCACCCTCTACTGACGTCACGGACGCCCTCTGACTTGACGACGTTCAAAAATAAGCTAAAATAGGCAACCGTTCCTCACAGCATTCGCTGAGTCCTTGCTAATTGTCCTTATGCTCACTCAAGCTGACACTGTGCATGTTAGCACTAACCATATCGACATGCTTTAATTACAATATATGTATAAAGTGCCGAGACAGACAGACAAGAGAGGGAGAGAGTGAGAGAGAGATTTAATTCTCTGAGGGTGCTTTATAAATGTCTTAGTACTAATATCACGATCATTATTATAAAGACAAAAAATGAATTAGCCTTAGTCTAAGACCTACCTTATTCTACGAATATGAAGGCAGTTTAAAACTCACAACTGATTTGCACATTGCTCTACCATATACAGGTACATAACTCAAGCTTGAAAATTGAAAAACGACGTTCGCAATTTTATCACTGAGAATTTGAGTAATTAGTTTGCTTCCAGTCAACTACGTGGCGCACTCTTATACAGCTCACATTAGTTAAATAGCTTTCACCAGGTCGCAGATTCACAGTAGGCTACCATTAAATGTATCAGTTCTTAGCGTGCAACAGGCAGGTTGTGACAAACCTAACTCATCGGCTCTGAGGGCTCACGCCTACATTTCAATAGTAAAGCATTGCTGTATTTGCGCATGTATCTGAAGTTATTGTTCGTGGTGCTGTTACGAGGAATACGTGCACCTTGGATATCATGGCAAATCCCTCAAACTTTTGCCAACTTTTAATGTAAATCAAGACCGACCAACGCCAGAATAAAGTAGGTTTCCCAAGAGACATCCAGCAGGCGACCCTATTTAGGATAAGACTAGAAATAATAACCTGGGGTCTTAACAAAAACATAGGCCTAAAAAACGCCATCACAAGGTAAATTCGAGAATGATAATATAAATGACGTTCTTTATTTATTTGCTTTGACAGGAAATCGACTAACTGCCCGACCATAACCAGCGCCTCCCTCCCTCCCAGGCTTCTTTTTCTTTCAATGACCCATAGATCAACGAAAACTGTTGGTCAGGGTAGCCATCGTTGCACGCTTCTCCCTCAATTTCAAACCGCTTGCATTACTCTCGATGCAGTCTTTCGAATCTCTTGTCTTGAGTCCCTCTAACAGCAAGTTGACAATGGTAGCAATAATCTATCGCCCTACAAGGTATCAAGTCCTGCCTCAATTAAGATTTTTCCATCATTTCGATTCTATACGAAAGAAGTCGTAACTTCCTTGCTGTGCTGCCACATTACATTACTTACAGCCGACCTGCAGTGGCTCCTAATCAAGCAGTGTTTTGACTTCAAGGTTTTGCCACTCACTCATCGGTCCCTCCATTTTCAGGCTTCAGCCTCCATATCAAAACTACAACTCCCCAACAGGACTTGGCATCGAAACACCAGTATTTTGACACAAATAGTTTCGCTATGCTTCAAACCAAGCATAAATTCTTTGGAGACCATGCCTTTAGTTGGTATACTCCCAAAGCCTAAATTGAACTCACGATTTGCATTACGACATCCCACGAGTTGACATTTTAAGAGTAGCTAAAACACACCTACTCCTCAAAGCATTTGCCTTGTCTTTGCGATTTTTCCTTTATGCATTTACGTGTGCTGACAGAATGCATGCTACCAATAACCATCTTACTACTAACCATAGTATGCATGTTGACACGGTGCATGTCACCACAAACTATATGATTACGCTTCCTTTACAGCTAATTTGAAGTGCCTAGAAGGAGATCAAATTATCTGGTAGTGCTATACAAATGTTTCAGTATAATTATTAAATAATAACAACCATTTGTAAAGCATTTAAGACAAATAATCTCTTTGCAGGTGCTTTACAAGTCGCCATATGTGATAAAATAATAATAATACACTTGATATGGCACTCTCAGAGAACCCAATCTCTTTCTAGGCACTTTACATTTGCTGCAAAGGAAGCAAGATCGAATGGTTAGTGGTGGCATGCTCAGTATAAACAAGAGTCACATAGTTAGGGGTGACATGCACAGGGTCAGCATGCAAGTATGGTTAGTGGGCAGCACGCACAGTGTCCGCAGGCATAAGCACATAAAGAGCCCACTAAATGCTGTGATAAATGGGTGCATTTTTAGTTTCTTTGTAAATGTGGACTAGTCAAGAGATGTCGTGATGCAAGTCGGGAGTGAGTTCCAAGCTATGGGAGCACAGAACTAAAGGGAAGGTCTCCAGGGGGGAATACACCCATCCTTCGAGTTTCTTGAAACACGAAGGATGGGTGTATTCCCCCCAAAGGATTTGAGACTTATATGAGGTACGGGTAAAGAGCTAGATTCCTAAAAGCGGGTGGTACTTTGCTTAACCTGGTGGGGGAATGCCATAATGAATCAATCGGTGACCGTGTTAACGATAACACTATACAGAATAACACACCGGTGGACTGAAACGATGTTTTGACTGTAAAGTGGTGGCATGCAAGTGTGCATTTTGGATGACTGCAATACCACAAATGCCAACAATGCAGTTGCATCGGAGAGTTTTTGATACGGCACTCAAATGTCTAATCGGCTTTCGGATCGCATATCCGCATATTGCAGCACAACAATCTCGTTCAACAAAGACAAAGCGAGAAGCCTAAACGCATGCATACAAAAATTAGGAATTAAGTAGCGCCAAGAAAAGAATGCCCATCTTAACTACCGCCGACAAGCATGTACACCTTAGAATGCATGCACACAGATCAAATGAAGCACTGAATAGCCATGCGGGCAACCGGGTTGTTGTGCAAGTGGTTGCAAAACAACACGGCACAGTGCACTACACCCGACCTAGCACCACGACGAATCGTCAAGAGCCAGACCTTCACCAATAGCAACTGGCTGTGCGGAGCAGTAAAGCATAAGTCTCTTAGAAGCAGATATGAGTGGTTATAAAGCGGACAAACAACAAGGACACAATGCGCAGTCGGCGAGCCATTGCAGCACTGCACGAATGAGGTAGCATGCAAGGTAATGGTTAGAGAATCGTGCACACGGCCTGAGTCTTTCACCCGGTGGTTGATCTTTCCACCGGATTGAGGAGCAGCGCCAGGGCAGCCAGGTTAGCAACGGTCCACAAGGGGTGGGGGGCAAGGAAAGGCATCGTGATAAAAGTTGCTTGGCTGAGATCACGTTTTGAAGAAACCAGATAGTTTTCAGGACATGTTAATGGTTGCAGTCAATTTTTTAATTGGAGGGGAGTTAAGTGATGCAGATTAAGTGGCAACCATGGCGGTCAAACACCACAGCGGGCTTCCTTGCAAGCTTATCGGGTCAAGGTCAGGGGAAGCTGGAGGCAATCGCCGACAAAGGTCACGTAGACGAGGTGACTGGTAGCAATGCCGGTACTGCCATGTCAGTGCTTGATGGACATGAAATCCAAAGAGAATGCTAACTTTAGGCAAGAGGTGAGAAAGCCAAAGCCAGAAACGGCGACATACAGAGGCAACCATCGCTGGCAGGTCGCAGGTGCTGCACATACCTATGGGTTTATCTTTGTTCAATACTGGAGAAAGAATAAATCACGCACAAAACAAACAAGATGCGATCACTCCGAACGCACAGTGCACACAGCATGCCTTCGGGATGCGCACGCAAGCAGGCAGCGGCACCCCAGCCGGCCAGCAGGATATTTAGCGATGCCGGCAAGCAAACTAGGCAATGTTAGGGCAGGGTCTCCGTTAACAGACCCTATTATCCGGTGGTAAGGTAGTACCGACCGATAGGCGAGCTGCAGACGATTGGCTGCCGCAGCTACTCGATATTTAAAAGGCAAAATTCGAGCTAAGGCCTAGCAAGGCCTGCTTGCTTCGACAGCATGCCGGAACGGCCGGACAGCGGGCAGACAAGGCGGGCAGACAAGGCGGGAGCGCGCCAACGTCAAAGTCAGGGTCACAAGCTCCTATGCCGATGCAGGAAACACCTAGACATATGTGACAACTTCGCCGACATCCAAAGTCATGCAAGGTCGGGTTCCACAAGCTGCAGAAATACAGAGCGGCAACCAAGCAGCGGCACGCAGTCTGAATGGCAAAAGGGGGCGTGGTGGAGCAAACGCCAATGCTTGCAGGCGCTAAAGCTCGAGACTGCGGAATAACCATCACGGCAAAAATCCTGCTAGCTTCGGATTCGACTGCTGGTCTCGAAACGCCGGCTACGACTGCAACCATTTAGCAGCTTGCCGAGAATCAGGCGATTCTCGAAATAACTTATATAAAGCGGGTAAAGAAAGTACTTACGAGGCAGTGCTTCCGGTCCTGTAAGGAAAAAGATTAAGAATTGAATGTGACGAGTCTGCTAATAAAGCAGAGGTTAGCATGAATAAGAAAAATTCAAATGTCGCACCAGTTACAAAAAAACAAGAATGTACAGACGGGTAATAGACTCTCTGCCACCGTTACAGCAATAATAATAATCTGCTGGCGTTAATACTCGGGGCAATAGGCGCATTGCATTTTCGCACTCTGCGATATTCCCAATTCAGATGCTGTTGGGTCTACGAGCAGCTTAATGGCTCAGAAGTGATGTTCTTAGCAACGTAAATGAGATTGCACCAGATGAAAGCAGTCACTGGAAGCGGCAACGACGGATGCTATTTTTGGGCGTGGTTAAGATGAGGTAGAAGTACCAAACAAACAAAATCGACCAATTTCAGGGGAAACAATGCCGTTTAAAAATGCGATCTCTATTTAGAATAAAGCTTTGAAGACGGTTAACACCATGTACAAGAGCGTGCGAGATGCTAACAATCTTTGTGTTTCTTCTCATTTCTGTTTCTGGTCTATGTGCAGCTAACCGTTGCAGCTACACAATGCCGAAGGTTAAGGAACACGAGAGTCTCGGCTAAAGGTATTCTTCGAGTCGTTCATTAGCAGGGCTCGAGCAATAAGAAGAGTTGTCGTGCATTGGAATGAGCAAAGACGATCGTCTGGTGGGGATTGCTGAACTACGTGCTAGGAAGGCCAGCTTGGCCCAGCTAGCAGTCACTTGGAGCATGCGCCTATGAGATCAGGATTAACACGAAAAACTGTGTCGACTTGAGGAGTGGCCAAGAAGAAAGTTACCCTGACTGAGGAGGCAGCGGGAAGCCGAAGTGCTGCTGCAATGGGCCAAACACCATGCCAACTGGCCACCTAAAGATCGGCGATCGGATTTTTGGACAGACAAAGAAGGTAAATGTAAACCCTTCGATAACAACAAACGTCAGGTTCGAATAAGCCGAAGAAAAGAAGAGGAATAAAGCTATGAATGCTGGCAGTGCCACACTGAAGTATGGCGGTGGCAAGAACTTGAATGGTTTGGTTTTCTTGTTCTTGCTGAAGGTATAGGAGCACTGCATCACATTCCCGGAATATGGACCAAACTGTTGCATCCGCGTGCTTTAACCGATTGGCATTCGGTGGACCCGGCGACTGTTTGGTGACAGCTTCATTTATCAGCAGGCTAATGAATCTACACATACTGTGCAAAGCACTGCAAAAAAACCTTTGCTCGAAGTGCTGTCGAGGTCGTGCATTGATCAAACCAGCTAGCCGATTTGATGCCCTTGGAGCATCTATGGAATGAGCTAAGCCGGTGGTTAAGAAGCGATACTAACAAACATACCAAAAGTGCAAATGGACTGTCTGAGCGATGGCAAAAGTAGTAGGGGAGTACACCACGTGCAACTAACTATTCAACAGCTGATAGCTTCGATGACCGGTCGGATGCAAAAGCTCCTCAAAAAGCGAGAGATACAGAATTCATACTAAACAAGACGTGCAGCGACGATGTTGTGCAATATGCTTTTTAGCATTTAATAAAAATTACTTCGGAACATGCCTAACTTTTGAGTCATTGCAGTCGGAGAATCTAAACGTAAAAATCCTGTGCCAGACCCCTGGCGGCCATTTGCTAGCTTGCTTAAAAACGTATGGCCCTGAGTGGATTTATCGTATTTGTTGGGATGTTAAAATGTAAATAGTTAATGTTGATATGTTACTGGTTGCTTCTATATAAATACTGCTGTGAGTAATCAACAGTGCATCCCACTACAGGGCAAGGCCAGTCAGCCTGTTGGCCACATATATGCAAGTAGCACATCAGCTACAGGCTCCTAAATCATAAAAAAACCAGTGAAAGTATGCACCCACAGAATCAAACAAGCACACGCACCTACCAAGACATGCATCAAGCGATGCATGCGGTCTCTCCCTGATTATTCCAATGGAAGTCGGAGAAACACTGGCAGAATAAACTGGGCACGCCAATAAAATGTTCAAGACAGTTGCAGTTCACAAAAGAATGAGAGCAAATACAAGACTAGGCAACTTGAGCAACGTGACTGCCAAGTTTAAGCCATAGTTATTCCAATGGAAGTCGGAGAAACACTGGCAGAATAAACTGGGCACGCCAATAAAATGTTCAAGACAGTTGCAGTTCACAAAAGAATGAGAGCAAATACAAGACTAGGCAACTTGAGCAACGTGACTGCCAAGTTTAAGCCATAGGGCTAGGGTATGCCAGGACCTCGGGATGCATACAAAACGAGGTGGTGCTGGTGCTCGTCCTGTAGCCCCATTCTGAAAGAGTGTGAATGCAATATAAAGACCTAACCCGGGAAGTCGCAAACAAACAGTGTGAGCTGCAAGTGGCACGACCGCAGCGTATAGGTTCTCTGAAAGAATTAGAAAAGACAACGGCGAGCATCCGGAAGAACGAGTTACACAGTACCTGCACCACCAGCTGCACTGGGTGCAGCAACTGCGTTCTTGTCTTCCTTGGTCTTCTTTTCGGCAGTCGCACCGAGCAACGTGAGGATAATGCCCGCCTGGGAATTAACTCCCACTGCAGTCACAACCATCTTCCCGCTCCCTTCCATGACATGGGTACCTGAAAACACCACGGGGCATTTACGGGACAGTCAGTGTGTGCACATCAGCAGCTTCAGGAAGAGTTGCACTTTGCTCTTCGTTGACCCCAGAGACTTCCGTGTTTGAACAAAGCTGCGATCTTGCAGTTGAAAGATCACCAGTGCCCTGACAGTTGCTGTATGCAAAGCATCCCAGGTACCGACGTGGGATTCGCAGGCACTCGCTAACATGCCCAATCCGATCCTTGCATGCCATCCTAGACATAAGCGATCTAACCATTCGATCATCACGGGTAGCTGTTGATGGCAATGTAACCATGGGCTGTCAAATCAAAAGCTCACACCAGACAGGCTGAAATAGCAGACCCATTAATCGCCTGAGCTGTCCGGAATTATGCTACACCGTCAGGTGCAAAATCGAGCACTCGCTAGACGTGATGTTCAGTCCGGGCACGAACATCTTCACCAACCAAATGGCTGGGAAACTACCCCTTACCTGCTCAGGCTAATCGGTGGCCACTAAGATAACCCTATGAGAAAAAGGTCAAGAATAGAAGTAACAGGTCGCTCAGTCTTTCGAGACTGGTAAATAGAATTATCTATCATAATCGTTGTTCGAAAATAATTCTATCCGAAAACCTACCAAAAGTTCGAGGCAAACCTGCGACAATTCAATTCGCTTTCCCATCATGCGATTTCTTTCCCCCCCCCCATACTACATCCCATCTCATTTGGACATAAGTGGCAATGTCAGATGCATGCACTGCGGTTGCATCGCGAGTCAACAAATCCCAGAGGTTCAGTCGTGTGCCTCCTTTGCTAGAGGAGCTGGGATGGCTTCCGGTCGCTCAATGGATAACCAAGAGCTAACTTCTTATTCTGAACCACAAGGCTCACCACGGCTTGGTTCCTTCATACCAAGTTGAACTGCTGCACCAGTCTCAGCCTCATTGAGCCCTCAGGTCCTCCATGGACACTAAACTAGCTGTTCCATTAACTGGCTTAAAGACAGTTGGCGACAGAAGCTTTTGCTCTGAAGGTACTAGACTATGGAACTCACTTCCACAATGCCTAAGCAACAACATCTAGTCTCCTGCTGCCGACTGTGGCGCATCCTTTCCACCCACTCTGAGCTGCTACTTTCATACTACCCTCCTGATTCAGCTATGCTTCTCAATTGCTCTTTGTTGTGTGAGATGAAGTCTTTCAGTTACCGTATGAGTACGCAAAGCTGCTTGGGCACTATAGAAAACTCATGCGCAACACCCACTTAATCGTTGTGGCTTTGAGGAGTTACCGACGGAGATGTATTACATTACATTACATTTGTAGCCGACGTGTCTATCAGGCAGCAGCATCAGGCTTAATTAAAAATAATGGCACATCCTCACAGCCCTCCTCGTGTGCTCATAAAGCTACCAGCCTATCCTCTTAACTTGCAGAAACCTGAACTTACTATGTAGCTCCCAAGTTACAAGCATAGGCTTGCACTTGTTGAAAATGCAGTTGCCTTTGCCACAAGCAAAAAGAATTGCAACCTTAAAATTGAAAAATAACGTCTATAGCAAAATGGACAAGAGGGCATGCCATTAGGCCATTCCATCGGTATGAGTCACAATCTTTTATTGATTTGTCGCTCTGCTACGTCTCCGAAATTCTTAGTTCATGTAGCACCATGGTTCCACTAGACTTACACCCACTCACACTAGCAGGCACTACATAGTCAATCCAAAACGAGGCAAAGTTAATTAATTAATTACATTAATACGATGGCACAGGGATGGCTACTAAAAGAATTCCAGACATTCACGGGCAAACAGCATCTCTGCCAGCAACGCTCAGCACTTACACCAGCTGACACCCACTTGATGCATCTCACAGTCCATCTCTTACTGATTCATCTCTCTTGCTGCAGCTGTCATTCATTTCGATTCGAATACTTCTGTTACTGCTTGCTGGTACACTGGCATGTTCAATAGGGCGCTTACAGTTGGTGTAAAACTCTGCAGCTAGGCTTGTCTGACGTATTGCAGCTCAGTTGCCACATCACATCACTTCTCAACGACCTCCCAATCTGCATCGACTTCAAGGTTCTGTCACTCACTTTTAGTTCTCTTGGTTCTCTGGTCCCAGCCACCTACTCCTCCATCAGGCTACGGACCGTACCACTCACTCTTCTGACTAAAATCGTAAAGTCATACCTCGTGCAAACCTCTAATACTTTGGAGACCATGCCCTTTAGTTCCTACGCTCCCAAAGCCCGGAGCTCATTACTGACTGACGTCACGACATTCCCGACTTGACGACATTTAAAAAGAAGCTTAAAATGTACCTGTTTATCGCTGCATTTAGTGGGGCCTCGTGATTTGGCCGTTGTGTGCTTCTGCATGCTCACGCCGTGTGTGATACCGCTAACCGTATTGTACATGTTTACATTGACCAAATCACTTCTAACATTGTTGTGCTTGCTGACATTGTGCATGCTACCACTGATCATTTGATCAAGCCTTCTTTACAGCATAAGTCAAGTGCCTAGGCAGCGATTAAGTTCTCTATGGGTGCTATACAAATTTATTATTATTATTATTAAGTTGCAAGGAACAAATGATCGACAGCTTATGCCTCTAACGAACCTCAAACCCTTCGGGTGACCATACATTCAGGGTGCTATTTATATGCTCAAAAAGCCTGGAACTCAGAAGCGACCAGCATCACGACATCACCCTGACTTGCCGACATTAAAAATGAAGCTAAAAACTCGCCTACTCGTAGCATTCGCTTCATTCGTGTGAACTGTCATTAACATGCTGAAATAGTGCACTAACCAACTGACACGGCTTCCTTTCCACAACATGAAAGTGCTTACAAGGAGATTTAGTTCTCTTGGGGTGCCACTGGTTTTTTTTCGTTGGATACATTTCAATTAACACTTGGCAATGACAGTCAGTCGTGCATATTTATCACAATATTTAGTCAGTCCCTGAGATTCGTTTTATGTGTTTATGCGTGCTGACACAGTGCATGCTGCCAATAACCATACTTGCATACTGACCCTGTGCATGTCACCCCTAACCATGTTATTCTTATTGTTTACTGGGCATGCTACCACTAATCATTCGATCGTGCTTCCTTTGAAGCAAATGTAAAGTGCCTAGAAAGAGACTGAGTTCTCTGGGGTGCTATATCAAATGCATTATTACTATTTGTATTAAAGGTATTATTACATCGCGACTTATTACTATTACAATTATTATCGTGTATATTATATTAGATTACGACTATTTTTACATCAAGACATCTATACATAGCTGCTAAACAGAGGGAAAAAATTGCCGAAGAACAGTGTCAGTTAGTCGAAGCCACGAAGTGGTCCACAGTGCTATTATTTCAAATTTCCAATTACTAAAATCCCTCTTACTTCCCTCGACTTGCGGACATTTCAAATCAAGCTAAAAACCCACATGCTCCTCAAAGCATTTGCTTGGTCCAAGTGACTGCTCCTTTGTATTTGTTAATGCGAGCAGAAATTGTTCAAGCTATTTACCACTAACAAATGGACGTGCTTCCTTTCTGAGCTACGTGCTACCTTTCTGAGCTACGTTAAGTGGCTAGAAAGCACATACACTCGTACCAGTGCAGATTCTGATGAGTGACTTGCTCTAAAACCTTACTGGCAGTTACTTGCTAGGTTTGATGTTTTCATGTAATAGCTAAGCTGTTTGCCACAATTCATTACAGAGCCTTCGATAGACATGGCAATAGTAAGACTGGGTAGAAGTTTCTCGAAGTAAGGAATAACCAAGAGTTCTGTTCTGGTTCCATTTCTTTTCAGTATCTACACTCTAGCTCTTGTAGATGTACCATTTAATTGCATTTCCCTTTGCAGCAAATGTAAAGCACATAGAAAGAGATTAAGTTCTCTGAGGGCGCTTTATCAAGTACATTATTATTATTATTATTATTATGTAATCGCCAAGCCGATTCCAGGCTTCCTGCCTACACAGATAACTAGTGCTATGATCCTATAGGCAAACTTCCTAGACAGAGATTGAGTTCTCCTAGGGTACCATACAAATGTCTCAATGTTATTATTATCATCCACAGCAGCAGCACCTGCACCAGCAGTAACCCTCCTGGTCTTCCAGCACCTCAAACTCTCTTAACTCCCATGCAGCAAGTATTGCTGCCGTTTGCATTTGTATGGCTGCAAACTTGCTTTAGCAAACAATCCACCTAGACCTCAGTGGCCCACCACTAGCTGGTCTTCCTGACTGCACAATAAGAGCTTACAGTTGATGCAACCTTTACGGCGAGGCTTGACTGTCATGAAACTCACAACTGCCACATCACAACCCTTAATACAAACCTGCACTGGCACCCAATCAAGCCCAATATCGATATCAAAGTTCAATCACTCACTTTAAGGTTCACTCATACTCATCCTTTGTTGTAGCTCAAAAATATTTCCTAACCACTCCTACTTTACCACCTCGCCTGACTCATTAGCTGTGCCTCTGTTGAAAGACTAAGAAGCATTCTGACGAAAACCAGATAAAGCACTGCAGGCAAAAGTAAGCTCAGCAAGCAACAACTAAGCTCTGGCAACGACCCCTTTGCAGGTTCATATATTACCAGACAATAGCATAGGGTCTCTGTCAATGCCCTTTTTGACTAGATCGGACTCTCCAGTCAAGGTCGATTCGTCAATTTTAAGATCGTTGCTCTGTATAAGAATACCATCTGCTGGCATCAGGTCACCTAAATAAAAACAAAAACCTTGAGTAAGTAAAAGCAGCCGTTCGCACATATTAACCAGTAAACAATGCAAACTAATGGCAGGGCAGACTGAGAAAAGAAGTACATTTACTTACCTGGAGTGCTTTTAATGCATTAGCACTGACACCTAGGCACCCAAGTAATTGCATTTATGTACATAAGGTTGCCAGTCATTCACCTGCCATTTTAGGAATGAGGACTGCCAGATCAAAATATAGAACCTACACTTTAATATAATTATATAATTCATTTGTATAGCACTCTGAGAAAATTTCATCTCTACCAAGTAACTTCACATGTGTCACACGGCTCGAGTCCGCGACCTCGGTCATAAAATGCATTCACCTTGACGTCGGTCATCAAAGGCGAACACCTTATTGGTCAATCTTTTTAGCATCAGCACGCTTCCATTGCACTTTCCTAGTCGTACAAATAACCAGCTTTCATTTCATTAAACAATCCTTGTCGTGAAAGTGACTGTTTCTTGGGGGTTCCAGGGAGCAGGAGTAAAATAGCCTAAGCATACTGTACTAGCTTCGACTGGGTCAAATACAAAAAAGTCCATAACTACAACAGAACGAAGCAATCTTCTTAAGACTTCACCGAACTCGGTTAGTTGGTCATCTGGCTACTGTGGAAAGTACAACCATGCATTAATTGAACCAGGAGCACCAGCCCTACAGCCCACCACATCAAGGTCAAGAAAGGACAAATGGTCATCTGGCTACGAGGTTGCTTGCACCTCTTTGTGGTCGACACATCGACCGAAGCATCAAGAGAATGCTGCTTTTAAGAGTAACAAAAGCGTTTACAAAATCGGTGAATATGTTGGATTCTAATCCACGGTGAGCAATTGCAAAGCCTTGGGAGTCAGGGTACGTCGGGTGATAGCAAATCGGCTGGTCACCGCATGATCCCTATTCACACGATCTGCAATGCTAACCTGAGTAGTACACCAATAATATGTGGTTTCAAAGTTGTGTGCTTTGGAGTCGGCAAAAGCTTCAGAATCTGGCTGCCAAGTGGTTTGACATAAGCAACTGTGACTTGCAAGTTCAAGTGAGTCACAAGCACGATGTAGGCAACAAATAGTGTACTTCAAGAGCACGGGCTCATGACGGAAGTGATTTCAAAGTAACTGATGTAACCTCTCACGAGTAGCCCCACTGAAAACAATGCAGGCTTCCAAGCAAACCATAACTTTCACAGCCTAGTCTATACACAACAGGCCGAGCACAGTGGAATTAAGCACAAGCAGAACAAGCTGTTGGACAGAAATATGCTTACGTTTTAGGGTCACATCAGAGATTTGTCATCTTTTCTCATCAACTAAGACTTAACATCGGAGCCCTATAAATCATGTTGCCCTCTACTGGCCCGATAGTGTGGCCCAATTACTGTCTCCCTATTTTACTTCTGTAACGATCCGTGGCAGAACTAACAATGAATGGAGGTTAGCGACATAACAACCAAATCATGTTTACACTAAATCAATACATCAGCAAAAAAGGCCGATGAAATGAAAAGCTCACCATATTTAACCTGACATATGTCACCCACGACGAGGTCACCAACGTTGATCTGTTGTGCCACTCCTTGACGGATTACGGAGAACTTGTGCTCACTCTCGATCCTATTCTGAAGGCCACGGAACTGCCTTTCCTTTCGCCAGTCATTAAATGCAGTCACAAAAACAACTACTATGACGGCGACTAGGATGGCGAGACCCTCTATAAACTCAGGGTGTGACTCCTTCTGTACAGCTGCAATGAAAAGAGCTTGCTGCATGCATTCAAGCTGCACACCCCACTCCCAAATACATGCACTTAGCAATGACGTCAACAGAAAAACACAGGTCGATGGCTCATATAACGGCACAGCTGTGCATGGCTCATACCTATAATATAAAGACTTACCACATTTGGTAGTTGAAGGAACAAATGACAAGCCTAACGATATTACAGCTGCCACAATTAGAACTATTAGAGTGACGTCCTGAAGTGCCTCCCATACAAGACGCAGGAAGCTCTTGGGGGGTTTGGGTGGAATTACATTCATGCCGAAGACCTCATGCCTTTTCTTGATGTCATATGGAGCACCAGACAAACCTATAAAATAGGTGAAAAATATGATTGATTAATGCTGCAACTTGTCTCCAAATCTGAATGAAGCCACTTTGGGGTAGGTCGATATTCATTGTTAATAGGGGTATGCTACGTTTGCCACTCGACCGACTTTTAATTAGGTGGGGCAGCCTTCACATGCAAACTAGCAGTAGACCACTTTCATCACAGGCTTAGCAGATTTCAACTATGCTATATATATATATATATATATATATATATATATATATATATATATATATATATATATATATATATATATATATATATATGCTAGTTCTACAGAGAATTCTCAATGTAACACCCACTTAGTCTGTGTGGTAACATGGAGTTATAGATGAATACATATACATATTTGGATAACCTTCTTTGTGCAGTACCTGGAACAGCCTGGTGCTGCAGCAAGTTCAAGGCAACTAGCACGGCAATCATGTGATAAGTGCAGCCCTGCTACAGAGTTGGTCATACGTACCAAAATGCCTAGCCTCTGGAGTGACAGCTATCAGAAACGCTTTAAAAGGCTCGAGATGCTTACGTAGCAGCAGAGGACAGAAAGGCAGAGAGCCACCTTCGATTAATCTAAAGGCTTCTGTGCTATCCCTTTCTTTCTGTCTGCCATCATCCTTTTATTCAATGCTAAGGCCTTTGATCAGCATCACCATTAATGATGGCATTTCAAAAACCCGTTTTTATCTAACATTAACAGCCAGATATCCGGCTAAGACTGTAGAGAATGAGAACATATATTATAGTCTTGACTAGTCACACAAATATCGGTACAGCGGCCGCCTTGAAAATTCAAGCTAACAACAAACAGTTAACATCGCTACTGCATAGACCTCACCTTCGGTATCATCTTAGCACGTTCGACCTTTAGACATTCCGCTAACTGTCAACAGAATACTAATCATAATAATAAAGCACCTGTATAGTATCACACTTACTATAGAGCTGAGTCTTCTTCTAGGAAAATTACCATTGTTATCCAATACAACGAGGTGGCCTGCATGGATAACTTGGTCAAGTTAGCCATAGCCAATCCTAACCAGTATGCAGATCCCAATCGTTCGTCGACACATTTCTCCTACTGGCACTTTTAATTGCTCGTACGGTAAACGAGCGAGTTTGTCACTTACAATCACACATCACGACTATACAACAGCATCCTTGGCCACAAAGCAAGTTCTTACCGGCTCAAAAATGGTATGATCTAGGCATGCACACAGCACCAGCAAACTCCCATACAAGACAGTAGCAACTACTATGCGCCACTAATACTAAAGCTAGAAGAGTACTCGTAACAACTATGAGAGTGCTCGGGTGGGTAAGGAGTTAGGACCGGATGGAGCATAAATAAGCTGGAAGACACCAACGAGCTTTGTCTTTCTACGAACCACAAAACCAATCTAGTGCTATCGACCAAGCCGAGTGAACAGGCCCTACTTAAATCAACCACTATGAAGAGTCATTAGGTTTCTGTTTGACTAAAAAAAAGTTGCCAACGATGATATGCATATGCAAACATGCAAGTTGATAGCTCATTGTGCTAACAATAAAACAACAGCAGATCTTTAGTAGCCGATACTGCTATACAGTACTCACAGTATTGTACGACAATGCCAATAAATATTTAGCCATTTGAGGCATTTGCACAGTCGTATGCCATTCAGCGATTAATCAAATTGAGATTGTGAAATATGGACGACACGCAAGTGATGCTTAGTCTTTGGCTATTGCAGTCATTAATTTGTGCTGCTGCAGCTACAAGATTCTCTTGCTAGCTTGCTGATTACCACAGAAGTATTCTGATGGGATCACTAATTAACGCCCAGGCAATCTAGGCATTACTCGAAGAAAAATCAATGGAACGATCTAGGCTCAAGCAACGTGGCAGGAAGTTGCCAATGTCGCTACAATAGGATGACCAAAACCCTGACATGGTACCATTAGCAAATTTGTAGCAAGCAGTACACCGGCAAGCCCACAATTGTCTTTAGCACACCCCCTTATCACCCTCTTATCATGGAACATGCTAGACAATTTCTAGAATTGCTCTTGGTACTGTTCAACAAGCCTGCCTGTACAGATGATGTTAACAGCCAGAACGGTCCGGGTAGGCAACACGGAGATACCACGAACAACTTTCCTCAGAACAGGTGACTCGACAACCGGCCCTGACAGTAACCCAGTATTAAAATGCGTGAATCAAGTTTTGGCAGTTTGACCCACTGCACAACAAGAATATGGATGTCAGTCAGTGACTCTAGGGAAACATTTACGGCTTGCCTATCTTATGAGACTAGCCAATATACTTTCAACTGTCTTGTTCACAACAGGTTTAAAACAGTATAAAACTAGTTGCCACATGGCTCAGACATTAATTAGGTTTAAGAAAAGTGGTGCCACATGAGTATGGTTGAAAGTTCAAACAAAATCAGTAATAACCTACAGTGCAATTTCCAAAATCCAACTACTAATCAACGGTAACATATGACAATATAAGGACAAGTGAGAGATATTCGGATGGCCGTCCGAATATGACAAGATACAATACCTGACAGTCTGACAGACTAGTCAGTCCATCTCCAAGTCACTCTACGCAGCCTGAGAGAAGAGTGACACGGCCCACGAGCTACCTCAACCAACAAATTGACAGCATGCATGACCCATTTCTATCAGTGATAAGATATCTAGCCTTTCTTTATATAGATCAGGTGACCACTTAAGAAACACCAAAACAAAACTTTGCCTGCAACATTGATCTCAGAGCAGACAATCTAATCCATCTTTAGCAAGTGTGGGATATTTCCACATTTCCACAAAGCAAAATGTGTCCTGCAATAAGTTTCACGGCAAACGGTTTTCTGTTGCTCTGGATTTTAAAATAGCTGCTTTGTTTCTGACTACCACTGTGGGCCATCATACAAATTCAGCTATTCTGATAAGTCGACCATTGCTGCAGCGTACCTCTCGTGTAGGAGTTATCCTGATCTACCAGGACCTTGGCCGAGCAGTAGAAAACGTCTGTGGTCGCCAACCATAGACGTGATGACTGAAGCTACGTACACAATTGAAATTCAAAAAATACACAAGCACTCGGATCGAGCATGAAATTGGTTGCTTAGAGCCAAGACTCTCTTAAGCATTGTGTTAAGAGCAGTGGAACGATCGGCAGAGCACTGATCCAACAAGCCAATGATGGATGAATGGACCAGTTATTCGGGGCAAACAATTTCTGCTCTCAGCCACACGGCAGCAAACCTAAGTCATACTGCATTTAAAAAATGATGAACACTACTATGATAATAGGTCTTTTATATAGCACCTCGAGAGAACTCAATTTATATCCAGTCACTTTACAAGTCGTTTTAAGAGAAGCGATAACCGAGAGTTAATGACAACTAAGGTATCATGCTTAAACAAGCATTTAAAAGCACACCAGAAGCAGCTCACGGCTACCGGTTAATAGAACCTCTGGTGAGTAACGAGCACTGAATCATGCACATGTACACACAGAGTAAGCTGATTCACCAGCCTCATTTATATACCAGCAGAAAAGCCTTCACGATTATTACCACTGCTTGCACTGGTCAATAGAGAATCGATCACTGCAGGACTCAAACCCGCGACCCAGGTCGTGAAGAGCAAGCACCTTTACCTTGGGCTAAGAGCCAGGGCCACGTGCAAAGGACACAAAAAAGACCGAGTTCACATAAGCGAACAGAAACCTGAGCTGAACTGATGCATCTTGAGCAGAGACTTAAATGGTGAAAAGCCAAAGCAGGTGGTGGGTGACAGGAGCGAGTTCCAGACTTTCGGTGCAAACTAAGTGAAGCACCCGATCACCAAAATATCCAATTTAGCTAGGAATGGCAAGACGACTCGAAGCCGACCACCGAGTTGTGTGAGAGCTCACCGGAGGAGCAACAGGAGATCAAATATGTTGGTGCAAGCAGGTGAAGTGATCTGCAGGCCAGAGGATTTTGAAATCGATTCTATGATTGATAGGGAGCCAGTGAAGGAAGATCAGATAGAAGTGGTGCAATGTGCCAGCTACCCGACTGATGACAGACCAGACGAGCTGCTGAGTTGTGCACCACCTGCAGACGATTAATAGAACAGGCAGAGAGTCCTGAACAAACGGAATTGCAGTAATGTAGACGATGCAGCAAAAGTGCAAATTAGTTTACCCGTAGTTACTTTACAGGAATGCCCAGGCTTTTGCGACATTTTTCAGCTGAGTATCGGGCCAACTTCACAGTGGAGACAGTATGTAAACCTAATGACCAGTCGTTTTTGAATAGTGCGCCTACACTACAAAAAAAATTGCAGAAGTGATGCTGACAGAAAAAATCTTGTGAGTGTGATCTTCCAACAAGCGTGCACCACAGTCTGGCAATGAGAAAACGCTGTATCTAATAACTGCCGAACAGATTTCATCTCAGTTACAAAGATCAGATGACACAGTTGATGCATATACAAAGTGGAGAGATCTTTCAAGCGTTGAATAAGGCTCTGGCAAGACTAGGTACGATCAGAGAGTCCATTCACGAGACAGCATCCCCACTGAACTACTCACCCTCCGTTACTTGCTCTACCTAAATGTGCATCTTCAAGCATGCCACTGCAGACTTCATCTCGGAATTCACCTCACAGTCTTAGAAGACTACTAGGCCCTATAGGCCATATTTAAAAAAAGGTAAAAGTAATGGTAAGCTGATTCAACCACCTCACTTATGCAGCAGCAGGAGAGCCTCAATGGCTATCAACATCAAGCTTGCAAGCTTGCAGCTGGCCATAAAGGATTTCCAACCTTAAGGACTCAACCCCTCTCCAACCAATGTCGTGAAGCACCTTACCTTCGAGCTAAGACTCGGGGGGGGGGGGCTAACCAGCTAGTGGCCATTTTTTGGCCTACTCTGTTAGGGCCGCTCATTAGGAAAACAACTCTAGACCAGGAGAATGCAAGTAAGTTGTGCCCACTCGCCCTACTGCCGTTCTTATCAAAGACACTAGAACGTGTAGTGGCAGGACAGTTGAACTCTTATAACAAAACTTGAAACCTAGCTAGTAAGCTCTAGTCAGGTTTTAGAGAAAATAACTCCATAGAGTCCAAACTGCTGCGAATGCATAACTAATTTCTCAGGAATGCTGACTTGCTAGAGGTAGAGCAGCTGCAAGTGCATACCGAAATATTCAGGCATGCAGACGTATCATTAAATCTCTTGGCTAGATGTAATTGACAATCTAGTCCTTCTTTAGCACCTCCCATCTCGCCTGGGCATCATTGGCACTGCAATGGTTAAAGTCCGATCTCAGAGGGAGATTTCAGCGCCTTCGTGTCCAGGGGCAAAGGTCATCTTGGGTGCCTTTAATGCAGTGGTTCTCAACCTGTGGGTCACAACCCCTTTGGGGGCTCGAACGACCCTTTCACAGGGGTCCAGTACTAAGACCATCGGAAAGCACTTATTTCCAAATTTTGCACACAATAATTTTATGGTTGAAGGTTGCCACAACACGACGAACTGTATTAAATTAAAGGGTCACAGCATAGGAAGGTTAAGATCTCCTTAGGGAGATTAAGAACGACTGCTTTAATGTATTGAGAAACCCGGGGAACCATGTGCCTGGTTCCTTCTTGCAGATATAATCGCCAAGCACAATCTTGCCTTTCATTTTTATGACACACATGTATAACAGAATGAAATCAAAACAAACTTATTAAGGGATAACCTAGTTACTCAGAAACTGGACAGTGTAACCTCACAATAATAATAATAATACACTTTATAAAGTGCCCTCAGAGAACTCAATCTTTCTAGGCGCTAAACATTTGCTGCAAAGGAAACACGATCGAGTGGTGAGTGGAGTCATGCTTGATAAACAACATGAATAACATGGTTAGGGGTGGCAATGGGCTTGGCCAACACATCTATAACGTTCGAATGCAATATGGGCGTCCTCTTCTAGAGTGATCCGTCACAAGACGACCGTGTCAGCTTTGGTCGAGTCTGCCTAGTTCCAGCTAAGAACTACTGCAAAGGTTTGGGCCTGCTTAGACAAGGAGACCAAAGCCAATCTGGTCCATGCATTTGTGACATTCCGCCTAGAGAGTGTCACTCAAGTTTCAATGGCACCGTGCAATAATGTACAGAGGGTATGGTAATCGGTATATGTAATGTCAAACAAACTACCGGTTCAGCTGAACGTCAAAAAAGGCACCACAGAGGGGGTGCACCAAAGATAAGGTGAGTGCTCGAGCAACGACAGTTCATCTAGGTAGTATTCACGAGCTTAATTAACGATGCTGATAAAAAACCTGTTCCTTGACTTACTAATTTTTACAGTACTCTGCTGTGTGCTCTCGACGGCAAATGCTTTATAACTTGAGTACATAAATAAACCACTTATGCTTCGGCACTGGCCTTATTCTAAGCTGCAATGCCTTTCATCGGTGATGTAAACTGCAGAGGAGGGGTACTAAAAGCAGGCTGACCAGCAGCTAGGATAAGACACCAGATGTGGCTTGAGGGCACTAAGCTTGCCAGTCTTACTTATTGGCTCTCTTTGGTAGGGGTGAGCAGAGCTAGCAGCCAATTAGATGCTGCAAACCAATTAGCCTACAATGAGGGCTCAAAGAGTAGAGGCAGCCCAAAAGCCAGCACATAGCAAGCCACAAGATGAACAAACAGGCAGTGCCAGCAGGTACTCAGCAGGCCCGGAGATATACACACAAGCATGGGATAGATGAAGTGAGAAACAGATAGAGACTGAAAGAGCAAATAAGCAAGAAAAGGAGAGCATATAACTCGTTCTAATGAAAATCAATGCACATACTTTGCAGCTAGCATTGCATTGGCATGAAGGTGAGCTGGTAATCGTCGTAGTGGCTCTACAGCTATCTAAATACGGCCTGATATGGTTCGCGCACATATCTAAAAAAATCCCTCTTGCCTATACTGTCACAGTGAACGACTTACCATAATGTAGGGGCATATAGCAGGCCAACAGACAAATCGTGAGTAAAATATGGCAGGCAGAAAAAGAGTCTGTTCTCTTTCAGAGACGAGCAGACACTTTCTGCTAGACCTCAAAACTAGCATGGCTACACGAAAAGGCAGGTCTATGCACTGCAGCTCCAGCCACCATCTGCTCACTCCTATGCAGCTGCAGCGCCAGCCTCACTACAGCAGCCCAGCTGCAGCTACATCCTTGGAGTGTGGGGCCCTTATGCAGATGGGTACCAGCAGTGCCTAGCTCAATCAATGCCGGCACGCTGAGGAGAAACCAAATATAGATGCACAAAAAGAAGACACTTGCTTTGGCTACATGCCACTACACGAGCAGCAAGAAGGGGGCATCAGGGCGATTATTTGCTTTGCTTCTCTGTCGACGTCATCAAAGGCTCGATTGATCAGGCTTCGAGCTCAATATCGCATCATCTCACTGCCTTCATTCGGCTGGACACGTTAATGTTCAGCCTCATCAACGAGCACAACCATCGCGATGGGTTGGCCCCTAGCTCTGCTGCCCGATGCAAGGCAATTACTCGCTCCACGGTTGTGTCCCCGGTCCTGTGTTTTCAAGGCCTTCGGCCAAGGTTTCAGCTAGGGCACATTAAGCTGGCTTCCACCAGGAGCTGAAGCAGCCAACTGTCCACGTCAATGAGAGCAGCAAGGCACCATTACTAACAAAGTTAACCAAGCAGCATTGCATTCCAATTTGCATGACTCACTACTGTGTGAGACAAATAATAACTTATGAAAACAGCTTTCTATGTGAGTACTAAACTCGAAGCAAACAGATGCTTCCTGACATGGCTGCTTCTCTGGCATTAACAGATAGACAGCACATTCGTAACTATAGTGAAGATGCTTAACTAACTCAATCCACAGCAAAGCGATTCGAGACAATTGACACACACGAGCCGATCTGCTCTTTGTTTTCTATCTCCGTCTTTTAACTCCACAGAGAACAAGCTGGTGTTACGCTGGTGAATATTCTATAGCGCACTCAAAGCCCAAGCGGCTTTCGGTATGTATTCGCTACCCAACAGATTTCATGTCACACAAAGAGAAAGTAAGAAGCATAGCTGAGTCACGAGGGCAGTTCTGGTAGTGAATAGCATGGAAGTAGCAGCTCGGGACGGCTGGAAAGGATTGCCACAGTCGGTAGCCTGAGAGCAGATCCCTTAACGAATTATGGAGATAAGCAGTAGCCACCAAGGCATCCAATTTCAATGCATCCGCAAAAAGGCATGTCTTAAAGTGAACAAAAACCCATGCAGTAACCAATTGCTGGGCAAAATTGACTTGCGTATTCAAAATCATTGAAAATCATGGTCCCTTGGCATCTTCGGATACCATCTATTTCTACAATACCTAAGAGACCATTTATTCTTATCTACTCTCCTGCAATTACAAAGCAGTACTTGCAGCAGTGCTTTGTTTCTACCCATTGAAAATCGTAGCTGTTACAAACCTCCCTGTACATATAGTGGTTGAAACAACTCTAGGCCCGGTATATACCGTATTTAAGGGTCCAGGCGTTGGCACGCAATCCACACAGAGGCTATCTATGTGACCCAAGCAATTCTACTTGCAACACGGGCAATTAGTTGTCAAACCTATTAGCAAGCATGTTAGCGATGGACCATACAACGACAGAGGCAAATGTGGCACTTGGTCCCCGGGTATATAACGTTGAAGGGCAGAATAACAAGCAAGATCATAAGCACCCATTACCATTACAGTAATGGACTAGACCACGTGCAAATCAGGGAAACCAACGAAGCGACCAAGGCCCGCCAAATGCTGGGTCTGTTACCCTAAAATACTAACCCGCTACGAAGCCGTGGCCAAATCTATGAGTGCTCATTTTTGAAGCATACTTTGAATTCACCGCCTCACTTCTCAGTTGTTGATCTCCCGAGCATTTGTCCTTTTTTCATATTTCATTTCGTGACCAAGTACAGGTAGAGCCGAGTGTCATCCTCACAGGAAAGAAAACCCCAATTGCGATTGGCAATTACATCGACAGCGTGGGAGAGAGATCGAATAGACAAGGCCCAAGGACAGATCGCTGGGCATCCAATGCTTCAGAGGCTCACTGGATGACCGGTGGCCGTTGACATCCATGCTCTGGTCTCTTCCACTATGGTGAAGCACTAACCACTGCATTGCAATGCCAGAATTTTTTACATGCCTCCGCTTAGCAAGTAAGGCTTTATCTACACCTCTCGCTCAGGCAACGCCCTTTATTTTCAATTATCTCTTCACCAAAATAGTTTGTTGCATGCTGCCTTCTCTCATTCTGACGAATCTTCTCTCTCATAATTACCTCACCTTGCTCAGCCTTAAGGGCCTTTCATTTCTAAGCCACCGAAGCGTATGGTCCGGAAAAGCAGGATCGATTTGCACAAACTCCAGAGGAGACAATGTGAATGTAAACTTGAAATCCTGTCGATGATGAAGGTAAGTAAGTTGAGTAAGTACAGGTCGGCTGATCCAACCACCTCATTTATATAGCAGCAGAAGAGCATTGGCAGCTATCCCCAAGCATGCAGCACTCAAAAAATGATTGACAACTGCAGGGCTCGAACCTAAGACCAAGGTCATGAAGTTTGAGCCCCTGACATCCAGGCTAAGGCTGACCTGAATAGCCAGTCGAGTAGACTCTAGAGACGAGCGAATCGGGCTAGCTAGCTTGAAAGGAGCCTGATCATACATACTTTTGTAAACCACATTCAGTCCCTTAAAAAGAAACCTTCAGCAATGGGGTGACTGATTTCAAATGCTGCCTCTTTAATAAGTGCTGCTGCCTAAATAAAGAGACTGTTCAGTGGCTTCAGGGATTTCTTATGTGTTATTTCTTATGCACAAGTAAATTGCAGTAGTCCCACTTTGAAATGTATTAATACGTGAATGGGCTACTCAATCGCTAAACAATCCTGACACCCTTGAAGGCAATATTACGAAGCTATGAGCAAAGGTAAGCTATGAAACACGAGTATGCATCCCTAACAAAGCAAGCAAAAATAAGCTCAGAGTAAAAAAAACCAGGTCAGCGTTGAGTACGAATTCCAAGGGTGGAACTGTTTTGTTAGTGTGCTGTTACATAAGTTGGAAGTAAAGTTAGAACTGCCTAGAAGATTTCAGTTGCATTGTAATTTAGTACTGGGGTAAGAGATTTGGCATCTGGAATAAAAAATAATAAATATCATTAGTAATAATAGTAATAAAGACAATTTATTTGTATTGCTATCTAAGAGAGCCAAGTTTCCTTCTACTCACTTAATGGCACACTAGGTAAGGTGGTTGCTTTTCATGACCTCGGTCCCTATGTCGTGGGTTCGAATCATGCAGTGGGTGATTCTTTATAGCTGCTGCAAGCGGTGGTGATAGTCTTTAAGGCTCTTCTGTCGCTATACAACGAAGGCTGTTTAATCAGCTATTATTATTCTTATTATTATTACTTCGGGCTGACTAATGCAACAATCAGAATCACATAATAGCTTCCTGATGTGGACAAAGCAAATGCTGTGATAAACATGTGCGTTTTTAGTTTTGCATTAGAGGTCACGTCGGCAGAGGTGCATAGTAACTGAAAGTGCAGTCTCTGAAGGATTCTAGGTTAGCTACAGGGAAAGCTAAACGATCCAAGCCAAAGCAGCAGTGGCGCGAAGGTTGTATCTGAAGACTAAGTAACCAAGAAAGATAAGCCAGAGCAGGAGAACAAAGAGAAATAAAAGAGAGTGTGAGTGCAATGCAGTCGATTTGCTGCTTGATGGGAAGCAACCGCGAGTAGGAGAGAAATGGAGCAAAGTGGCAGCAATGACATTTACAGAGGCAAGCCTGGCTGCCGAGTCTTGCAACATTTTAGTACGCTGGCAGATGGATCTGTAAGACGGGATGTCATAAATGGGTTAACTTGGCTGTCAAATCGTATTCAAAGGATGCCAATCATTCCAATATTACACGTGTGAAAGTAGGCAGACTTGACAATGGAGCTGATAGGTCATCTAGCGATGGGTCATTGTGAATGTGGACACCCCAATTCTGTGCAGTGGCTAGATAGTAGATGTAGATGTAGGAGGGATACTAGCTAAACCCTGTGTAAGGATGAGACTTTCGGATTTCCGAGTGACACCAATTTTGCCTTAAATAAGCAGCAAATGTAAAGCGCCTACACAGAGATTGAGTTATCTGGAGGCGCTTTATCAAGTGTATTATTATTATTATTATTACTATTATTATTATTAGGTTGGTCTTGGTGTCATTCACTTTAAGCAAGTTAGTTACCATTCAAATGCAAATGTTGGTAGTACAAGCTTCAAGCTAGTTGAAAGAGTATAGGAGCTATAAGGCTACGAAGGGTTAAAACAAGGCAGAACTGTGAATAGTCTGCAGAGAAAAGAAAGCCTCGATTGAAATGTGCAATTACATCGACAAGTGGAAGAGTGATTGAACAGAAGAGGACCTAGGAAATATCCCTGGATACCCCATACTTCAGGGGGTCCCCATACTTCAGAGGGTCACCTGATGACCAGTGGTAATTGTCATCTATACTCTGAAATCTCCCACTGAGATACGACCTAAACCACTGCAGTGTAATGCCAGAAATGTGATCAACCACTTCGGGGAATATGTAGAACAGATCATATTCACTGATCCAAAATGTCCTGCTTCTTAGATAATAACAATACAATTGCATAGCAATGCAATAAATCTAAATCTCATCTAAGGTAATTCGCATGTGCTGAAAAAAGTAGTTGTACATGAGCTTTATACCATATTTTTTTAGCACAATAACATACTTTCCACTTATTTGTTTCTACCGATCAAAAGTTGCTGGTCGATTGGGCTACAGTTTGAGAAGTGGCTCACCATTACTGTTTTCATGCTTGAGGGGCAGAGGTGATTCACCGTTATCCTTCAGTTCAACTCGACTACTTGGAAATTTTCGATTTCTGAGTGCATGCTACATTCTTAAAACGAATGACAGCAACAACTAATAATTAAGGGCAAGCGTAGCATCACACATAAACTGGAAACTACAGGCCCAGTCTGCTCAGCCACCATTTCCCCAATAGGCTCTGTGTAGAATGTGGACATCCAGTTCCCAAATTTCCTTCCTATACGCGACCTCTTCAGCTCCACAGTCAAGTCTGCCTACATTCAACCAAACGAAACTGCAGAAAAAATCGTGCTTAGATAAAGGTGACACTGCAAAATGTATCCACTCATCAGTGACATCCTGTCTAGATTGGTCCAACATTCTCCTTGCAGGTCTGCGAAAAAAAAAGATGTTTTTGGCAGCTAGGCTAGCTTATCGTGAGCATCACATAAAATTGCTATCTTACACCATCACTCTCCGACCTGCAGTGGACAACATCAAACAGCCTATCTATTTCAAATCCTTTAACTCACATTTAGGTCCTCTCATTCTCTTACTCATGCTTACCTGAGCTCCTTACTCCTCGGTTACCTTCTCCTTAAGACTCGGGTCGTTTATCTGTGTCTCCACACTCACAGTGTACCAATGGCTTATAACTCAAGCCTACAGATGGAAGACCTGTGGCCTCTGATGTCACAGGTCACGATTGGATTCTACCCCAGATGGCAAAACTGCATACCTGTATCTGTCCTTTTTTCTCTCTGATGCTACAAGGTCACATTGGAGAGTTTAGCATTACAGTACCTCCTCCAAGACAAATAGCTTGGTTAATGCAGCAATCTGACCCACCACTACCAGCCGATCTCACCCACTACCGTGCAGACAGGAGAGTGCTCAGCAAGTGACCCATGATTAAGAGTTGAAAACTGAAAATGGTGCTATTCTCTAGAGCTCTGAAATCGTGCATGACTTGACATCGGCTATCTGCTCCCTTTTGAAGATTGAACTAAGATTCGAAAGGTGAATAAAGCTAATCACTTCTGCCACTGCTGGGCAGCTGGGGTGAAGTAACATTCTGCGCATTGCTTGAAGTGGGCTACTGTGTATACGCTCACACACATAAGTATTTAAGGTGTGCATGAGACACCGTTTATTGGCTACTGGCAGTTAACAGGCAGTGAGAGCGTACTGATTGTTTGCCTACAAAATGGACTCACTGCCGATAGCTGCCTTGCCGATGAATTTCAAAACTGATAACATCCTAGAGGCCACGAGTGACATGCTGCCCTTTAAATAGCCGAGTGTGTATTTGTACCAGCCGTCTGATAATCTCACTAGCAATCCAAATAACTCTTGAGATTTTCTGGCGAGCAATCTTGAGCATGGGAGATGAGTTTAAGACAAAAGACCTAAACAGCAAAATTTAAGGAATGTGAAGGTGGCAAGGATGCATGGCGAGGAGACTGTCAGCTAAAACCTGGTGAAGTATTTCCGGGACGGTACCATGGACGTTTTACTTCGCACTGACCAGCCACACGATGACAAAAAGGGATGTCTGCCTACTGAAGCAGGCTGCACTCGGTCAACAGAAAGGCATGCTTCGAGCTCTCTCGGAGTCCTTAGGAGAGTCCACTGCCAAAGCTGCAAGTGCCGATACGTATCGTAGACTTTTAGGGCATGGCATGTATAGACGTCAGCTAACACAAGCCGTTAATCAACAAGTGACAACGAAAAAGCAGCATCGACAATTGACGACACGCCCACTTAACAGCTGATGACTGGAGTGGTATTCCATGGACCGACGAAAGTAATTAGTCAGGAAAGGAGATCGCAAATGGAGGACTTGTGTCAAAGATAGAAAAGGTAAAAAGTACCACCCAGACTGCTGAAGCGATCTATGCTCCAGCATGGTAGTGGAAGCGTACTTGTTTGGTCGTGTTTTGGCTCTTAACAACTGAATTAACAGGATTATGGGATAGGAACGTGTTAGAAGACGTTCAAAATGTTGGGTCGCCCTGTGCAACAGCTCTCGTGGCAGAGGACTCAGGCAAACGGGTAATGGCCCCAAGCATACTGTGAGGGCAACTGAGCAACTCTTTGCAGACTCGAGTGTCCGAGCCATTAGTTTGTTGAGCCGATCACCTGATCTCAATCCCATTGAGCATCCACGGGTTAGTTTGAAGGCACACTTATAGAAGAGAACTGAAGCTTACTTAGAAAAGAGTACGACAGCCAACCACCTCATTCATGAGTGTGTCTAGATTATTGCCATTCCCTTTATTCAGGACTCACGGCCTGTTACCCTAATCGTCTTCAAATGGTGCAAAACTCAGCTGCTGATTTCGTCTGTCATCAACCGGGTAGCTGGCACATTGCACCACTTTCGTTTGAGCTACACTGGCTCCCTATCAAGCATAGAATCTATTTTAAAGTCCTTAGTCTGGCCTACAAGTCACTTCATTTGCTTACCCATCAGGCCTTTTGCGACTCCAGTATGCTCTCGAACCACATGCTTCTCAGCATGCAGTCATCACACCATCCCTCAAACAAAATTGAAATGTTATAACGTAATCTCATGGAATACGAGTCATTTAGTTGATTACTCGTGGAAAGCAAGTCATCTAGCCAATTAGTCGAACCAACGAACTGGCGATATGCAACTCAACTGTTACATCTAGTAAGTGTATATTGCTGCTGTCCCAAGATAGACATACGACCCTACTTATCACAATATCACAAACACGTGCCATAGTAAGCTGTAATGGTTGATGGCTTTCGACCCAAGTCTACACCCGCCCAGTGAAAACAACATAACTCGATTATTGCTATAATCCACAAAACAACACGGTAGCCAGTCACTTCATGTAACAAACGTGGTTAGCTGTGGCTAAAGCTATTTCAAAAAAATGTATGAATGAAAGAGTAGTTACATATATATACATTTGAACAAAGACACAGGAGCCTTTAAATCATCCTAGTCTCCCAGTGGCAACGACATTAAATCATCGGGGAAAAACGGCAAACAAATAAATAAAGCTAGGTGAGAATACGGTGGTGTGAACATGGAGTCGGCAAGATTATGAAAACTGCTACAGAATGCTAGCATTTGCTTCTGGCTACATGTCTTCCGACCGCAAAGTGATTATTACCTCAGTGTCGGGCTAAAGTTTGAATTTAGATAGCTTTGTCAACCTTTTGTCAACTTAGTTTTTTGCTAGCCAGACAAGCTTATGGAGAAGTCTTGGCTGCAGCTCCGACAAGATTGTTTTAGCAATTAAGGGTAAGGTAGGTAGGCATCTTACAAGCCTATAGCCCAAATAAATTAGGCAACGCACCAGCCCACTCAAAGTGCAATCCAGCTGCTCGGTCTTCGTGTAGCTACTCGTACGATTATGTGCTAGTTTGGTCAAACGGTTAAGGTGCTCGCCTCGACCAAGGTCTGGCTGAGGTCGCAGGCTCGAGCCCCGAGGCATATGTGAATCGCCTGAATAGAGATTAAGTTCTCTTTGGGCTCTATACAAATGAATTATATATATATATATATATATATATATATATATATATATATATATATATATATATATATATATATATATATATATATATATATATATATATATATATATATATATATATATATCCATTTGTAACTCCACAAAGCCACGAGGACTATGTAAGTGGTACGCAGGAGAGCTGTGTATAGTGCACTCACAGCCTAAGCGGCTTTTGGTACTCATTCGGTAGCCAACAGACTTCACCTCACCAACAAAGAGAAAGTGGGAAGCATACCAGTTAGGAAAGCAGTTGAGGTAGTGAGTGACGTGAAAGTAGCAGTCCAGGACGGTTGGAAAGGATGTGCCATATTCGGCAGCAGGAGAGTAGTTGTCATTGCGTAAGAATTGTGGGACTTCCGCAGTCTAGGACTTAGCTTTGGTCGCCAACTGCCTTCAAGTGGAGGAATGGAACAGCTAATTTATTGTCCATACAGGACCTAAGGGCACGAGGGGCTGAAACTGATGCAGCAGTTCAGTTAGGTGTGGAGCCAAGCCTTGGCGGTCCTTGTGAGTCAGCTTAAGAACTTTGCTCTGTATCTGTTGATCAACCGGCAGCCATCCTAGCTCTTTTAGCAAAGGAGACACATGGTCAAGCCTCTGGGATTTGTAAACTAGCCGTGCAGCCATATTCCTAGCCAATTGAAGTGGCCTACTGGCTTTTTTCAGAAGCCCAGCCAAAAAAAATTACAATAACATAGCCGAGACAAAACTAAGGAGCCAGCTACATTGTTTGCAAGCCACCTTGGAAGATAGCTCCTAATCTTAGATAGGGATCGAACGTGACGGCTAGCTATAAAGGCAGTATTCTTAACGAAGATTTCAAAATGCCTAGCAGGTTTGGTCTAGCGGTTAAGGTGCTCGCCCCGACCAAGGTCTGACTGAGGTCGTGGGCTCGAGCCCCGAGGCATATGTGAAGCGCCTGAATAGTGATTAAGTTCTCTTGGGGCGCTATATAAACGAAATTATATTATTTCATTTATTATAAAATTTGGTCAGCTGTCGAAGCCGGCACCTAAATTCCGAGCACACGGTGTTGGTCAAAAAACAGCATCGCCTATTAGAAGGGCACACACTTGGGGTGTCCTATGAGTAGCAGTTCAGTTTTATCATTGCTTAGTTCCAAGAAATTTTCCGACATCCAGGATGAAATGCCGGCATGGCATGCATTCAGTTTATCAGTTGCTGCAGCAAATTCCGACGGTTTAAATGACAAATATAGCGGCATATCGTCAGAATAAAGGTGATATCCTATACCATGCGCCTGAAGCACTCTCCCCAGAGGTTGAGAATAAATGGTGAACAGCAACGGATCAAGAAGGGACCCTTGAGAGACTCCACATGTGACTGGTCTGGTGAATGAGATCTGACCCCCACACGACACGGATTGAACACGATCAGACAAGTACGATTGCGGACTGAACAATGCCTTGCTCTTGATGGAAAGTCGTTCACAACAAAAACCGATCATTTAAAGAATGCTGAAAAGACATAGTCAATTGTGGAGCAAGACACCTCACATCAGATATTTGAATTGTTGCCTGGCACTGACTGCTCAAGCCAAAGAAAACGCATGCCATGGGTTTTCAAGCAGATATTTTAAATAAACATGCCAAACCACATGCATCTATGCATGCATCATCACGTTTACATAATAGATTAGATATCCGTGCACTTACTTACACTTATTGTCTTACACTTACTTATCCGTGCACTTACTCCTGTGAGCCTCTTACACTTCGACCAGTGCCCTTTACAGCTATCAGTATATGTTCAGTATGCCTCATAAATCAATTGGACTTCAGCATGTCACCTCTCACCTTAATTTAAACATAAACGCAACTGAACCAAAAGCTCGATCAGCACCATTACAGCCCTGAGCAAGATATCGTAGTGTTACAAACACGAAAATGTCGTGTTGGTCACAAGAGTCCATGACCCCCAACAGAAGAGGTTTAATGAACTGAAGTGCATACAGAGTGGCAAACATTGTAGAGTCAAGTCATCTGCAATTTGTGACCACCTCATTAGTCAAGGCCGTTAAGGGGGAAGGTGGCCAATTTGCGACTATCTTATTAGTCTTACTCAACGGAAGCATGAGTTTTACTGAAAAGTTCGGCTACTGCTGTACGCCCAACTCCCCATATCAGTAGTCATTCGATACCTCTCCATAGTCGTTCTATATATAGAGCTCAAATCAGGCGACAGACTGGGGCACTGAATAAGCACCAAACCAGGATTTGTCGAGAAGTACTTCATTGGCGGTGAGCCGTGATGGCACATTAGGTAAGGCAGTTGCTGTAACGACCTCTTCTGTCGCTATACAAAAGAGGCTGTTTAATCAGCTAGGATTAATCTATTTATTTATTTATTTATTGGCCTGGCAGTGTGCTTAGGCTCGTTATCATGTTGCCAAATGTAACAAGCTCCAAGCAGAATATTTCAATATTGAAATCCAAATTTCTTGACCAACAATAACTTGTACTTTTTGACGAATCCGTGTTTGGCGATGGTGCAGTGGCCCTGCCACTAGCCTGATTTGCACCCTATCGAACAACCGACCAGAATCAGACGAGCGAGTGGTACGACGATAGGCCTGAAAAAAAGAGCTAACTCTCATAGGTGGGCTGGAGAAAAAGAATGGAGTGTGACCGAAAGGTGAGCGACAGAATCTTGGACGATACATTGCGATGATGGGATGGCCAGTGCACAGAACATGGTAAAAGCGCAGCATCATCGGATTACTGGCTGCATGCATACTACAACTATGTCTTAACACTAACCATTCGATCATGTTTCCTTTACGGCATATGTAAAGTGCCTAGAGAGAGATTAAGTTCTCTGAGGGTGCTATACAAATGTACTACTATTATTATTACAACGCATATATTACCGGCAGACCATGGGTCTTTGAAAGCTTTAAATACAAAAATTACTGCATTTAGAATGGGAAAATGACATGATCCTCTAAACCTGGCTTTAGACCGACCGTGAGTGGTTTGCTAGCTTGCCCAAATGCCCATCTAGCCTTTCTGTATTAGTGCAGGTATTGGTCAGGGTTGCCTGGTCTTTGCTTAATTATGGCGTACTTTTGCAATGCTCTACAGTCCGACCATTCTACAGCGGAACATTCCGACATGGAACAGACAATGTGGGTAAAGAATTTCACACTTCTGCTAGTGATTGTTCCAGCACAGATGACTGGCACGGTGCGAGACCACGAATCGCCCAAGTCAAGCTTACTGAAGGTTGCTTTTCTTACCGTTTTCAGCGGATGAGTTGAGAAGAATAACAAGCCTGTTAATGCCTCCCAGTTTATCCTTAAGGTAGTCTATAGCATCTTGCTTTCGATTTTCCATGAGCTCCTTAAGCTGTTCGACGGTTATTGCAAAGTCTCGCTGAGTTCCATCGGAGGCATCTGTTTCCATGTTGCCATCAACTTCTGCCATGGGAATTTCATCTGGAGTTGGCTTGCCCATGGCTCTTGAGCCTATTGGATCTGCAAAGAATAGTCTCTGGCATTACATACAAGTATGTGCGACTTCTAAATGGGAAGAAAGCATAATTACTGGACACCCGAGTCCACAGTTAAAAAAAATATGCTTGCAAGACGGCTTGTCAATTTAATGGAGTTCTTTCAGGACCAAAGAAACCTGATCCATTGCCAAAACAAGCCGTTGTACAGCAGGAAATTATACCAACAAGACTGAGAATGTTATACAAGCAGCTAGGAAGCACAAAATTAAGCTCTGACACGGTGACCTACGTACGGTGTACCAGTTAAAAAGCTGCAGTTAGATTGAACCTTGCTTTTAACAGTGCTTGAAACCACTTTCTACCTAGTGGTCCAGCAATACAGCATAGGCAAATTGATTAGCAATAGGCACAAAACTGAAGCCTCTTAGCTTCTGTAAACAAAGCACGAACAAACAATGCAGTATCCATTCAACAAAAGCTAAGCAAACACAAGCCTGCCAAGTCAAGGCAAGCCTGGTATCAGGCCTTTTCCCTAGGATGCCATAGAAATTATACAAGCACTCCTTACTATTCCTTATGAATCCAGCAGAGTAACAATGGATCAGAAGGAGTACGACACACGGGTGTGCCCTCGAAGTCCATAGCGAAAAAGGGTATTAGAAATGACATAAAGCTTTCGAGCGCATCTTGCCAGCAAGGCGGTAAGGTATAAACTGGCATCATCAAGAGCCCATACCCTCAGGCTCATAGTTGAAGGCTGAAGGAAGCACATTTCTCTCGTCCATACCCAACCCATTCAGCATTCAATGACGGTTGAAAATCAATTTGTATCGGCAGAATGCCAAGCAATACCACACTAGCAAAAGGTATGTACTTCGTCGGCACAGCAACGTGCACAGAGCATGCATGCACGCGAGCCTATGCACGGACATTAGAGGAAGGGACTGATAAAGAGGAAGCAGACAGAAAACGAGAGATCAAGACGATTGATGTGGATAGAACATACAAATACATTAACAATACAATAGATGACAGTGCCATGGTCTGTGATATGTTACAGTACTAGATGAGAAAATCTACTAGGTGGGGGGCAAGCTGGATGCATGGTGACACAGTCAGACTGATTAGAAAGTAACGTCAAAATAACCAGTATGACAATTATTATGGTACGACACTAACACAATAATGAACATACTCTGATGTGTGCATCGAATGAGGAATTAATTATCCAGTCGGAATAAAACTTGACATGAAGAGTATTACACCAACAAAAAGCAGTTGATGAAAAATACTTTGGGGTCAGGGTTCCACGATACGGTCAGCCACGCAAACTTCGAACTCCACGATGATCACAGGAATCTCTGGTCACGTGAATGGCCTGAATCTTCTGCATAATTGTTGTACGCACACAGATAAATCAAAGCACCCACAGAACATGGGTGGCCTGCGCCAACCTAAGCTGCACGCACGAAAATCACTAACCAGTCTGCTAACTAGCCAACCACGCCATCCTTGGCAGGAGTGTTCATTCGACAGCATCAAACGCATTAAATAGCTCATGCCAACTTTGACTCGAGCGGGTACTGCAAACGGGAATTTGAAAATTGGTTGTGCATGCAGAATATACACAGCTACCATGCTGAAGCATGGTAGCTGGGTATGCTTTCCCGAGCTGTGCTACGAAAACGCAGTGCCAAATCAATAGGTTAACCTTTCCGCGAAAACGCTATAATGTTACGAGTGGAAAAAAATAACGGCGACAGCGACAGAATTTCGTAAGAAATTGACCAATCGCTTTATATAAAATGAAGGGGATTCGATCAGACGCAATCAAGCTTGCAACTACACGCCCTTCGAAGCTGGCGCTAGGAAGAGCCATGTAAAGGAATTTGATCTCCGGTGAACAGCGACTGTGTGTGTCCTAAAAGCTAAAGGGCGCGTTTGCGGCTGCCCCATTTCGCCCGAGGTAATGCTCCATATCGACTACATAGCCCATCCCCGCCCCCGACCCCGGATCTCAAAAACGTAAGGCACCGCCCGCCCCATTTGCGGCTATTAGTGAGGTGGTCCGGCCACCGTCGACAACCGGTTGCGACTTTGGCGAGTAACTTCCTCAGGAAAAACCTAAGGGCGGCTAAAAGCCACCCTGCATTCAATGGGGTTGTAAATGTGAGCGTGCCATAAGCGCCAACTGTAACACAGCGGGCGGGCATGACGGTACTAAGAACGATCGCGGCGAAGCAGGCCGCAACCGCCGACTCACCAAAATTGGCTAGACAATAATCCACAGACGCTGCTGAATTTCAATTATACGCGCTGGTTCTCCTACTCCATAAATGTTGCTCGCGAGTACAGGCGGAAAGGGTTAAACAGGTCGGGCAGAACGCCACCCGGCTAAAGCCAGCAGCCAGGAGCAGAGGGCCGAATAACACAGCTCACGTGACCTGGAGATAAGAGGTTAAGTCTCCGCACAGTTTTCACCAAGTGGGCCTGGATTTACATTTGACAGCAATAAAATAATAATAATTGTTATATGCTTTTACTTATGCTTAAAATTAAATCAACGAGCATAGGGTACAGCGCGACTGTGTCTACAGCCCACTCACATATCTATGACTTGACCACTCCTCAGCCATGTATGGGTGTGCCGACTAAGAGCAATGGATTTGCTCTCCCGAGCTTCGCACTTGTCGCAGAAGCTACCGGTACGCTTATAAGTAACCTCTATTCTTTATAGTGTTTTGATATGGTTCCTTAATATACATAAATATATATTCAACTTGATTTATGTATACCAGCTGCCGATGTACCAACCAAGGCGGTGGGAGGGTGGCCCGCTACGGTCTGTCGCTATTTTGAGATCTCCGTAGACTCTTGCCATACGCGATCGCAGATTACATCACAATGCTGGGAACTCTGTCAAAGATTTTGCAGTTTTTTTACTAATAGCATTCGATTTGAGCGTCAAGCAGTCGAAACGATGGGCTTTAGTTGGTGTACGAGGAGCTTAAGCCTTGCTGTAATGTAGCAGTTCGATCTCTTATAGCGGCTTCAGGAAAACGCTGCCCGTGATGGAAGTGCATCTCCTAGAACACCGGCTTCGCACATTTGTTATTCCCCGTCTCTAAAAACCTGTTGGTGCGTTGATGTTCGCTGAAACGCAGAAGTTGGCTCTCGTGCCTAGCTATCGTTATGCCTTGCTATCGTTATGCCTAGCTATCGTTGTGCCTTGCTATCGTTATGCCTAGCTATCGTTGTGCCTAGCCATCGCTATGCCTAGCTATCGTTATGCCTAGCTATCGTTGTGCCTAGCTATCATTGTGCCTAGCTATCGTTGTATTGACCTAAAGTCTAGTTAGTAAGCCATCACTTGTGGTCCCGCAACTAGCTATCGTTGTGCCTAGCTATCGTTGTATTGACCTAACGTCTAGTTAGTAAGCCATCGCATGTGGTCCCGCAACTAGCTATCGTTGCGCCTAGCTATCGGTGTGCCTAGCTGCCGTTGTATTGACCTAACGTCCGGTTAGTAAGCCAGCACATGTGGTCCCGCAACTAGCTATCGTTGCGCCTAGATATCGTGCCTAGCTGCCGATGTATTGACCTAACGTCTAGTTAGTAAGCCAGCACATGTGGTCCCGCAATAGCCCGTGTAAAGCTTTTGTTTTAGTCAGGGGTGTTAGAATGTGCATCCTCCTGGAGCTTCGCGAGGCACTCACAAGAATGATAATGATGATAATAATAATAATAATAATAATGAGACACGCGCTCTAGGCACTAAACTAATGCTGAAAAGGAAGCATGCTAATTGGTCTGAAAGCATGCGTAATTGGCACCTTTAAAACAATCAAGACAAGATCAGAATATACCAGGATTAACGTAAGCTATGCTCTGACACGAACATTGAGACCGGACCGCTGTTTCTGCCTTGTATAATGCATTTTAATGCATCTATTTAAAGAGCAGCGACATCAAATTCAGATATTCGAGCATCACTCAGACGGCGTTTTCTTGACAGATGAGCCTGCTCAGCTGGCAATAGCAGCATTAGGCTAATGTTGTAGCCCTTGCTTCTTTCACTAGAACCTTTGAGAAGATTGCTATCGAATGAAGGCGAGCCTACTTAGAATGTTTTTTGTCTTTAAGGGGAAGGTGAGAGCCTCGCGGAGCTGTTCATGGCATGGAAGCTGCATCCCTCCTTTAGCGCTCGGTTTGCATCTAGTTCCTTTTCTCTCACGTCCATTTAGGGTGTCCGTGGGTACACAACTTCTTGTACTAAAAATTTGCAGGCTTTCAGGGCAGAAGTATCATGTTCATTTATTAAATAGCAGCCATTTTGCAAATAATCTCATCGCATTTCCGATCCTCCACTTAAAGACAGTTGGCGACAGAAGCTTTAGCTCTGCAGGTCCTAGACTGTGGAACTCGCTTCCACAATTCTTATGCAACGACATCTACTCTCCAACTGCCGACTATGGCACATCTCTTTCAGCAGTCCTGAACTGCTACTTCTATGCTACTCACTACCTCAACTGCTCTCCTAACTCTGCTATGCTTCCCACTTTCTCTTTGTTGCGTGAGACGAAGTCTGTTGGGTACCGAATGCGTACCGAAAGCCGCTTAGGCTGTGAGTGCGCTATACAAAACTCTCCTGCATAACACCCACATGGTCTTTATGACTTTGTGGAGTTACTGACGGAGATACATACATATTTCATCTCATCTACTGAGGTTGTTTGAATTACTTGTTGTTGCTGAAATAGCTCACATTGTTTTACTCCTAGCCTCAAGATCGAAATATACATAGGCAGCTCACAAGAGTTCCTTCATACTTTAGTTGATGACTTCTGCTTTTCTTGTTGAGTCATGACAAGGATGTGCCATGGTATCACTTGGCTTTGACCTCGACCAAATGGCACGACCCAGGTCGGTCAACACTCTGCTTCGGCCAACATTGACTGCCTGTCGGCAGTATATGGCATCGCTGTATCTTAAAAATCAAAGCACCCCGTCACATCAAATGGGACCTTTTCGTTATGCATCCAGGCTGTTTATAGCCAGGATGGTGATTCGATGCCCTGCAGTGCAGAGGCCGGTCTATTGCAGCAGTGCTGGAAATCAATCTGGCTTTTGTCTTATCTGCACATTAGCCTGCGAAGCTACATTTGCTACGAAAGTTATAGGCAGGCAAAGGCTGAGTCAGCTGGCCTGCAGTGGAGACAGTGACTAGCTTCACGCATTTGCCGATGCCGACTGAAGCCTCCTCTGGCAGAGGTGGCCAGGCTCTTTGTAGGCGATTACAAAAAGAACCCGAGCCCGTGCTGTTTGAAGAGCCCTCATCGGTCGGCGGCCCATAATGCTCAGTGGCACTGTAGTTAACAAATAAGAGCAGCCTCTGCGAACGGTCACCCCAAGCACTGAAGATTGAATGCAGCAAAAGCATGATAAGTAGATGAGTGGCTCGACCGAGTGCTCGTGGTCAAGAGAGAGTTGGTAGCGGCGATGATGGCTTCATTGCCCTGAAGAAACCTGCTTTGCCGTGGTAAAAAAAAAGGCCCGTGGGATCTGTATGTGCTGCTCGCTTTCTCTACACTGCACTCACCCCCTCCTGCTGTCTCCCTCTCATGCTCTCACCCCCTCCTGCTCTCACCCCCTCCTGCTCTCACCCCCTCCAGCTGCTCCTTGCCCCTCCCCCTCCGGCACCTGCTCCCCCTGCTTCACTCGCTTTTTCATCTGCTCCTCCTCCTGCTTCGACCGCCTTCGTGTCATTCTCACTCTGCTATCACTTTTGCTCCTCCTCCTCCTTGCTGCCACGCTGGCTTCTCGTGTGCTTCTCGTGCATGTGCTTCGCGTGCTCCGTCTGCTGATTAGAATCGGAGTGCCTGCTGCGCCCAGTTCAGTTCGTGCTTCGACCTTATTCTACTGCTTGCCGCCGTGTGGCTCCTGTAATGTTTACTTCGTCCAAGGCCTGTAAGATTTAGTACAATCCCACCTCGTATGGCACTCAAGACGAATGTTTGCCTTGTGGCAAAAAGTGGATGAGCTGAACCTAATATATAGGTCCTCAATTGAACATCTCTAAGTGATAGATGGGCCTTCGATGCGAACATGATGCTGACTGAGTTAGACAGCCTTGGGCACGAAAGGTTCCTGTTTGCCTTACTGCTTCTCGAATTCGCATTCATCTCGCATGTTGAAATAAGCACTCCCACGTGCGTTTTAACAGCGATTTAGCCTGCTTCGAGCTCCGGAAACCACACCCGAGACGAGGCGGCAGTATGGGAAAGTCTTCATGTTCCTTGGGTAATCGCGAAATAGTGGTCGTGTCTCCTAGCACAATCGTACCCTATCATGTACTACAACGAGGCAGCCCACGCTTTTGAGAGTCTGTGCGTGCCAAGCTGTCGGCTAAAGAGGGAACGTTGATCGTTCTTTGTGCGAAATGAATCACCTCAATGATGAAATATATATATGAGCTGAGGACGGCGATACGTTCCGACCGATAGAGTAAGCCTCTCTAGCCCAATCTGTAAGTCTACCCCTACTTCCTCATCTTCGGTGCCTTTCATTTTCTAACCCAAGGAATGGAGAGCGTTCTAGATCTTGGTATGGTTCTCCCTAAAGGGTCGCAAACCTTGCAGCCGTCTGAGCACCGACTTCACCCTTCGAATTCGTTTATTAGAGCAATCTCTTGGCATTTTGAGGCATAGCATATGCTTGTCCGTTAGATTATGTTATTCCCAGCGGATTGCCACTCTGTTCTCTGATTTGATCCTTAGCTTGAAAAGAACATTTCAGCTTCTCAGGCTACCTGCATATAAAGTTATGGGAAGAGATCTCTCTAAAAAACGGACTGGATTAAACTGACCCAAGACCTCACACAAGTACCTTGTCATACTTCAAATTAACAGTTATTAATTCGAACACGTACGCGTATATTAATGATAATTATAGGTTGTTTATATAAAGCACTAAAAGAACAAAATCTTAATCCAGACACTTTATAACTTTCTGTCAGAGAAGCAGCAACCAAGGGTTGACGTGATGGCACACTCTGTAAGGCGGTTACTTTTCACGACCTCGGTTCCGATGTCGTGGGTTCGAATTCTGCATTGGGCGATCCCTTATCGCCACTGCAAGTGCTGGTGATAGCCGTAAAGGCTCTTCTGTCGCTATACGAAAGAGGCTGTTAAATCAGCTAGTATTTATTTATTTTATGATACGCAACGTATCATACTTTTGACTTGCATGCAAAAGGACACAAGAAGACCCTGAGGGTCGCCGGTTCACGCATGCCTTCTTATTATTATTACCAGTTGATAGACCCCCAGCTTAGTAACACGCACTGATTCATACAAACGTAAGCACGCAAAGTATACTGGTACAAAAAGAGGTCGTTTCACTGAGACAAAAAGAAAGCCCGGCAGACCACGTGGGTCTATAGCTGCGACTTAAATGATGCAAGGATGGACGAATGCAGGTGGCGACAGAGGTGGAAAGCGAGTTTCAGACTTGCGAATACGAACTGAAGATCAGATCGTCAAACGATTTCAATTTAGCACAAAGAACGGCGAGAATGGAGAAATATACAAAATATTTGAATATACACCCATAAATATATATGTGTGTGTGTGTGTGTGTGTTTGTGTGTGTGTGTGTATTTACATCTACACATATGTAAACATCTCCATCTATGAACGGTGTATGTGTGCAGCATATGCACATAACTGTGCATGCATATATGCACAGCAATGTACCTGTATATACATAATATACTGATATGCATACGTGCCTCACACAGTGAGAAGCGTGTAGCAGCGATGTCATTTGCTGAAAATTGAATGTCCTCCGCCGTGGCGACAGCACCGTCGAAGTAGCTACCGGTTCGGATAGTTACTCGCGAGCGCTAGGCTGCGGCGCCAGTGTCGCGCTACGACCGCGAACCGCGCTCCGTCAGCTAGCACGAGAAAGGCGCACGACGTCTGCGACCCTCCCCCCCCCCCCTAAAGCGACCGCATGGGTATGGTGGCAGCTAGAGCCGGTGGACCAGGGAGCCACCGCTGGGCTGGGCTGGGCTAGGCTGCTGCTCAATGGCGCTGGCGGGTGGCTATACGGCGACCAGCCCGCCGCGTCCTCGACGATCTGGGTGAACTCGTTTCGTCCTCATCGCCGACATCCTCATCCGCCGCCCTCCATCTGCTCTTCTCGTCCGCTCTCTTCCGCCCCCGCCCGCCCCGCCCAGCTCAATCCGGGTCGCTTCGTCTTTCGTCTTTGCGCCGGCTACCCGGCCGCACTTAGCTTCATCGACCGGCCCCTCTCAGATCGCCGCCGCCGCGGCGCAGTGTGCCGCCGCCGGCCAAATGCCGAGCTATTTCCCGAATGTAGGGCGTCGAGATTTTCGCCGCCCGCGTTGACGCGAGCGGGGAAATCGAACTGTCACCACCTTACTTCGCTGGCTCGCGAAAGAGATTGGCCCGGCGCGGTCTTCTGCGTGCGCCGGCGCTCGGAGATCGGTCGAGCGGAGCGCGCGCGCGACGCCTTGACACGCCAACGGCCTTTAATCATCCGCGAGCGTGGGGCACGGCCCGCTGCCTCTGCCGCGTTCGTCGGCCGTTCGGAGATCCCGTCGCCGGCGCTCCTCTGCAACGGGGCCTTAAGTAGCCGCGCGCCGCTACGCACGCTGGCAGAGGATGATGACCTGGCCGCCCGTCGGGCAGCTGAGCTACTCCGGCGGCCCGACCACGCCAGGCCGGATGCCGGCCGGGCGGGCGCGCGCGCGCCACGCCCCGTCCGAATCCAGTTCTGCTTCGCGGCGGTTGCGGTGGCGGCGGCGACCTCCGCCGGCTCCCCGACCGGCGGGCAACAAAGCGGCGCGCGCGCGCGGAGGAGGGCCGGCAGTGCGGACCGGCGAGCGCGACCGCCGCCGCCGACTCGCGGCCATATATGGAAGCGCGGACTCTGGCGCCCGCAAGGGGGGGTGGGTGGCCGCTTTGGGGGGATGGGACGGCCGGCGGCACCGGCGCTGGCGGAGGCGCGGCCGCGCTTAATCGCCAGCGCTGCCGCTTGCGCTGCGCCGGCGGCGGTGGTAGCGGCAGTGCGCGAGCGGCGCCCTTTCGGAAATTCCGGCGCCGGCAGATGGGCGAAGGAGGCCCGAAAGCCGCCAGCCGGCCAGACCGGCTGGCGGCTGTTGAACCCGGGGACGCCCGTCGCCATTTTTTTCAGCAGCCGCTCGCGCTGGCCCCCGGCCGGCCGGCGGCCAGCACGAGTCGCGCGTCCGCTCGCGGCCGGAGCGCTTGCGTCGACGCGAGGCCGGCCGGCGCGCGGTCGGTCGGACCGGCGGCTCCCCAGCTGCCGAAGGCGGGCTCAGTCGCCGCTAGCTGTGGGCACCCCAGCGGTTAGCTGGCGGCTAGCGACCGGCCCGGAGAATAGATGGGGCGGGCGCGGTGGCGAGCAGCAAAAAAACGACAGGCCGCGGCTACCGGTCATCTCGCCCGCGCGCCGGCGGCCTCCGCCGCCGCCGCCGCCGCCGCCGCCGCCGCCGCCTCTCCCCCTTGCCCCCGTCCCGCCGGCCGGCCTGCAGCGCGCCGGTGTACAGCGCGCCTGCGCTGGCTACTGCAACTCGGCGCCGCACGGTTTCGGCCGGCACGCGGCGAGGTCGGCAGAGCCGCCTGCCAAGGAAAAGGATGGGGCGTGCTGGAATGCGTGAGACGCCCCCGCACCTCTAGCCGACTCGCGCAGCTGGCGCTACAGCTTCCCGCTTCCGCCGTCGGCCGCCGCCGGTCTCCCGCGTTAGCCTGCTGCTTGGCCCAAGGCAATTAAATTACGCCGCCCCCCCCCCGCGATGGATTCGATCGAAGTCGGAAGTGTTCTGCGTTTTGTCGCGCGAATAGACGCCCGAAAGGCCCCGCCTTGGCAAGCGCGGCCGACGCAAGGGTTCTGCGCGACTCTGTGACTGGCTTTAGCGAACCAGCGCCATTAGGCCCCCGCGCGCCGAGATCGATCGGGCTGGGATCTGGGTCAAGCCTAATGTCGGCGGCGACGACGATTAGAGATCCCGTTTTAAGGCCGCGTTAAACCGAGCGGCCACTACGGCCGCTGCGCGGGGCGTACGAGTTAAAGTGCCGCATCGCGAATCTGTTGAACTCGTGACTTGGAGCTGACCCGCAATGCCATAGGTCAAAAAACAGCGGGCCGTGAAGGGATGCTAAGCCCAGCGACCTTTCGCCGACTTTCAGCCAATCGCTCTACGTTCCTTATTTCATTCCTCATTTTTTGTGGAAAGAATGCCGAGCCGAAAGTAATTTACCGAGCAATAGTCGCCTCATTTTTCTAGAGGCCGGTAATGTATCAGCCGTGTCTAACACGCGATTAATGTAAACCGTATTGTAGGAATACGCCTACGGTCGCAGTCACATCTCACCGCGGCACACCTAGAAAGGTGGTTCTAAATCTTCTTTATGCCGTGACCCTTTAGTACAGTTTTTCACGTTGTTGTGACCCCCAACCTTAAAATTATTGTGCGAAAAATGTGGAAATGCATGTTTTCCAATGGTCTTAGGCGACCCCTGTGCAAGGGTCGTTCAACCCCGAAAGGGGTCGTGACCCACAGATTTAGAACCGCCGATCTAGAAGCTGCTAGCGTTTATCGACCTGTGTCGCCGGGGCAACCAACAGCCCAACAGGTCAACTGACCCTAATAAAAACATATTCATTTGCATAGCGCCCCAAGAGACCTTAACTGTCTATCCAGGCGCTACACAAATGCCATCGGGCTTGAGCTCATGACCTTGATAGTTGATTGCGAACACCTGGCCGCTGGGGTACGCACCCGGGGTGCCGAACGCTCCCTTACCCAGCATTCCTCTCCATCTTGACACTACTTCGAAGAAAAGGCTGGACGGTAGGCTAGCACGTCGTACGCAGCGTTCTCCTCAAGCACCGCTTGCGGCCAGTCCGCGTGGGGGGCGGCCAACTGCGACACGGCGCGGCTGACAGCAGCTGCTCCCGCCAGTAGTCTTAGACGCCAACGCGTCCATTCGGACCCAGCAGCCGCCCCATGGAGCTGCTCGTGCGGTGAGAAAAAGAAATGTATGACGGAGCGAGTGAGCGAGTGAGCGAGGAAGAGACAGAGAGAGAGAGAGAGAGAGAGGGGGGAGAGAGAGAGAGAGAGAGAGGAGAGAGGGGGAGAGAGAGAGAGAGGAGAGAGAGAGAGAGAGAGAGAGAGAGAGAGAGAGAGGGAGAGAGAGAGAGAGAGGAGAGGAGAGAGAGAGAGAGAGAGAGAGAGAGAGAGAGAGAGAGAGAGGGGGGAGAGAGAGAGGGAGAGAGAGAGAGAGAGAGAGAGAGAGAGAGAGAGAGAGAGAGAGAGAGAGAGAGAGGGGGAGAGAGAGAGAGAGAGAGAGAGAGAGAGAGAGAGAGGGAGAGAGAGAGAGAGAGAGAGAGAGAGAGAGAGGGGGGAGAGAGAGAGAGAGAGAGAGAGAGAGAGAGAGAGAGAGAGAGAGAGAGAGAGAGAGAGAGAGAGAGAGAGAGAGAGAGAGAGAGAGAGAGAGAGAGAGAGAGAACGCGAAAGAGAATTAAGAGAGAAAGAGGACACTGGATAGCTGAACTGCTGCACCAGTTTCAGCTTCCTCGTGCCCCCAGGTTCTCTACGGACAATGCATTAGCTGCTCCGTAACTAGACTTATAGACCGTTGGCGACAGAAGCCTCTGCTCTGCGTACCTGCGGATCTCACTTCCACTATGCACACGCTACGATTTGCATGCTCCCCTGCTGCCGACCGTGGCGCATCCTTTCCAGCCGTCGTGAGCTGCGACTTTCACGCTACTCATTGTCCGACTCATTTGCAAATGCCTGAGCAGGCAAGCTATGCTTCTGGTTTTCTCTTTGTTACGTGAGATGTAGTATGCTGGCTTCCGCATGCGTCGAGAAAGCCGCTTAGGCTGTGAGTTCGCTATAAAAAAAAAACTCTCCTGCGCATCACCCACTTCGTCTGTGTGGCTTTGTGGAGTTACACACGGAGACACATCGGAATGCATTTCCCCAACAAACATCACGCTTCTGGGACTTATTCCACGAGGTCACGTGTTCGCTCTATACGACCCGGGTCGTGGGCTCGAGTCGTGCAGCGGGCGATCCTTTATTCTCCACTGCAAGCGGTGGTAGCCATTTTGATCATGCTTCCTTTGCAGCAAATTTAAAGTGCCTAGAAAGAGATCAAGTCCTCTGAGAGCGCTGGACAAATGTATTATTGCTATTGCACTATTCTTATTCTTATTATTATTATTAGGCATCAAGGCTCTTCTGCCGCTATACAAATGAGGCTGCTAAATCAGCTAAACTGATTACGCACACGCACGCCCCCCCAGCGGGCGCCATGACGCTCCTTACTGGCGCCGCGTCCTGCTTCCTTTACAGCATATGTACAATACCTAGATGCCTAAACAGAAATTATGCTTTCTGAGAGCGCTATAAAAACGTATTATTATTATTATTATATTATAGATCAAAATGAGGGCGATGGTGAGCTAGAATTCGGCGGCGTAAACCACGATCTTGCACATCTAAACGCCGCGGCCTTGCATAGGCGGCGCCGCGAGCCAAGCTTCGACGCACACAGGTTCGGATGGGGGGTGGGTAGGCGGGAGCGAGGCCAGACAGGCCCACTCACCCCTTCGGCGTACCATCATGGCGCAGCGGCCATTTGAGATCATACCCCGCCGGATGGCGAGGGATGGCTGGGACGCAGAATCGTTTCGACGTCGGATGGAGCAGCGCTGCAGCCAGACTGGTGTGTGTGTACCTCCGTCTGTAACTCCACAAAGTCATAAAGACTATGTGGGTGTTACACAGGAGAGTTTTGTATAGCGCTCGGTACGCATTCGGTAGCCAACAGACTTCGTCTCACGCAACAAAGAGAAAGTGGGAAGCATAGCAGAGTCAGGTGAGCAGTTGAGGTAGTGAGTAGCATAGAAGTAGCAGCTCAGTACCGCTGAAAAGGATGCGCCATAGTTGGCAGCAGGAGAGTAGTTGTCGTTGCGTAAGAATTGTGGAAGCGAGTTCCACAGACTAGGACCTGCAGAGCTAAAGCTTCTCTCGCCAACTGTCTTTAAGAGGAGGACCGGAGTTTAAAAAAAAACTGGTAAGCGCTGCCAGCGCTCGAGTACCGCAGATTTTTTTCAGAAACCGCAGTGGTGAGTGCAAGGCGCAAATCCCAGCTCGTCGATACTTTCGTAAAAAGCCGCCTGACTGCGGTTGTGGCAACGGCGTCAGTTTTTTATTCTCGCCAAAATCCGGGAAGCTGGATAATTGACGAGGAAGTTTGGGGAAGAGAGTTGCGCTAAAGGAGCGAGAATTCACTGATACGGTAGAGTAGGGAGAAGCCGCGGCGGCGTGGCGGGAGCGAGACTGTACGACAACAGTGCACATTTCTCAGCCGACCGCGCCACCACCATAGATGGACAGAGCGCTCGCCACCGTGCTGCCGTCGGAACCTCGCGGCGCCTCCGGTTCGTGCTTAGCTTGTTTTTCAAGCATGATTTTACTTACCATTTAATTGCATTTCCCTTTGCAGCAAATGTAAAGCGCCTAGAGAGAGATTAAGTTCTCTGAGGGCGCTTTATCAAGTACATTATTATTATTATTATTAGCGAGACTGGCGCGGACGCAATTGATCTCGCCGCGAGATGCATAAGTATTCATTTACTTCAGCCGACTATTTAGCGCTGGAGATGTATGTTATTTCTTCAGTTAATCTATTATCTATAAGTGGGCTGATTGGAGTGCGTTGTCAGAAAAAAGGCAGTGAAACTACAGAGTAATAATAATGATGATTATAATAATTTTGCTTATAGCTCTTTCGGAGAAACGAATCTTATTCTAGGCACGTTACGCGTGAGCTGCTGCTGTTGCGAACGCGCTGTCTCGGCTCCGCAGCTACAGTCCATCCAACAAGCAGCGTACGTAGCGCCGCTGGTTCTTGCAGCAGACACGTGACAGATACTGGCTCCTCAAATCTCTTCTGAGTAGTCCGTTCTATATCTATAGTGTATCTGAGTAGTCCGTTCTATATCCGTTATATCAACGGCGGTAATCTTTCTATGGAATATTTCGGGATATAGTTAGCTACCGACGCACATTAGGTGCGTATGCCCACACCGCGCGCTATTAACGCCGCTAGTTGTGGCGCTTCCTGCACTTAGGGTTTCACATTCCACTCAGCAGCGCGCACACGCCGCGCTTCAGCAGTTTCGCACAAATAGCTTCTGCTTCTCACGTTAACTGTTTTCATTAACTAATCTGAGCCTTTGGTGGTAGCTGCGGCTTTAGCACTTTTTCTTTTGGTTAAGAGATTGTGCATGCTTTTAGTTGTGCGGGATTATGCGCGCGATGTGATAAGTGTGCCTATAAGTAAGAGATAAAGAGAATAGGAGAGTATACGCGAGAAAAAAAGAAAATAAAAGAGAATCTTTCTAATCTGCGACAGGTCATTAGCTCAGGCTCCCAGGTCTCAGCCTCGGGGTAAAGTGCAAATACTTCGCGACCCTGGTCGTGGCTTCCGTCCTGTAAGCAGGCAATTTTTTTATTGCCTGCTGCAAGTGTTAGTCATAAACGCCGAGGCTTCGTTGCGGCAAAAAATGAGACTTTCTTTCGATGAGTCAGTCGATCGTCGCTAGGGTTATAACATCGAAGCAACTGGCGTGTCAGAAGAGCTGCCGGGTGGCTGACAGAGTAAGAGACTGCTTAGCAGGCGTGCGGTGGCGGTTCGCTTTCACGGGCCCCCGCTGCTTGCTTGGCCGCGGAAAACTTGTCCAGCCTGCAGAATCTAGACCACGCGACGGCCGCGGTCAATCGACGACGTAGCCACACCGTACGCCCAGGAAACGGAGAAAGTGCCAAGCTTAGAAGCTGCTCTTTTTGGACGGAGCCGGTGGAAAACGAAAAAAAATCGTGCCCAGCAGTCTTCCATATTCAAGAAGATACGATGGTACGCGCGCAAAATTTAAATGAGATTTCGCAGAGTTTGCCGACGCACTTCCGGCGGAATGGTTGACTTTCGCGAAGCACAGCGGCTCAGTCTGCTAGGCTCCTAGAGACCACAAGTCCATCCGCGCGCACATGCTGCCTCCGGTCGCTCTGTGATCTGAAATTTAAAATGCGCGAAAAGTACCGATTCGTGTAGCCCGCTTCGAGCAGAGAGCTTCCCAGTCTTCCGTTCAGAAAGGTCAGCGGCGGCGGCGGGAGGGGGTGGCGGGGGCCTCTGCATTGCTGCATTTCGGCCATTTTGGCAAGACGGGATTTACCGCGACGCGATTGGCCGGGCGGAACCTCTCCGTGGACAGGCGCCATTAATGCACTCGGCGGTGGGGTGGGGGTGGGGTGGGGGTGTTACGTTGTACCAGCCCGCTGTCATTACGCGCCAGCCATTATATCCCGTCCGAGCCCCGTATACTCGTGCTGCAACGTCTACTCCTGCTGCCTGGCGATCGATATGCACTTGCATTGTCAGCATCAATAAAAGCTCTGCACACAGCTGCGCTACTCGGCTTCGACAAGAATCGCCTACTGCTGGCCGCTAGTTCCGGGTAGCGCTTGCATTCACCCGGACTCGAGCTACTCTCTTTTCCTTGCCTCAGCACTTGCAGCCGAAGCAGAAGAGAGATTCACTTTGGATCTTCGTGGAACCTTGCAGCTAGCGAAAAGAAGACTCGGCAATCACGGTGGCTGTACGGTGGACCTAGGCATGAAACTGAGCCAGGCGGACCAAAGGTCGTCTGCGTGCACAAAACTGAATGCAGACTCGTGCAAGGCTCGCGTCCATAATTAAGACCAGCCGCGTCTAGACCACCGCACCTCCTCGCAGAGTCAGCCAATTGTTGCAAAGTCGACAGTCGTATCAGACGGCTTGCTTGCCAAATGCGCCCATTACGGTTAACCCAAGGTGAGCGCTGGCACTACTCCTTCAATACACCAGTGCCCAGATATATATACATGTATGTGTGTACAAACTCTCTCTACGATCAGCCTGCGGACAGTTGGACTTGTGACTACTGTAGGTCGACGGCAGTTTTTTTGCGTGCAAGTACAACTAAATCCCCCAAGTCTGGCAAGTGCAGCTGAAAATCAAGCCGGATTCTCATAGAGCATCGATTGTGCGACTGGATATCGTAGCCCTGGAAAGAAGTAACGTGAAGTATCGTTCGTAGAAGTTGAGCCCACGATCTCCGAAAGCGGACGCAGGAGTAAGAGTAATGCCAGCCATGACCCATTTCGTCAGACTAGTATAGTCCGTAGATTCCGAATGGCATTGCAAATAGCTACTTTTTGGATGCCGAACGCTTTTATTTCAACATTAGTTCTGCCACATGCGACTCAGCTACCTTGGAATACCCGAACCACCGAGTGCGCTTCATAGTGCTACTTCGAGTATCATCGCGTTGGGTGTCGACAGGGAATGGAGGGGGCTGACAAGGCTGGTTCCTTGAGCGCAGTTCTTTTCTCATTTCTCATTTTCTCTTTTCTCTCGTTTGCAAGATAGAATTATGCATAGCTCTCAGGCAAGCCATGCGATGCGGCTGTCGGTTCGACTACCTTTACGATTGATGATACGATTCACGCATGACCAGCTCACGATAAGCTCGGCTTGGTGGAGCTCTCTTGAGGGAGAGTCTTCCGCTTCAGTTATCCGCATCTGTCTCGCCTGCAGTGTCGCTGTCTGGGTACGGGTGTCACGAGAATCGCATCGCACAGCGATCGTGCTTGAATTTGCCTACAGCTCAGGCCTTGTCCCCTTGCAAAGAATCGGCCACGAGCGGCATTTCGACGTGCTGCTTCACCTATCTATCAGCCACTTGGCTCGTGTGCTCTATGGTTAAAAAGTAAAATATCTGTCCTCTACAAAGTCAGCCGAAAGGTTAGCTCGTTTTCTTAGCAGTTTCTCTTCCCTCTCTATCTCTCGTTTTCACTCACTTCTAGATCTTTGTTTTTCCTTATCGCTGTCTATGTGTGTTTGTGTGTGTGTGTGTGTGTCTCTCTCTCTCTCTCTCTCTTTTCCTCTCCTTCCCTCTATCACTCCCCTTCCCCCCCCCGACTATCCGTCCCTTTCTCGCTCCCTCTCTGTGTCACTTTATCTCGCCCTCTCCCTCTGCTCCCTATCTTTCTAGCCAGCGACCGTGGTCGTGCTGTAGGCTGCCACCAACTGCCAAGAAGCAGTTTGCCTAGGGCGGCTGCACGCGTAAGTGTGTGCTCGTGCATGAGTGTAAATTACTTCCCAGAATTCCTTCTCGATCCGGCGCGCGAGAGTGTGTGTGTGTGTGTGTGCATAGCTGTTAGTCGTTGCTTGCTAGCAGCCACGCAGACCGTCACCTTTTATTTTTAGCCATTCGCCGTACGTCAGAGATAGATCAGCATATGCAAATGACGTCACTGATTCCGACTAGCCCTCGGTCGCTCTGGCCGAGTTCGGTATGCGCCCTGAGGCGGCAGCAGCAGCAGCTCGGATGGCAGATCGACCCGCATCCTGCATTGTCGTCGGGCAGTGTGGCAGGCTTTGGCGCTTTGGGGAGAGAAGCGAGGCGGCGGGCAGGGCGTCAAAGCGGCCATAAAGCGGGGGGGGGGGTGGGGAGCGGGATGAAAACAGAAGAGAAAAGATTGGCAGCTAGCACCTAGGATCGGACTATGCATCGCCGCTCTGGTCCCCCCCCACCCACCTCTTGGGAAACCGGAGGTTGCACATCCAGTCACTCGTGGAGCGGAGTTTGTATCTAGCGTCTGCGTACGTGCAGCTGCTGCTCACGTCAAAGGCGGCGGGCCAGCATGCCGTAGCCGAGTGCCGGCCTGCAATCGAACCGCAAGGTTATGCACTGGTATCCTTGATAATAATAATAATAATTTTGGCCCCATAAATTTGCATAGCACCATCGGAGAATCTCCTTCTAGGCAAAGGAAGCGTGTCAACATGGTTAGTGGCAAGACATGTGCAGTGCCAGCACGCATAAGCATATCGATGACAATTCACAATGACCCGGCGAATGCAGTGGCGATCGGATGGGTTTTAGCTTATTTTTAAACGTCTTGGATTCAGGAGATGCCGTGACGTCAGTAGGAAGTGAGTTCCACGCTGTGGGAGCAAACGAACTAAAGGCACAGTCTACAAATAATTTGAGGACGGCTCGTGGCACAGCCAAGCGGCGTAAGTCAGAAGCGCGGCGGCAGGTGCGATTCCTAGCCGGATCTCGAAGGAGTTCTGGGAAGTAATTCGCGGGAAGTGGGCTGCCAGTGGGAGAATGAAGGAACCTAAAAGTGAGCGACCAGTAGTCGAAGTCTACCGGTGCTGCTTGATAGGAAGCGACCGCGAAGTGAGGCAAGAAGCGTGGCTCCCGACGTACGGGGCTCCCGACAGAGACAGACAGACAAGCCTGGATGCAGAGTTTTGCACCTGCTGTGAGCGCCTGATTTCGCTGGTCGAAAGGCCTCAAATCAGCGAGTGGCAGAAGTCGAGACTGTATGGAATGAATGCACGGACCAACTTGGATGCGGTTTCTCTGTATGAGCAGGCCCGACTTTGGACAATGCTATGTAGCTGAACGTAGCCAGACTCGTCTGTGGAGCTGATGTGGCCGTCTAGTGGAAGGTCACATTGAAACAGGACGCACCCATATTTCTCGAAGACGCAGCAGGAGATATGCTGGCAGGGCCGATTCTGAGGAATAGGCCTAGCCACAAGCAAAGCGCTCGGAACGGTGCTAGTCTCTACCGACTCAAGGCAGATACTGGTAATGCCAGGTATCTCGATACACTCCGGTACATGCCTCGATGCACTCTGGTATATGCCTCGATGCATACCGATATATGCCTCGATGCACTCCGGTATATGCCTCGATGCATACCGGTACTTCGACTGGTTAGCAGAGCACAGCAGCAAAGCGCTCCAACCTTACGAGAACCAGTGCACACCCATAGCACAGATCTGCCAAGTCGTCTGCAGCGAAGGTCTATGGGAGTCCAGCATTCGCCACAGCGTGATAGATACTCTTTCGACGCCCGCAGCCAGGCTTCTCGACTGCCTCGCTCGAAGGGCTGGATGAACCGAGCACAATGCTGCCTGGCTCAAAGCCTGCAGTACAGCTGACTGCCGGTTTCATGACTTGTGCTTTCCCACTGCCTAATCATGGATTATAGCATAACCGGTTCGTTGTCGATGTAATTAAGAAACTGCGAATAATAAGTCGACAGTCACCATTTGGCCGATCTCGAAATACTGCCGTTCACATCCGGGAGAGGGCTATCCGGCCTGGAGCTAGCTCGCTAGGCAGCTGCAGGGGGCGGCTGCAGTAGTAGGAGGGCGGCTCACTTGGTGCTCTCCGTTTGCGGCCTGTCTCCAGATGTCACGACATTAGTTAATTTCTAGACGATGCTAAAGCGGTGAGGCCGTGCGGTGGCGTGTAGCGTAAGACCCTGCAGATGAGGTTCGTCGCTATACCAGCGACTATGGCACAGCCTCAGTCAGGTGGATATTCGACAGGAACTATGCGCTTCGCAAGTCTGATAGATTACGAAGAAGCAGAGTGACTAGAGAGGCCTGCTAATTGGATGGCCAATGCAATGCGAGCAGGTTTCCACATGGTTCTAGCTGTCGTGCGCACGGGCTGTCAAGCCAAGACAGTCGCGCAGCCAAGCCAACCGCTATCATCCAGCTTCTGCTTCAACCCCAATTGTCCCGTCGCTGGTGAGGAGTGGGGTAAGCTACGAGTCAGGCTTGACTCGTCATAGGTTACAACCCCGCGGGTGGAGTCTGGCCGTGTTTGCGAATCCCTGCTACAAACCGGGCGGCGGCTGTCTTCGAAACGATCTCTGAGCCATCGTTTTGCTCAAATCGATAGTCGATCAAATCGTTTCTGCTTCGAATTTTGCTGCATAGTGGCACTTTCCTTCTATGCTGCATTGAGGCAGGTAGCGAGCGATAGCCGTCGAAGCGAGTAATCTTAAGATGGCGCCCCTGTAGCTACGTGACCGCCAACATCAGCTCTTTACCGACCGCTGGAAGGGGGGTAAAGATCCTCATCTCCTTTACTTAACGACGTCATGCTTTGCAGGCCCGCAGCAAAGGCAGACGCTGATCTTGTGCGGGCGTTGCTGCACGGAGGGGGCAATGCAGCCGCAATCGGACTGGATTGAGCAAGCTAGCAAGCCACCGGATGAGATCATTTTTAACCGCGAAGTACTATGGCGGCCCAGCGGACTTTGCAAAGATGTGAACGTCAGCAGCCGGATTTGGCCGCTGCGCTTCACGTTGCAAGTATCTCGCAATCGAGGCTTACCCGCCCCCCCCCCCGCAGCAGCTGCAGCCATTTGTGACGAATGATAACTGCAACCGCAAGCAAACGTCGGTGCCCACGTGCTACACCAATCTAGGAACCTAGGTCTCGGGCGCATTAGATAGGAGCGGCGGCAACGCCTTTGACAGTCGGACTGCGTAAGCGAGCTGGACCGATAGAAAGAAGAATCGCCGAAAATCGTGGATGGCGGCGGCGGCATTTGAGAGCCTGCCTCGGAGAAGGAACTCCTCGCTGCGAGCAGCACCACGCAGTAGCGCCGAGTTCGATCTTCTCGGATTGTCATCTCTCGGCCGGCTGATTCACTTCCCGGCGGCGTTGACGCTAGGAGCATTGGTCTCGAGTCGGCGCACTGAACAGCAAAGGGGGCTCGGCAGACAACAAAAAGAAGCAGTGGCGGCGGCAGCAGCGGCGGCGGCAAAACAAGGCCAAGGCCGCGCGACTCGGCGGTGACTTTGCACCGCGTCGAGAGAGCCCGGCCAATGTGTGTGCGTTGTACCGGTTGAGCGGCAGGGCTCCGCCAAGCGGACGACTGGCGACGGAGCGGGGGGGGGGGGGGGGGGGGGGGGGGGGGGCGGGGCGGTCGGCGGCTTTCGGTCGAGTTGGCGCTCTCGCGGCGAGTCTGCTGCAGCTGCTCGGCGGCCTCTATCGTCTCCGCCAATTACCGACCGACGTCGTCGCTCAGCCTCAGAGTTCGTCGCTCAGCCTCAGAGTGGCGCCTTAGCGCTGCGCCGACAGCTGGAACCTCCTTCCCTTGGTCTGAGGCCAGGAGTAAGGTGCTCGCTCGCTCGCTGCGATGCAGGTCACCAGCCGAGTCATGCACTCTGGGCGATCCTTGATTGCCCACTGCAAGCGACGGTGGGCTGTAGCCGCGCCGAGGCACTTCTGCCGCCGCTATATAAACGAGGCCGTTTACCTTGAATCGCGGGGCCACCTCCCTCCGCAAAACGTCCGAGCGTCGAGTGCCAATCGATCCGCTCTGCCGCGCGTTGCGGGCTTCCACCGGACGTGCGGCCTCTCGCCGTCGCGGAAGAGCGTCGTCTTTCCCGACCTCGTCGAACTCTCGCGCCATTTCTCCTTCGCCGCTCGTCGATCTCGAAAGCGTCGAATGCGAAAGATGCCGCTTTTAGCTCCCTCGGTCTTTTACGCGCTACTCGCATTCGGACGCCGCCTCGCCTCGTGCAGTGAGCCGTGCGACGGCTAGAGAGCTTTGAGCTTTTCTCTCATGGCGTCGGCTTTTTGTGCGGCGTCGGCCATAGGTTGTTGGATGATAAATTCCTAGTAGTTACAGATGAGGAGCAGCGAGTGAAGGCTTTCAGTAATAAGCTGGCTGATTTAGCGAGACTCCGTTTCACTGTCCGCAGTCAAACCACCCGTAGGTCCCTTAAGCGTTTCCAGCGATTAGCTTTCTCGGGAACAGTCAAGGTCTGGTATACGCCTCATCGGCCCTTTAATTATGATTCTCTCTGTGTTTTATAAGGTCAAAGTCTCGCGCTGACTTGTGCTTAATTTTGGCTACTCTAAACCGGCGTATAGATCAAATCGTTCATTAGACGCTTTCTGCTCTTTTGAAGGGAAATGCAGAACACGCTAATAGCTACCGTATAGCTAGCCGTATCGTTAGAGACCTATAGTTTAAGAACAATCGTAGCGTGGCAGAGGTACATACTATTCGTCAAGATCATTATCATTGTCAAGGTCATTGGTCCCGGTGTCATTGCTTATGACCTCCTGCAAATGCCTGGTAATCTGATGAGACTACGAATCCAAATCGTAGAGGGACATTGCGTATGATTCTACGCTTGCTTATGTCTAATATCAAATATATTAAGGACTAGGCATTAATGCTATTGGCTGCTATGACGCATGGTGAAGGTCTTTACATATTGAACTCTGTCTAAACATATCCTGATCGATACGAATCAGTTCGCTTTGGCTAATTTAGCAAGTCTCGTCACTTTCTCGAACTATAGTGGCATTCTCTGAATTCAGGGAGACTGCTGAATTATTGGCTCCCGCGAAATTAGTGGATGGCGCGATCATTTGCTGAATTGCAAGTGATTGGCCGAACGACGTCTTGATGCGGATATACGGTCTGCCTGCGCTTGGTGCACACATCGATTAATGCGGGCTGCTGAACACATAGAATCGATGGCAGTTAAGCAATTACAATTAGCGTTCGGCTGTTTGGCGAAGTAATGATGGTCACAATTCACCGAGCTTCTTCTTCCCATATATTGTCGTGTGAAAAGTTATTCAGCCCGAAGTTATTTCGAACGCACTTGATTGTATTAGCATTAAAAGAGATTAAGTGCGAAACGGCATGCTTGCAATTAGGACAAGCTGCCTCTGACGAACACGGCGAGTTATCTAGATGTCTCTCCTTCAGCTCCGAATTAGACGGAGAACCTACATGTAATTCTAGCCCCACCGGAAGTTTCTTGCACGAAACAAAATAAATAGAGCCAGCGAGCTGCCGATGTTCAGCTTAAGGATTGTTAAGCTCCTTAACATGCTTGCTTTCAGTGCTCAAGTACAAAGTAGAGGACCGGACCAACACGTTGCAGCACGTCGTTCCTCCGGTGTAAGCTGAGGGCAGCCAGAGGGCAGTTCCTTTCTGATCGATGTCAGTCCGGCCAAATGTTGGTTCGGCCAAAGTTGCATGAAATCCACTGCTGCTCTGCGCCAGTGTACTGAGCAAGGGTTCGCGAGTAGTGATGTTCAAGTTACGTACACGAATACCGGAGAACTTGGAGATTTCAATGACGCCAAATATTGGCTGTCTGGCGGAGAGATGTTGGGGACCGATGGATCGTAGCTGCCAATGTCAATAAGGGGCGTCTATGCAAAACGGCGTATTCAGGAGAAACTTCCGACGATCAACGCCTTTAGAAGAAGTTCAAATACGGGATGAATAAGTGCTGGTATCTAATAATCTGGCTTTTCACACATAAGCCAGATTAATAGCTGGTGATCGCGTTGACGGTATTGAAACGCCTATGCGCTAAATCGGTCAGATTATGACGACGCCTGAGAATATTAGCGGTTCATAATAAAAGTAATAACAATGAGAATAAAAATAATGATAATCGGCTAATAATGAAATAATGATACATTTATTATGTCTCCTTCAGAGAACCCAGTCTCTTTCTAGGCACTATAATAATTAGAATGAGCTACATCATAATCTATGGTCTGAATGATACAAAAAAGCCCATTCTAAGTGAAGGTAGTCATACGTAGCGCAGATCAAGCAGAGATTCAGGGCGGCAGTAGACGTAGTAAAATCCTCCTTGCTAGTGCAACAATGCCCTCTAGCCGAAGGACCGCTGGTTTTAGTCGAGCCACCAAAATGCTTATAATTAAATTGTGTACCCTTGGAGATGCTTACGAGTATCGCTTGTCGTCGAAATTCCTGCCCCGATCAGATTTTTCTCCTGCGGCACAGCCTTTGAGCGATTATTACTTAGTCTCGTCGTCGTAGTATGCTCTAAATACACACCCGCACGTGCCGCCAAGCCTTTCGCTGACCTCCCGGGGACCGGCGCTGTCTATAATCCGACCCTCGTCGCTATAGCGATGCTCGATTTTATGTGAGCAGTCGCACAAGCCATATGACCGTAAGGACGATTCGTTTTTTTATTACAAATTGCAGGAAGCCACGCAGGAGCTAATGGCCATAGAAGCTGACCTTAGGCCCGGAGAGCGATTGCGTACGAAAAGTCGGCGAATGGGTCTTACTTTACGGTTAGGCGGTATAAAAGCCCAAGTCCAAGGTACATAGGCGGTCAGCTGAGCTCAAGGCGTTGAGCCAGGCGGGAGTGGCGCCCGAGGCCATCTTCAAGTCGGCAGTGCAGTGCTGCTCCGGGCGCCGTGCTCGCTAGAAGCAGCGAGCGATTATCGCAGCCTTCGACTCTCGGTCGCTGCCGATTGGACTAGTCCCACTATCTATGGATTATTTGGACTCGCTATTTCGACGCCGTTGCGCTCTTCATTGCTGCCGCGTTCGGCGACTGTCGGCATTCCGGCATGCATGGGCACGCATAGGCGAGATGCGCCTCCGAGTTGCCCGCCGCGTGCTCAATGCCACGGGGGTTCCCGTCAGCCTCTGCAAACCGAGGACGTGCTGTCGCACAAAGCTGTTTGAGGATGTACTTCTTTAAAGGGCTGGCGGAAGATGGGAGCGATCCAATAATATGCCTCGGAGGCGTTTAGCGTCAGGCCGCAGGTCTGCGTGACAGCAACGCAGTCAATTCGAGTCCCTGGCCCACTTCAGGTTCGCTTCGCCGCACGAAGGAAATCGGCCTCGAGCGCGAGCTTCCTCGGCACTCCGACAGGCTTCGGTGCCGCGTCGTTCGTTCGCCAGGTCTGCACACGAGCCCAGCGTCGGGCTGCTTGTTCAAACATGTCCCTTCGGCACTTCGACCGAGGTCCGATTCGGACGAGGCAGGGAGATAAAGAGCGGCGGCCTCGAACGCGCCGATGCGGTTGCATCGCTGCGATCGGAGGCTCGAGCGCTCGCGGCGGCAGAACGCCGGGCCTGTACGGTCCCGGCTCTCGCTCGAATCGGCGGCCCAGTTCGGACTGTCTGCGGCACAGAGGCTTCGAGAGTGCGATTTAAAAGTAAGAGGCGGGTCGAAAGGCCGCGAGAGTAGCCCCACGAGTCGTGCCACGTGCAGCAACCGGCGCGAAAGCGGTCGCCAGGACTCCTTGCCTCCAGGGAAGGAAGCTGCAAAGCGGATGCAAGCGATGGGTTGTCCAAAGAGCGGACCCTGCGGCGGAGCTCGAGCACGCGTCTGCGCGCGCGAGGCGGCAGGCTGACGTTCGGAGGCGGCGGCGGCGGCGGCGGCGGCGGCAGTGTGACCGACTCCTCGAAGGTGGGGCACGAGCCAACTCATAAGAATATATAAGAAAATATAAATAATAGTAACTTTTTTAGCGCCGCGAGGGAACTTGATCTCTATCCGGGTGCGTCACGTATGTGTCACGGGGCTCGAGCCCACGACCTCGGTCAACTGAAGTCACCTTGACCGTTTGAATGGCGAACGTGATTCAGCCTGGGTATATTTCGTTCGGGAGGGGGGCAGCTAAGTGGCCTGCATGTCGTCAAAGATTTCAGTTGCTATGGACGGCGATCAAGCAAACGCCCAAGTAGCCGCTGAGTGAGCGGCCTCTTGGGGAGAGCAGCTGAGGTCAGCTCAGCGGCATGCTGAATGCAGCTGTTCAGCTTTGGACAGCCGCATTTACCGGCCGTCCAAAGAAGATTTCGCCGACTGAGCACATCAACTTAAGTATAGTGAGCTCGCAAAGTTTGACGAGTATTTTTGGCTATAGCGTGTATCCAGACTAGGATCGAAACAGTTAATAATACTTTGGCGAAGTGTCTCCCTCCCCCGATCCGATCGAGCGAACTGCCGGTGCTTGCGGCACTGCCTGGGATCTCTTCACTTTTGCAGATCTCTTCGACTGCTGGTTAGGCTAACAGCTTGGATGTGTAATCGCTGTTATTCACCAAGTCTGTCTCAGATACCCCATGCAAGATTTACTTATATGAGCGCCTACGCATGCTCCCGAGTATTGCACAGCACAAATTAATTGCAGGCAGGCAGGCAGATTTCCCTACTGCTCGTTTTTTTCTGCCATCTTACTGGGACCGTGAAAGATAGTTGTGGCCTCATTCAATGCCAAGGATAAAGCGAACTTACCCTATTTCTGGGCGACTTAAGTGAGCACTCTTCGGACCATCTTTTCTCCATGACTATACTAGCTGTTAGCACCGGTTACTGCAATCGTGGCATCGGCGTATAGGCAGTCTAAATCACGTTGCAAACCAATGAGAGTTGTCTCTCGTGCTTAAACCCATCCCAACGCACCGTCTGTCAGTGCTCAACATGAGAGGTCCCGTGCTCGCCGTGCTGACCAGCCTTTGTTGTGTCGACGGTCGAAATTTACTAGACGAATGCTTAGGATCTCCAGGGATCGGCAGATCTGGCCAATGCCAATCTTGCCTACAGTTGGTCGAGAGAGAGAGAGAGAGAGAGAGAGAGAGAGAGAGAGAGAGAGAGAGAGAGAGAGAGAGAGAGAGAGAGAGAGAGAGAGAGAGAGAGAGAGAGAGAGAGACATGGAGAGAAAGAGAGAGAGAGAGAGACATGGAGAGAAAGAGAGAGAGAGAGAGAGAGAGAGAGAGAGAGAGAGAGAGAGAGAGAGAGAGAGAGAGAGAGAGAGAGAGAGAGAGAGTAGTGAACCGTCAAAACAAGGTCAGATCTGTGCAGCTAATGACAACCAGTAATATGAAATAGCTATGACCAGTGTTGCTAGGTGGTGTAGGCTAATCAAACAGCTTAATTTATTTAGCTCCAGAAGAGCCTCAGCGACCGTCGATGTCGCTTGTTGTGGTCAATAGGCAATGCTTGCCATGAGACTAGAAGGAACACCTTCCCCTGGGCTACGACTGCACGGCCTCTTAACTCATGTATGAGAATATGCACTGCAACGCCGGAAGGTTTGTAATAGTGAGATGACAGCAGCTAGCACCAAGTCTGGCTAACAGTCCTTGCAGTCTGGGCTGGCAACCATCTGCTCATCAGTAGGCTAGGCATCAGTGACCACCTGCAAACACTTCTCTACCCCATACCACATTTAGCTGCTTTAGGGTAGTGCTTGGTACTAGATCGTCAAGATTGCTTTGCAGTCATGTACCACTAGCCGGCTGATGGCTGCTTGACTGGTTTCAGCTGGTCACACTCGGTAGCTGCCAAGCCTTGTGCCAGGCATGGCACACTTAGCCTCAGTCTCTAGGGGGCAGACTGACCTAGTTCCAGAGTGTGCCGAACTCAGCTATTTCATGCACATGCACCGACATGAGCATAAGCATACCGTGCATGAACAGAGCCGGCTTTGGCTAGATATCAGGCCATCAGGTGTAGCAGTGTGCCCCTATCACATCATTTATCGAACAATCAAACTTAGGCCATGGCCATAGTGTGTCTCGTCCAGCCGAAAAGAACGAAGCCGAAGCTGTAGCACAAAGGCTGAACAACTGCTTTAGGCATTCGCACAGTCTGATGTAAGCCTTCGGGTGCATCCACTCATTCGCCACCAATGTCTGGAGGAGGGCAGAGCACTCCACTCCCACCCAACCAAAGAGAATCGTATGGAAAAGGAAAAGCAAAGTAAGGTGAGCCGCTGTAAGTATACTGCCAGCTCTAGGAAGCCTGCTGCTGGAAGCCAGAGGCCTTTAGGGTGAGGAGATGCATTGAAGGGTGACATTTTAGAGCAGTAAAGCCAAGCTGTCGCTTTGCTCTGCCCCATCCCGTGTACACTTTTTTCTGGCTAACCTGTCCTTTGATGTCCACCACCAGACAGAGTCTTCCTAGCTCATGGCTGACTTAACTGGAGCTCTCGTGGTTCCCCTGGTTCCGCACTTGCTGCAGCCGGGCTGGGGAAGTGGCCAAGCACGGCTGTGTGCCCTTCTTTTCTCAGCTCTCTGCTTCATCTCAGAATGTAGTGCAACACAAAGACAGTCCGACGGAGGGTCTCTCTAATCGCCTGTCGTCCTCTCTTTCTCCCATTCTCTGTATCTCACACTCTGTCTTTTACCTTATAGTTTTACCTTATAGTCGGCCCTCTCCCCGTCCCTCTCTTTCTCCTCTTCTCTCTACCTTCCCTCCACTCTCTCCTGCTCTTTCTCTTTTCCTCTCCCTCCTTACACTGTCTTTTCCTGCCTATCTCCCTCCGGCACCTACTGACACCAATGAGCAATAGGAATCACTATCAAAGCAAGTATAACTTTATCAACAATGTCGTTACATAAGAATTGTGGAAGTGAGTTCTACAGTCTAGTACCTGCAGAGCAAAAGCTTATGTTGCCGACGGTCTGTAAGCCTAGGAATAGAATTTATGATCTGTAACAATAATTTATGATGCGTAGAGGACCAGTGGGCACCAAGAGGCTGAAACTGGTGCAGCAGTTCAGCTAGGTATGAAGGAGCCAAACCGTGGCAGACCTTGTGGGTCAGCATAAGAACTCTACTCTGTCTTTGTTGATCAACCGGAAGCCATCGAAACTCCTCCAGCATAGGAGACACGTGGTCGAATTAGCCTCGCAGCCATAATCACCAGCTGCAGCGGTCGTGTGGCTTTTTTCAGTAGCCCAGACAAAATCGAGTCGCAATAATCTAGCCGAGACAGAACCGGGAAGCAAGTTGAATTTTTGCATGGTACGGGGTAGATGGTCCCTAAACTTTGATAGGCATCAGACATGGTAGCTAGCAATGGGGACAAGTCTTCTTAATGAAATCTTCAGACTTTAGGCAGCTGTCAAAGATGAAATATAAACTGCGAGCACACAGTGACAGTGGCACAACAGCACAGCAGCACATTAGAAGAAAAAAGCCTTTTAGTTCAGCCACCCACTTGAGTGGTCATACGAGTAGCAGTTCCGTTTTATCGTCGCTTAGTTTACGGAAATTGGCCGACATCCAGGATCGAATGTCTGCAAGGCAAGCATTTAGTATCACTCGCTGCAGCAGATTCCGAATGTTTAGTCACACCCGACGGAACATTCTCGTAAAAATCAGCGTGACCATGCAGGCCTAAAAGGTGTATATTTCGACTGCGCCCCCATTTGGGCCTGAACCTATAGCTATAACGAACTTGCCACAACTCGGGCACCCTCTTCGAAACTGCACAACAAACTCCATTCGGCACTCATCCTTTGACCCTTAACCACATATCCTTATCAAAGGACTCAAGGTCGCAACCAAACGTCAACTTGCAGCCAAGAAAATGCACCCATAATTCAGTGGCTGCACCACTAGCAGACATCTAAGGGCAATAATGTGGTCATCGCATGAACATCAAACCATACTGCTCATATAACAACAGTCACACGTCACCTACCACTTCAGCTTACTCACTTATTTTAGCGTCTCTCACCCATCTTAATCTTGTGGCTGCCTTCTAATCTGCTGCCATTTTTCTGCAGTGGTTATTCATTTGCACGCTTTCTTTGGTATCTAATACATTACTCCGCGGGGGGGGGGGGGGCCTTTAAAAATAGCCTCCCATCACAGTTCACCGAAAGGGATTCAAGCTCGGCGATTGCAATTTGCATATGAGTATGTGAATTCCTGTCAAAGATTCGGCGTTGAATGATGCTGACATTGGGACGAACATGAGCCTAGTGGCTGGCTGCACCTTGATTTACCGGCTGCTTATCCAGCCGATCTCCACTTCTCACTGGCCCCCTGTGATTGCTGACAGCTGCAAGCTGCTCTGAGAGTAGCTGTGCTCAGTTGCAGCAATCGCCAATGGTGCTAGGTTAGGCTGTTGCTTTTCACGACCTCGTGAGTTCGAATCCTGCGGTGGGCGATCCTTTATTGCCACTGCAAGCCTTAGCGATAGCCATTAAGGCTCTGCGGCCGCAATACAAAAAGAGGATGTTAAATGCCACAGCAAGAGGCACTAGCAGCAGCAAGTAGCAGTAGCAAAAGCATAAAAGAACAGCAGCAGCAGTAAAAACAGCAGGAGCAGCAGGAGCAGCAGGAGCAGGAACAGCAGGAGCAGAAGCGAGGAGCAGCAGCAAAATGCAGCCGTGAAGCCCAGCCAGCCGGGCTTGCCGGCCGCAGCCGGTGGCAGCAGCTGATGCTCCCATTTCAATGCAGTCGTTTTGAACGAAGTACCACGATACGAATATCCATTCTATTCAAAACTGCTCGCAGACACTTAAATTGGACCGGCAACACAACTCACAGCCGTCGGTCACAGCGGTGGCCGAGTGCCTTCACTCGAGCGATCACTGCTGCGAAGAGAGAGAGGGCAAGGAGAGCACGAGGGCCGACAAAGAAGAGCTGGGCAGCTCCGACGCCCTCCTCTCCTCTGGGAATCGCTTGTTTTGGCCAAGAGATGGAGAGAGAGAGGGAGAGAGAGAGAGAGAAAGAGAGAGGGAGAGAGAGAGAGAGAGAGAGAGAGAGAGAGAGAGAGAGAGAGAGAGAAAGAGAGAGCACAGGTAAGGTTCCCTAGGAACTCAGCAGGGTGACAGCAGCTCGATATTGGCAGATTCAGATCGAGCCGAGCTGCTGCATTACCACCACATGCCCCACCACCCCTTCCACCTGTGGTGTAAGCCGATGCAAATGCCTTGCCATTAGTCAGCTCACCGGCCTCCCTCAGGATGCCACATGGCCGACTGCTTTTGGCCTATCGGGCTTTTTGGCAAGTGAGAGGCGTCGGTGCTGCTAATGAGTCAGCCACCACTGCAGCTGCTTCTACTCATCCCTGAGGGCAACTAGCTCAACGGTGCGGCTGCCCTGCACTCTGCCCCACGGTTCTGAGGAGTTTCAATTCTCTGCACAATTCCAGCATCGATCGGCGATGCAGCAAAGCGCAGGTGCCATGAGCAACTCTCAGAGTAACTCTGCCAGAAAGTCAATCGAAGGGCGATCCCCCACCTCTGCTGGCTCTGACTGGTTCTGAAGGCCTCCTACTTGGAGATGGAGGTGGCTCTCTGTCGGCCGCAGGATCTTTTCCGCCGAGCGTGTAGGAGGGCTGCCAGCAGCGAAGGTTACCGACCGAATGAGAGCCGAAGGATGAGAGCTCCAGTGCAAAATCATCATTAGGCTTATCGATGCACCGGGTAATCATATTCAGATTCGTATCTGCCGCACAAAGTACTCACAGCTGCTCGCGACTGCCGGAGAGCACCGGTTCTATTTTTTTCTTGTCGCTTCCTGCTTTTTCGAAATTTTTTCTTGTCGTGCTCCAACAAGCAGCAGCAGCAGGTATTCAGCCAGTCGTATTCAGGCTCGTAGCAAGATGATGTGCAGATTGATGTGTCCACGAGGAGAGCCGGCACTGTACAGTGGCCTCGGTTGTTTGTGGCAAAGCGAATTGAGGGAGTGGATGAGATGGAAGAGGAGGAGATGGATGGAGAAGAGACGGTGGCAAAGGAGGGGAGGAGGAGGAGAGGGAGCGTCACCTGGCAGAGCATGGGCTAGCAGCGGAGCAGCGCCGGTGAGTCTGCTCTGTCGTTTTCTTCTTGTACCTGATCCAGTCGATTGTCGTCTGCAGATTTCGCTGCATCTCCTCGTCGCTCGGATAGGCCTGTGCCTGCAGGCAAATCGTGTGGCTGTCAGTCGACGGCTGCGAGCCGGCAAGCAAATCAAGCAGCACGATCAAAGTTCACTCTTCACAAAAATCTCCGTTCGAACAAGCAGCGGATCGTCTATGCTCATTTGCATACCAAGGCTTGGGCGGGTACCCCACGAGGATCATAAAAGACCAATTCAAACAGACCTAGCAAATTCTGTGAGGAGCAGGGCTTTTGGCTTCTTTTTAACTGTCGTCAAGTACAGGTATGTAATATCATATGGGAGATAATTCCAGGCTTTAGGAGCATATGAATCAATGGCACAATCTTAAAATAATAATAATATATAATAATAAAAATAAAACATTTGTTCATCACCCTAATCAACTTAATCTCTTTCTAGGTGCTTTAAATGTACTGTAAAAAAGCATGATCAAATTTTTAGTGGTAACATGCACAGTGTCAAAATGCTTAACATAGTTAGAGGTGACATGCTCACTGTCAACATGTAAAATATAGTCAGTGTATTATGCAAAGTGCCAGCATGCAGAATGACACAAACGACGAATCTCAAGGACCTAATAAATGCTTTGATGAACAGGTGCCTTTTTAGCTTCTTTTAAATGTTAAGTCAGGGGTTGTCATGACGTCAGTCAATAGTGAGTTCCATGCTTTGGGAGCGTACGAACTAAAAGCACAGTCCCCAAAGAATTTGGGGTTTGTACGAGGTAAAAAAAATACTAGCTGATTTAACAGCCTCTTTTGCGTAGCGACAGAAGGGCCTTTACGGCTATCACCACTGCTTGCAGTGCCAATAAAGAATCACCCACTTCAGGATTCGAACCCACGACCTCGGGACCGAGATCGTGGAAAGCAACCACTTTACACTAAAAGATGTCAAGAAAAGTCGGTGGTATGATGCCTAGTCTGGTGGGGGAGTAGTTCTGATTGGTATACATGGTTTGATGTGAGTTACACGTACGGCTAAATGACTTGAGTATGACGAGTAGGTGGCACGATGAAAAGTCTGATTGAGAAGTAGATCAGATTGGTAGACTGGAGCAAAAGAATGAAATGACCTAAAGTGAGTGACAGACCCCTGACATCAGTATCCTGCTTAATTGGGAGCCAGTCAGTGCTAATCGGTGAGAATATTGTTGTATATTGTGGAGCAGTGGCCGAGCCAAGATTTTCATCTACGAGACCAAGACCAGCAGCATATCTATCTAGGGTAGCAAGACACACAGGACTTTCATGTCGGCGGGGCTAGAGAGCAATAAATGAAACAAGTAGCTCAAAATCGTAGCATCTATTCGATAGCAACTCGGCAGTTGCTCGTCAAGTGGAATTAAAGCAGCATTTCATCATTGGTCAGAAAGCCGGAGGAATAGGGGGCGGCCCAGGTTGCTGCCCTGCTGTATGGGCAAATACCCCTCTGCCACTCCACTGGCTCCACCACTGATGTGGAGATTGCGACTTTATTGAAAGACAAGCCTAGTTGTTAAGCATTGCACCAACCCTAAGCATGCTATTGCACATGCAGGAAGGCATGGGATTAGTGAGTTGCAGTAGTCTAGACAGGATATCACAACTGTGCTGACCACCTCAGCCGTGGCATCCGTTTCTAAGCAGGCTGACAGTTTTTAAAACATCCACCATCGCTTGACTGTTTGCACGTTTATTACGCCTAACAAAACAATTACCGGCCAATTGCTGCATCTCTCAATTGACCTAATGAGCACACTTTTTTCCGTTGTCTGGTGGGTAGCACATGTAGGCAGGCAGGCAGGGCAGTAAAAGCTTTTGCATGAGGACCATTGCTCTTTTCGAGCCTCGATTTAAAGTCTCTCTGCCACACCGATGCAACGAACATGTGGCCAACAAACGAGCACCAGCTTTGAATCGGCCTGCACCACAGCAGGCCATGTTTGTGTGGGACCATGCCAAAACATGGCTCTGCTGCCTTGCTAGCAGCATCATCCACATTTCGGTTGCTCATAGCTTGGTGAGCTTAGTCGCTGGTCCAGCCCCTAAGATTGTCCCATAAAATAATTAGCTGTATTTCCTACTATGGTTTACACTGGTGCTGGCCCCAATGACATTAGTTGCTGACACTATAAATGGGGCTCACGTTGAAACACTGGCAGTGGCTAATGACGTTGTGAGCAGATAAAGAGCCGAGCTTGGAAATGAGGACGATCCCCATGTCAAGGTTGCATGATAAGCAGGTTAGTCATGGCTTTCGGATGCAACACGACCAGTCTAGCTATGTGATTAATAACTTGTGATGCATTGATCCATAACAGGGTTTTTACGATTTGTCAGCCATACAGCGCTCATCATTTACTGGAGAAGTTTGATCTCGAAATAAAAATGGCTCGCGTGCAATTTGTTTAAATTTAGGGCACTACGACCATTGCCCGGTATTACTCTCTGAGCTTGGCGTGACACATTCTTCCAGTCATATCTATGTGCGCTTGCCACAGGAAAGTACTGTAGCAGCCGACTCGTGGAGCTCATGCACCGAGCTCTACGAGTCGGCTGCTACTTCAGACAGATTCTGAGTTTAAAAATGAAGAAACTAGCATCAGAGTTGTCATTGCCTGCATTCCATCATCCAAAACGAGGCTTCAGGGAAACGGCTGGCCTGGCAGTTTGACAAGGAAATAAAATGAAAGCTTCTCTTCATGTCACTCAGTCCATCGAGCTCACTCACTACTGCGGTCGGAATTTTCTCATCATCTTCCATCGACTCTAGTCAACTACGTACGACTAAGTACGTGAAATGCATGCTCTGCTCTTCGCATGGGTGTGTCTGTCCGTGTATATTTATGTCTCTCACCTCTCTACGGTCCAGGTAAAGGTGAAGGCTGACTTAGCAGCCTCATCTAAACAGCGACAAATGAGCGTTAACGGCTGCCACCAACGTTTGTCACAGTGGCACGGTGAGCAGCAAAGTAGTGCCCACAGCTGGAGTGGAACCCATGACCTAGATCGTGAAGTGCAAGCACTTTACCCATGCTCTCGTGCACACATGCGGTTGTGCATGGGCGTAAGCGCGCACACACACACACGCACGCACACACACACACACACACACACACACACACACACACGCACACACACACACACACACACACACAAACACACACACACACACCCATACCCACACCCACCTGCAGGCCCAAGTGAGCCCCCCCTGACCATGAGCTGCCTTCCATGCCAAATGAGGAAGCCGTCGAATGAGGCGACTGGGACGACTTTGTTTGATGAGACTTGGTTTGTACCAGGCCTCGTGCTCGAGGGAGTCTGTGTAGGCGGCAATGCACCGGTCGACACACTCTACCGAGCCACTCCCAGCCAGCAAGCCAGCCAGCCAATGGTCAGCCCCGGCGCTTGCACTGCCGAGAGAGATATTAATTAAGGCACTCTATTGATTAGCCGCTCGACTAATTTCTTGTAGGCGGCCTAACGAGACCGATTCCGGCGCCGCCAAGAGCCGCTGCATACTTGTGCGAGAAATTACCACCAGGTAGCTTAGCACAATTTCCTGCCGAGAGCCGCCGAGCAGCTCTGATCCGACGGCCGAGCAGCAGCCCCAGGCTGCTGCAGCCCCAACAGGCTGGGCTGCAGCAGCCTGGCTGCTGCTGAGTGCGTGCAATTCAAGATTACGCCGGGGGGGGGGGCATCCGATGTGCCGGCAGCAGCAGAACGAAGCCACAGCTCGATGAACCCTGCCTGTGACGACTGCTGCTCCACCACGAGCAAGACATCCAGGAGCAACTACAGACTCGAGCTGGCAGAGTACGAGTAGGAGGCTGGCAGGAGGAAGAAGACACGGAGAAAGAAGGAAGGAAGAAGGAGGAGGAGGAGGCAGACGCTTGGGTTGGCTGCCTCCCATCGAGTCTCATCTAAGCAGCAAAGTGCAGTGCACTCGATGACCCGGTCGCAGCTCATGAGTCCTCCTGCGGTAGGGGACAAAGCTGTGAAAGCCAACACATTAGAAACAGCATTAGAAACGATGCTGCTGAATAGCTAGTTATTTGTTACCTTTATTGGGTGGATCTCAGTGGATTCCATAGATGTGATGATTGGCACTGGAACTCGGAGTCACACTCGACAGAGAACAAGTCACAATCGAACGTACTTTTAAGCCGATCAGGCTTAAAAGTACGTTCTATTGTACGATTGTACGTTCGAGCCTTACTATAGGCAGCATGAAAGGGACCTTGGATTGATGGAGTTACAGCTGACTGCATCTTAAGTGGACTGGTTGAATTAGATTTTTGCCACAGGCGACCCTGCTTAGTTCAATGCGTGGCAATCAGTAGATCTCAGTGATTTCCTAGAAAGTGGCTTAAATCTTATTACATCTTACAATAAGGAAACACGCACTCTGCTGGCAGGGGGTTCAATTCGATGCTGTAAACTCTGTCACTCACCATACAAAATTCGAGTCCAGTAGTGTGGGCCCTACTATAAAAAAAATCCGGGTTTTTCTAATTGCCTGCTTTCTACTTGTATCAAGATGGCCACCAACCGAGCATATTATCTTCATGTCAACCGGCAGGTCACCAGTGGTGTCAAATCTAGAATGTCTATGCTGGAAACTGTCTGCTTAAAGTGGACGCTAGGCGTTACTTCTGGTGACTAAACTTGATGCTTCCATGTCAAACCTTCGCATCACATCGAGTGATTACCGTGATGCCAGCAGGACACCGATCGGTTCTGCAAGAAGGAAAGGCATACAGTTGAGCCTACGGATCGATGCAGCCTCATATGACTGAATGTAATGGTGTCTTGCCGACTACTTTATCAGACCTAGACACGTCCAGATACAACTCGTAGGAAAGGACAAGAACATCGGCAGTGGCTCAGGCTCTTAGCTTCGTCGAATTTGCACCAGAATTTTAGCACCTGCCATTAATGTCTGCGAAGTACCTGTGCTGCCTCGGTAGTGGACACCTTAAATCAAGCTCAAGCTATTGAGGGGGAAGCTCTGCTCACCATCATCTGCTTTCTAAGCTGCCAGACGTCTGTCCACCCTCTCCTACGCCTATCAACGTTCAGTCCTCACCTGCTTCTTTCACTCTCCCTCAATCTCCCCTGTAACCTATTTTCCTCTGCTTGTCTGTCTCTGACTCATGTCGCCTTGATTGGGTGACCAGGCAAGGGTGAACATGTCTGAATGACGTAGGCTGCCAGGGCTATCTAGTCAACGAGGGTGAACTGGCGATCGGACACATCGAGGGAATCGATAGCCAAGTGCCACAGACGCCAGACGCAGAGACGATCAGGAGTGTGCAGCTACTGTGGAGTGAGCCTATTCACACAGTGGGCGGTGAGTGGAAGACTGATCGAGGGCTTGTACTCATTAGGCAGCCCCAGAGGTGCGAAAGAGCCTTTGATTAAAGCGCTCAGCCATCGCTGGATGGCTACCACTGCACTGACGGCTACTGTCGCTAGATGGCTATACCTCGTAAAACCTCAAATCTTTTGGAGACCGTGCATTTAGTTCGTATGCTCCCAAAGCCTGGAACTCCCTCCCGACCTACGTCAGAACATCCCCTGACCTGACCACATTTAAAAGGAACTTAAAAACACCTATTTAGGACAGCATTTAGTGGGTCCCTGTGATTCGTCCTTGATGTGCTTATGCGTGCTGACACTGACAATGCTGCCACTAACCACATTTGCATGCCGACCCTGTGCATGTCACCCCTAACCATGTTATTCATTTTGTTTGTTTTTTAAGCATGATTTTACTTACCATTTAATTGCATTTCCCTTTGCAGCAAATGTAAAGCGCCTAGAAAGAGATTAAGTTCTCTGAGGGCACTTTATCAAGTACATTATTATTATTATTATTATTACCACTGTACTGTGTGCCATTGTTCAGGCTGCCGACATTCCTACTTGATGCTAAGCTGCTTGCTTGCTTGCCGCATTTGCTGGACAGTGCGTACGACCAGGGCTGGACCTTCAATAATGCTCACTCTGTGCACCACGACGGCTGCACGAGGAGCCTCTGCACTTCGAAGGAATGACAATCGACGAATGTAGACTCACACGTTCGCAGAGCTCGTGCAGCAGCAACTCAAGGATCGCTGCCGAGGCAACTGGATTTTGCTAGCAGACCAAACAGGTATCCATGCTCGAATGAATCTGTGGACTTAATTTATTGTCACTCCATTGGTGAGATTATTAGCGGCCGTTCCTCCATTGGTGAGATTATTTGAGGCCGTTCGTCATTAGCGTCGGTTACAGGGTGGTCCGGGGCGAAGATTTAGAATGTATCTAGTGTTTCTTGCTCTCCCGGTAGATCCGGGAGAGCAAGTACTTCTTGGGCAGTACAAGTAGAGTACAGCTCGAGATGGCCATTGTCGCATGCTCGAGTCAAAACAGCTGGAGGGTGAATACCTTAGCTGCAATCTCAGTAGCTACCGAAGAGGATCGCTGCTTTAACGGCTCGGCTCCGGCCTGAGGCTACACTTTCCACTTTGAACCTACCCAGCAGCCTCAAATCCCAGCAGCCGTGAATGCCATTCCACTCTCAACCCATCCATACTTGCACAATTTTGCCCAAGAGGCTATTTTGGTACAGCCGCCGCTTTGATGTAATACAAGCCGAATGAGGTCCGCACTGTAAAAGCAGCCTTCTTGGTGAGATAATAATGGCAGGCACTCAGCTCAAAACCCCATAATAAACACAGACCAGATAATGTCAACATTATATAGTTCAAAGTATAGAGCTGTAAGCGTCTGATTGCACTGGCCGGTAGACCAGCAAGCACTGAATAGCGGAAGTCGAGACAGGATGTCACAAATGCATGAACCAATTTAGATGTAGTATCCCTGTCCAAGCAAGCCCGAATTTTAGAAATGCTATGTAGCTTAAAGTAGACAGACTTGACTGGGGAGTTGATGTGGTTGTCTAATGAAAGGTCACTTTGGAATTGGACCCCTAGCACTGATCGCCAACGGCTGACCGAGAGGCGATCGACCATGACTTTGGGAGGCCGAGGCCGAGAACCTCGAATGACCAAAACTTCTGCTAGAGGAAGGATCCGGGAAAACCGCAAGAAACTACGATTCCATATTTATGAAGTTATCGGCGAAGGCCGAGTACCGGGGGAATTTCGCCGCTGAGTATATGGTTATACACCCTTTCGAGTAAAGTTCATAGATTGTCACATCCATGCCCCAGAAAAAATCTCTGTATGAATCGTACTTTTATTAGCCAATGAGAGGTTTGCCCTCGAATCAAGATCTTTGCAGCAAATGTAAAGTGCCTGGAAAAAACTGAGTTCTCTGAGGGCGAATTTATATCAATTGTATTATTATTATGATTAAGATTTAAGCCAGTCGCGATGACGTCTATCGGTAGCAGCTCTTAATAAACGACACCGTAGTTTCATGAGCTCGTAGATTAAAAATAAAGAGATTTTTCCGGAGGTATAAAAATAGGTCAACATATTGAAAAGAACTGAGTTTTCCACTGTTATCTTTGAAGTATTTGTAAAATATTCATGGTTTGGCATTGTATGTTAAAATACAGGCGGTACAGTTTATTAGAAAGTTATTGGTAGTTTTATTGTTAAAGATTTATTATGCTTCCCACTATCCTCGACCAAGTTTTGAGCATTGAAGCAGCAGCCTAGTTCTCTCTGTATAGAACCACTTCTATCCAACAGACGATGGTTAATACGCATCCAATAGATTCATTTCGATGGGCCGTTGGGTCAAGTACAGGACCGGAAGACCGGAGATTATTGCATCCTCTCGCTAGGAGTTTTCTCTGCTTCGCCCCACTGGCAACAGCCTTCAGCCATTTTTGACTTCATAAACATATACAAACACGAATTTCGATATCTCTCTGATATCAAAGCAACGTCTCTCTAATTTTAATTAAATTATACTAGAGGCCCTCAGAGCTTGTCTGTTGTGAGCTTCGCAGTTGCCACATCACACCACTTCTCGCCGACCTGCACTGGCTACCAGTCAAGCAACACATCGACTTCAAGGTTTTGTCGCTCACTTTTAGGTCACTTCATTCTTTCGCTCCAGCCTATCTCTCAGATCTACTCCCCCAGCTGGCCAAGCATCGTACCACCCGCTTTTCGGAATCCAACAGTTTACCAATACCTCGTACAAACCTCAAATCCTTTGGAGACCGTGCATTTAGCTCGTATGCTCCCAAAGCCTGGAACTCCCTCGCGACTTGCGTCAGAACATCCCCTGACTTAACCACATTTAAAAAGAACTTAAAAACACACCTATTTAGGATAGCACTTAGTGGGTCCTTGTGATTCGTCCTTCGTGTGCTTATGCGTGCTGACACTGCGCATGCTGCCACTTACCACATTTGCATGCTGACCCTGTGCATGTCACCCCTAACCATGTCATTCATGTCGTTTATCAAACATGATATTACTCACCATTCAATCGCGTTTCCTTTTGCAGCAAATGTAAAGCGCCAAGAAAGAGATCGATTTCTCTGAGGGCGCTTTATCAAGTGCATTATTATTATTATTGTTATTATTATTATTATAGCAGTATTCAGAAAGTGGGCATTTCTCGGTAAATTCCAAGCTCGAAGGGTTCGTGCCTATATGCCAACGTGCAGCTGATACACTATTGGCTGGTCGTTTTCCTTGTTGACCGCGGGCTAGCTCGGGCTTCCGGTACGCCAGGCAAGGCTTGGCGAGGGGGCTCGGATGTAGCTCGAGCTCGTCAGAGACCTTGTCAGCCGGTAAGGTTAGTGCGGGCAAGCTGCCAGACCGCCACCGATTTCGCTGCAAGCCGCAGGTAGCCTCTTACATTAACTCACACAAACTCACAGAGACTCAAAACTGCATTGTGTAGTATGAATACGGGTAGCTGGAAAAGAATTGGGAAGAGCTCTGAAGGATTCTGTACCGATTCTGTACAGACTCTCAGCGGTTTGTAGAAATCTGGAGCGGCTAGGCGTGCCGTGCTACAAAAATGAGCTAGCAAAAAACTGCGGTGTTTTCGGCCTAGTTCTGCCCGGACGTCAATTGGTTAACAATAAAATGCATACTTTTAGCACGCAAAAGGCAATTTGCAAGGACGGAGTGAGGGTTTTTACCTGCCTTTAGATCTCGTTTAGTCAGGATATATGATGTGATGCCAGTCCGTAGTATATCCATAGTATATCGCAGGCTTGTTTGGGAGCATAAAACACTCTCCAAAGGATTTAAGGCTCGTTACAGGCTCCGCCGAACGACCGGAGTCGTCGGAGGAACAGGTTGTCCGAAGAGAAGTCTGATTTAAAAGTGCTTAAGATAATTATACCAGCGAAAGAGAATAAAGGGACCATGAGGTGTGTTGCCGAACCGTGACATCAATAAGCTACTTGATGGGGAGCCGGTACAGATTGCTAAGCAGTAGTGGTCGCGGCAGTTGGGACGTTCGATGTGGCAGTTTTGAGGTTCAACGTGGCAGCTGCTACGTTCTCGTAGCAGTTGTGACGGTCATGTGGCAGATACGACGTTGACGTGGTAGTTGCGACGATCATGTGGTAGTTATGACGTTCACAGCAGAAAAAAATAGCAGCTGATTTTTCCGCAAACTGAAAGCGTTTTATATCGCAGGAAGGAAGACCTGCAAGTGGTGAGTTACAGAAGTCTAAGCTGGATCTAATTGATTCTTCAACCAGATTGGCTGCGCCATCCTCATATGAATAAGTCCGAATTTTTATATGAATGCACTAGCTGAAAGTAAGCTAACTGTGGAACTGATAAAGCCATTTGGTGAAAGGTCATTTTGGAACAGAACATTCAGTTTCCATGCTGAGGCTATATGAGGAGATATGCTGGGCGATCTCATTTTGAGGAACAGGCCAAATGAGCGACACAGTGATGTTTGCTCATGACTAGTAAGTTGGTTTTAAAGTCATTAAGTTAGAGCATTCTTTGGTGCCATTTTAGTGCGAATGACAGTAAAGCATGATGCAAGGGAGCTGACAGAGTTTGAGATGCTGGAAGGCAGTGGGATTTCAAATCAAAAGTGCAGCTGTGTGCCAAATGCACTCAGTGAACTCCTAGGTTTACTCGGCAAATACATCGGCAATAGGGAGGGCATGAGCTATGAAAAAGTGGACCTAAACAAGATCCCTGGGGTAACCTGCGCTATACATTATTGTAAGTGTGCTCACAAGTCTCAAGATGTGTTCCCTGTATATAATTCATTCACGTAATTCATCTACGAATAATTGTTCTCTACCCAACTTTGGTAAGCTAAACGAGGCTACCAGCTGACCGCTAGCCTAAACATATTTGATTCAATTTAAGCTTTTCAGATTAGAATCGGGCCTGAAGTTCAAGCAACCTATTTGCTGCAGCAGTAAAAAACAAGATTTAAGCTGCATATTTAAGAGCGAATAAGGGAGTCGCAAAATAAATCTTAGTCATTCTATGTAATCAAGGTATTTTGAATTATTTAGCCAGAAATTAGGAGTCATAGCTTAAAGCTGCATAACTTAGAAAAGCGAGGGTAAGTACACTGAGTAAACGTTGGTTAGAATTATGAATCTGGAGGAGGTCACGGCCATTGGTATTTATGCCGTGCCGATAAGGCATGTAGCGTGTGGGCGAGCGGTCAGCAGGTATCGAGGTGAATAGATAGTCAAAGGCCCAATTCATTCCCAGAGTAAGCATAACTAGAAAAGCCATAATTTCATGATTTAAAAGCTTGCATAAATTGAAACTGCCAAAAAAACCGACGAAAGTCCAGAACTGCCGTTGGCCCTAGAATACCCTGCCACTAAAGTCAATCGCGCGTGCACATATTTATTTGTATGCCCGCAACTGCAGCTTGTTAGTGTCACTTGTTTTCCCCATCCTATTTATTACAGCCTGTAGTTATAATTTCATTTCTTAGTGCTCTGGTAATTTTGAATGCCTCTCCTGAGGTCAAAGTAAGATTAAAGATTTGAATTGATTCCCATCTTCCCCCGAAAGTATCTCAGATTCGTAGACCATGGCCTATTTCATTTGCTATCATACTAAACTCTAATGGTCTTGTAAAACGTAAGAGTGGTAATGACAGTTGAAATCTAGCAATTGACGCTAATAAATAAATCTGCTTCTAAGTTTTGTCAAACTGCAAGCAAGAAAGCGATTAAAGTGAGTTTTTTAGAGCTGAAGAAGCTGAAGAGCCTGTACAACGGATATGCTCGAAAACTCAGGACCTGACTAGAAGATTCTAGGTGCTAGAGTAAACTGTGCATTGTCTACAATGTCAGTCGCCCAGGTCTGGCTAGTGCTTTCACCTTCTGCTTACTTTCCATCTCGTATTCCAGTGCTTGTAGCATTTTCCTGATCAAAATCTTGCTTGATTCAGACAAACATCTTCCTTATTTTTTTGTATTGCTGAAAGACGCTTTGATTGAGGCACATTGTTTATTTAACTATGGGTCGCCGAATAGATCTCATTGTTTAAAGTCCAAGATGAAGTCAAACAGTCGAGCCCGATTATACGGTCTGCGCAACGACCCTTCATGGTGCACTTGTATTCTCGTTTCCCGAATACGACTAGTTAAGACGTTTTGTATAGCTCGTTACACATAACAGAACTTGTTAACATTCATGGAGCCGCAGATATTACATTCGTTAAGAGTTTTCGAGGAGCTTTCAAATACTGCTGAGGATGTACGTGCATATATTTCCAGATTTACTAGAAGTTGGTTGGTAGACAGACATATAGATACAGATCGAGAGAGAGAGAGAGAGAGAGAGAGAGAGAGAGAGAGAGAGAGAGAGAGAGAGAGAGAGAGAGAGAGAGAGAGAGAGAGAGCAAGATTAGGAGGAAAGAGTGGCAAAGCATTTTTAGCTAGTCAAGAGAGGAAGCCACTCGGATCTCTCGGGTGCCGTTACAGCAGTCTGACGCAAGGTCGCAGCTTTGAATAACGATTCCTGAAAACCATAGTCAGCAGCTTGTGCACCGCCAAAAAAATGTAGTCAATAAATTGGAAGTACTTCTGCAGCTGCTCAGCCCAAATGTTCAAGTAAAAAACGTTAAGGCTGGCTGAGACAACAGGCCCATTCATATCAGCGAAGAAGCGGCAGAAGTACTCTAGCGTCCGTCACCCTCGCCGGGTTAATAAATAAGGATTGCCTGCAATAGGACTCGAACGCATGACCTGGGTCATAACAAGCACATCAACCCTAGGCTAAGCGAGAAAGGATTTCGTGTGCACACTGTAACCTAAGCATATCAGAATCTGTGCGAACAGTTGCATATATATGCCAATCGCTGAACCTTAGGTGAACAGGCAACGCTTGTGCAAGCACCATTGAGCTAAACGCGTTCGTAGGATAATTTGATCAATAAATTTCATCTGAATGGGATTAACCTTACATGTTTCGGTATGGCTTCCGTCTTTCCGTCTTCGTGATCAGGCAGACGTGGAAGGCCTCAACGCTTATGGGTGATCATGAGCAAATACAATCACTATCTCGGTGCACCTGCATCCAGCTCACTTGCTGCTGGTGTTCCACGGTGAAACAAAAAGAAAATACTAGCTGATTTAACAGCCTCATTTTTATAGCGACAGAAGAGCCTCAACGGCCATCAACACCGCTTGCAGTTGGCGAAAAGAATCGCACACCGCAGGATTCGAACCCGCGGCCTCAGTCGTGAAGAGCGAGCATCTTACCTCCTGGGCTATCGTGGCCCAGTATGGAGCAAAGATTATTTGAACCGTCGACTAGATGAATGCACGATCAAATGGATCCCGCTCGGCGGGACGGCTGCAGCAGCCATGTTCTCTAGACGACTGCCATCCTTGCAGCGTGCACGAGGTTATTTCTCGGGACGTCAGACTACGTTAGAGCCGAGCACAAAGGAGCGGAGCGCACGGGGGCATCAGCAGGGTGATCGCTCGCAGTCGAATTCACTCGGAAACCTATTCTGTGCGAGTCGGCAGTAGCTAAGCAGTGCTACTATGGCTCGCTGCTAACTCGCGCCCTGAACACTTGCAAACCGTCCGGCGATGCCGTCTGCATTAGACAGAGTGAGCCGATAGCGGCTGCTCCGCATGAGTCGCGGACGTCCGAGAATCCGAGTCTCGACGTTCTCGAGTCACTCGATGACGCAGCGGTACAGTTGTGCCGCTCTCAGCTGACTAGCAGCATTGCGGTCGCGATCCTCTCAGACGACCTACTAGCCGCCACGACGAGCGCCTGCCCATCCGCACGGTTGCATGAGCCACGCCCTCTCAGGGGCTCAGCAGGCGAAGCTGTCGCTTTCGTCGCAAATCGTATCAATTGTACCAATTAGTCTTCAGGCAAAATTTGACAATTGATCTCGCACAGATCGACCTAGGTTGCTAAGATCACCCTGTACTTGTATGGCAGACGCTTAGACGGTAGAGAATAAATGGCATTCCGTTGCCGTGGCAGCCCTGCACATAAACGGCGTCACATTGCCTATCTCCGGCAGCTCACAGACAGCACCCACCTGCTTCCTTGCTCTATGTATATTCTGTTAATCAAGTCTTCAGTTCGCTTGGATCGAAAGCTCGGATCTCGCTTTCAGCTTCTGTCACCAGCTGCAGTGCCTTTGCATCAGTTGGGCATCAGCTAAAGACGAACTTGATCCACTCAGCTTTGTGCGTGCTCCAGTGAGCTTGATGTTTTTTGTACCCGAGAGCTTCGAGTGCTTACCCGCTCAAGATTCAGCATACCTAGCTAACCCCGGGGTTCAGCTTAACCAGTGGCTCTGAGAGTGTATTCTTTTCGCTTTTGCATGCTTGACTGTATGCGACAGACACCTCTCACTTGTCGTTAACTCGTGACTAGTGTGCTCCCTTTCAGTGAGTTGTAAAGTATCAGGCTAGAGAGCTGGATCTCTTAGGGTGCGATGTAAACGACTTACTAGGAGTTTCATTATCCTACTGTTTTCTTACCTGGTCTCGGATAACCTTCAAAAGACCCTCTTTGGCATTTTCCTTGTACAGCGATTTCTCAATCATGATGCACTCGGCCCCGTTGCTTACCACGCTGAAAGTTGGCTGCGCTCCAAGCACGAGATCGGCGAGACCCTGTCAAAGCAACGCGTGCGTACCTAAGCGACGAAATGTGGCACGATGAAAGCACGAGCTCTAAGCGACCAACCGAAAAGAGCTGCCGGCGCGTCCGCGATGCGCTAGACTAGCATGAGATTAGATAAGCTACTCACGAACACTTGGCCTTTCGTGAGCGTCTGAACGCGGACAAACATCGGTGCAGTGTCGGCCTCGTTTAGCTTGGCTTGTCCATTTTCATCCTGAAACTAGAGTACGAGTATAAAGCTATATTCCGTAGCTCAAGGCAAGCTTTCTGTGACTTTGCTATCTGCTCTGTTTGCTGGAGCGTCCTGGAAAATGGCGGGCACAGCACGAAACGAGGCTGATAGGGCTGTCAGCAGTCACAAAAAACTTATTTTGTCATGGATGGTGACAAGTTGCCCGACACTTCTTGGATTTTCACCACCCAGTGGTGGCAAGGGGTCCAGACTCAGCAGGTTTTTATCGCCCCGGTATCATTGAGATCGCTCGGTGACGTTGATGGCATCTCACTGCTGAAATAACTTGACAACGTTGATTAGATCCTCAAAAAATAGGCGCTCGTTATGGTCCCCTCCTGACCCTTTCGTTGTCACTCGGCTGCGTCGATAGGAATCGGCCGGACTTTAGACCGTGGGGCTATCGATTCTATCTGTGAACTTTGGATAAGAAGCCTACATGTGCACTCGTCACACCCACCTAGCGATAGGCAGTAGGGTACAGCTCTGGTGGGATTTCTGCCAAGCAGCAGTCTAAAAGATGGCCCGAACGAATTCTCTGACGGGAACTGACGTACTACCCCAGTTAAAGCTTGGCCGGACGACTGGCCGCGAGGCAGCCACGAAAAAAGAACACCGCAAAAAGCGGAGCCGCAGCTGGCTGTGAGTGGGAACCCGGAACTTCAGTGCGTCAGCTTGAAGAGGACCGACGTCATTGGTTTATTTCTGGGTAATGCTCTTGGCATATGTCATACTCAGCGATTGCGGATGTCAGTGACAGCTCCTCACTTAGCGCACTAACATCACGCGCGCGCTTGAGTTCTTATTTTAACAACTGGCCAGCTGACTGGTCTAAAGAAGTTGCCTCGGCATGGCCAGCACGAGCCGCTGCACGCGAAACGAGTACTTTAATTTGCAGCCGTCTCATAATAAATTCTTTATCAGCTGTATATTGTATATAGTTTACCGAGAGTCAGATTGAGCCAACAGAAACTGTCTGTGGGTGGTTAGTAACTGAGAGGATTCTCTATTTGCGAGCTTGCAAGAACAGGGAAGCACTACTGCAATATTGTCTCGAATCGCGGAGCTGAAAAATGCATCCTCTCGGTGAGTAGCCACAGTAGTTTGACTATCTGAAGTTGGAACATTTGCTGCTTTTTCAGCGTGCCTCCGGCCAAGACTAGTCATAGATATAGTGCAGGCGCCACTCTTGTCGGCCCTGCTTGGCTGCTGCAGTCATAGATGATGAGCGAAGTCGAAGCTGCGGACTGAAAGATACTTGACATTGGATACTGACATTTTTGTTTAAAGAAATCAGTCTTGGAAACTGCAAGTTTTAGGACTCGGACGTACTGCTAAGTTAATAAATTCCATTGCACACTCATGCTATTGCCGGTCACGAGTCCTTAGCAAACGTTTTTACCTGTGATATAAATTGATCGGCCACTGCGGATTCTGCAACCCTATACAAATCACCCTCTTCTTCTCTTTCCTCTCCTTTGCAGCTGCGTCTATTGAACTCATCGCTAGATTTTTCTCCCTCGGCCCTCTACAGAGTACTGGGTCTATAAGACCCTCAATCTTATAGACCCTGTACTAACAGGTCCTCCTTCTAAGATGCATAGACATGTTGATGCTGCCAACCATACGTAATTTTGAAAATATTTCGATTTATACCGGTGAAGTCCCCCCTGTGAAAATAGTGACTGCAAGGCGGCTCATAGCAAAGATAACCCTGGATCGTGAGAATGTAAGCAGCCTTCGCCAGCTCTCCATTCTGCCATTCTTATCCAAGACACTTACAGGGGCGGTGGCTACAAAAGCTAAGCGATTTAATTAAGTTTACCAGATCTGCCAGAAACTTCCAATCGGGACTTAGAGCTAACCCTGTGGCTGGAATTTCTCTGCTTCGAGAGTACAATGCTAATGCTGTTCGCAATGGGGCCTCCGAGCTAGTTCTCCTAGATCTCGGCATTTGACATAATTGGCGACCTTATCCTTTTGGGGCACCTCTCAACTCGCCTGAGTATCAGTGACGCAGTTCTAAACTGGCTCAAGCCATACTTTAGTGACAGCTGTCAGACAGAAGATATAAATGGCTCTCGGTCATCCGGGGAGCCCTTAAACTATGGGCTCGGCCTTAGGCCCCGTTCCGTTCTTTGTCCATACCTCTGGCAGAGGTCATCGCCAAACAGAATCGTGGCTTTTATTTCTACGCCGAAGACTCTCAACAATATCTACTCTGCGACCCTTTTAAGCCTTTGCAGCCGACTCACTCAATTCTTTTATACTTTTCAGGTTTGCGGCCCTTTTTTGAGCCCTGATCAGCGTCCCTGATAGCTATAAAATTGCTACTCGTAATTCATTATAGGTCTATGGGTGCTCGACCGGATACGCTGGCTGACTGCACTCGTCGTTAAGATTTCTGATGAATGTAAGTGACAACTACTCTGGCTGAGATCCGGGGAGCAAGACAGCGAATATTGTCCTGTGCCTCGCGTGTCACGGATCTCCAGGAGAAATTACAGCACGAGTGCAAACATGGAGGCCCTTATAGCAACGAAAAACACTGCAGATGCACATACTCGAGCTCATTAACATACGCTCATGCTCGTGAGAAACATAAACTCAAGCATGCATTTACCTTGTCATCGTGCATGTAAGTACATGGTTTCAAACTCAGCTCAAAATATTACAGCTCAAAGGAATAATCCAGCTTTTGTAGCATCAATATACAAGGTTGCCCAAAGGCAAGTATTTCTATTAAAGCAACATCAATATTGCGGAGATTTTGGTGATATATTTCCAAAAACTTCAACTAATTTTATGACCGGGCGTTCTCTTAGGCAAAACGCACTACGGTAAAAGTGTTGTTGATTCGGCAAGGCTCAGAAAATATGCTTAAATGAATAACCATATCAACGGAAAGAGCCGCTGTCTGACTATAAGGCAAACGAAAACAAAAGCCTATTTTGAGATCATGAAACTGGAGGAGACAGCTTCTATAGAAGGCACATTGCTCCAGGTCGGAAACGAGTATCTGCCTCTGACGCTAGCACAAGAGCTATTTGTTGTGCGTAGTTGGGCAGAGCTCAGGGTTGGACTAATTTCCTTCTTCAGAAGGAGCTGTTTCATCCCAGATCCTCAGTAACCACGACGCTCCTTCGGATAGTTGTGCAATATAAGAGAATTTTCGTTAATCGCACTAAAGAAAGCAGCTTTTTCGGAAATTGAGCTTTAATTGCTAACTTTCTGGGTTTTTTCGCAAGTTTCAAAGTCTGTGGAAAGAAGAAATTATCTTGCTCTACATTTTTATAACAAAGAGACACGATAATGGGTCGAGCCACTCCGTTCTTGAAAGTTCTTAGGATGGAAGTACCCTACTGGATACAAAGAATGTAATGTATTTTATAGATTCTCTCATATTCGTGTCTTAGATAGCATGTTGTATTATATATATATATATATATATATATATATATATATATATATATATATATATATATATATATATATATATATATATATATATATATATATTACAATATGATATAGTGCTACGATGATATTATGTATTATTTCGTATAACTTATTGTTTTATGCACTGTAATATATGTCCGTCTGCAACTCCAAAAAGTCACGAGGACTACGTGGATGTTCGCTGAAGAGTTTTCTATAGCGCACCCGAAGCCTGAGCGGTTTCCTTCTGCATATTATACCTGCATGCTAGCGTGTAGCCACAAAAAAAATCGTGTAAAGCAGAGGACTTTCAAGGTTGGGAAGAGAAAACCTATTTCGAATATTTGTGTAAAGCAAATATTTTTAAAGAATATAGAACGTCAATTCAAATTTACTTGAAACTAAATTTGATCAATTTAGAAAAAATCTTGGCTACATATGGAAATAATTTTCTAATTTGCATATGTTGCTACAATATCCACGTTCATAGTTGAAATTGAATACTAAAGTGTGCATTGAATTATGAAATAGTCATAAGCAGGCTTTTGAAAGTCGGTATTTAATTACGTATATAAATGATGCGGAGATTATCTCCCAGAGGAACGGAAAAAAGAAAGAGCCGGATCTCAGCCAAAGGGCGAGGCGCTCGAACTTCCCGACCCTCGAACGCCACGGGTTCTAGTCCTGCAGCAGGCAGTCCATTATTGGCCGCTTAAAGCGGGCTGATGGCCGCCAAGGCTCCTCTGTCGCTATAGAGGTGAGGCAGTTTGGTCATACAACCTTTGCTTTAGCGAAAGTCTCCCTCTCAGTTGGTGGGTCACTGCCGTTTCGCGGCTATACGTTTATGATGAATGACGAGTCTCTCAGCAACGGCCTTCACGCCGCACAACAAGGCTACCACTAAAGTAGTAGTTGCTGTCGCAATTTAACGGTGAGGAGGAGGCTATTTCCGTTTGCCCTCTGAGATTTTTCGAAAGTAAACGGCTGTTCCAACTAACGGGTTGCCCAATTAGCCGTAACCCACTATCTGATACGTTGCACACAATTTGAGGGCGCGAAAAGGTAATACCGTGCGGCGAGGATGCTACGGACACTAACCGAAAGAGGATAGAGTTGAATCATACTGCAAGCGATGGGAAAGCTGATTTGATGAACGCCCAGAAGAAGAACGCATGTCCTCGACTAGGCTATCGGCATTCCGATGGCTGATGCATGAGCTATAATGGCAAAATTTGCATAACGCCTTCAGAGAACCCACCAATCTCTTTCTAGGTACGGTAGATATGCTGAAAAGGAAACACTTGAGCTTCTTCAGGCTCTCCTGCTGTTTGCTTGCAGCTGCTGCAGAAAGCAGTGTGTACAGCTTAGAGTTTGCGATTGTGTAATATTCATCATAAAACTTCCTTGCGTGAAGTAGCGTCCCTGGCTGGCAGTTGGCGTAGCAGAACGGAATACTTACCGAGAACTTGATTTCCTTGTCAAGTTGGCCTGCTGCAGTTCGTATTTCCTGAGTGAAGTTTGATTTCGCTGAAATTTCGGAGACAAGAGAGATTAAAGCAGGAATGAAGGGTGGGAGTTTAATTATACACCGCTGAAGAGACGAGAAACTTGAGAAAAACTACGAATCTCGAAGCTACGAGAGTTATGAGAGGTCGAAGGTCAACACCTGCATTAAAATAAAGAGAAGATAAAGCTGGAGCAAGCATCAGCGAGGCATGCATATTAACATATGGCATTAACAAGCTAGCCAGCGTCAGAGTAAGGCAAGGATTTAATTAAACTAGAGAGGCGTGTAAAATTGGCGGAAAAAGCAAAGAGATCATCAGCAGAGCGTACTAAAAACGGGCAATAAGTTTATGGTTTAGGCGACAGGTTAATGTTTTGCGCCTAGCACCAACAGAGTCGCGAGCAAAGCACGAATAGGCCTAATAATTTTCCACATCTAAACGGCACCAGCAACGCGTGAATAGATAAGAAAAGATCACTGGGAGCCCATGACAGAAGTTGACGGTAATTTGGATCCACAGCAGTGTATCAACATTCAAACCTTTTCATTTCAGGAGACGCATAAGGTGCTGTCTAGCGATACCGGGGCGAATAAAGAGAATGTGATGCAACAGATTAATCCTTACAAGTTTAGAAGTTAGTCAGGAAGCAACAGTGACGGCATAAGCGAGGAGTATGAATGACGTTTCTCGGGTAAAATCTAGAGCAATGGCGTGATGGCGTCTTTAATATTGCTGATCGTACCAGCTGGTTTTCAACTGTCTTCGGAAGAGCATCTTTTAGAAGGACGCGGAATTGAACCAAATCAAAAAGTCCAGAGGAAGATCAGTGAACTTGTTTTGTCACCATACTCTTATATAAATCCTTTGATTTCCACTGCTCTTTGCTAAATTTTGTGTATAAACGCCTATTTTACGAGCGGTTTCTTTTACGGTGACATTACGCAAAGGCTGCAAGCAAGTCTGACAATTACCATCAGTCAGATCTCGCGCGGTCGATCTTTCTGACAGACAGAGACATCGCGAGGTCAGCTTTAGATTCAATCTAGCAAGAGATACTAGAAGCGCACTGTTAATCGCCGAAATTTGCCCTAAAGGCTGGTCGTCTGCGAACGCACTATCTGCTCACGTGGCGCGAATGGTAAATGAAGTGTCGTATAGTTGTACGACCTACTATCGCCCCGCGGTCGGTCTAGGCGCCCAATACCTAGTCAGCCTCTCCTCTCCCGGCTGTGAGTAAATACGATAGCGGATGGTGAACACGAACCCTATCTTCGAGAGCATTACATTCTCGAGGGGACTCTTGCTATTTAGTAAAAACCAGGCGCATTCCAAACAAACGCGGTTTTCTGCTTTCATACTGTTATACTGATGAGTGACAAATGCCGATGAAGCTTAGGCTATTGAATCGCGGCAAAACGACTTCTTGGAGAACCGCCGATAGATGTCGACTGTAGCGGAACAAGACAGCAATACAGAATGCCCATACGTTTATATAACAAGTCCATGTCCGCAGTGCAGTGCCCTCCATTCGTCAGCCGAGAAGGACTAAAGCTGCCGCGTCCAGCACCAGCCCCAGCGTACAGCAACCTCCGACCAACCCTCGCTGGTTTGGCCCGGCAGTTAAGGTGCTCACAATATCAACCGAAGTCAAGGTCAATATATTCGATGACCGGCGGTCGTGGGGGCGAGCCCTGAGGCACATGTAAAGCGCCTGAATAGAGATTAAGTTCTCTTAGGACGACATTCAAATTAATAATATTAAAATAACTTATTTAACTCACAGAGCGAAAGGTCAATCACCCGGCCTAAAGCCTCGGGCGCAACCGAGTGAGTATGGCATGACTTAGGCTTGTACGTGGCCTATCCGCGGATTTCGACATAAGCGGCTGCTAGTCATTCGACTTCCCAGAGCCGCGAACAACATTCCGGTTGTCGTAATATTGCCGATGTGCGATAACGTTCTACAGACACTATGAATCTAAAAACGAAGGCAATCTCATTTTTTTACCCTTACTTTACTTTAGAAGGCCGCCAATGGCAAACATAACTAACAATAATAATAACAACAATAATACATTTGTATAGGGCCATCAGTGAACAATCTATCCATTCCTAGGCAATTGAAATCTGCTGTAAGGGAAACACGTATGATACGTAGTTGCACCTGCATAATATCCCATGGAGCTCTGACTTTAGCTCCAGAGACGAAGCCTTGCGCTCTAGATCTCGGCGTTCTGCTTATCTCTACTACTTGAAGGGAGAAAGTCCATCCTTCCGTCTGTCATGCTGCAAGATGGCGCAGCGTTTTCATCTGTGACGGAACTGGTATGACTCAGCGAAGCGAGTTTACAGGCAGTGAGTGAGCTGCTCGGTAAACATTGATTACCATGGCGTTTAGCTTATTAAATATTAAATACCATGGCGTTCAGCAGGCTTGTTCGCCACCACGTCGGACAGCTCATGCAACGACAGCGCCGCATGCACACTACAATAACTTGATCCAATAACGAGTCGTCCTAAATAGCGAGTGCATTAAAAGTGCGCACCCGCTAGTTTGGTTTGGCCAATCCTGCCCTGTTCTAGCTTTCGAAGGACCAGCACAGGCTAGCGAGACCAAATCTACCGGAGAGTCTCCCAGAATGCAGGGCATCCGGTCTTGCTCGCTCCATTTAGCTACTAGCAAGTTTTCTTCGACGTGAGCGACATCGGCAATGTCTACGGGTGAGTTTTTAATGGCGGATGGTGCGTGCAATCCTCCCTCCAGATTACAAACTGTGAAACGTTGCCGCTGAATGATAGCAGAGAACCGCTTATGAGATTGCCGCGATAGGCCAAGGGTTATGAGTAGTGCGATTTATGATTATGTATGAACGAGATTACTGTAGGACTCATGACGTGGCCACTAAATGTACGAGGCATGGTCCTGACAGCAGTCGCTCTCTTGGAGTAGCGGTCTGCTAGTCGGTGGGTCCTAGCGCTGAGCGTGAGCTGCTGCAAGCCTGTAAACGAGTCCGTCAGAAGTCACCAGTCGTATCGGCAGTACTGCACAGGCTATTGTTTTGGCGCTTACCTATTCAGCCTCGTTGCTGTTAGCGCTGCGTGCAGAATATCGTTAGCGTCGTTGCCGTTGGGGCGAGCTGCAGGCTGCTCGGGTCTTTGCACCTTGCTCGCGCTGTGCCGCCGCTTCCCGAATTAGTGCGGGTCGAGAGCGGCTGCTCGGCGTCGGCTGACTCGGCGCGGGACAGAGAGCGCTCGGACGGGTTTCCGGTCGCAGCGCAACGACGCCCGTCGTTCGCTTGCGGACGGTGCAGAGGAGTAATGCGCACGGCCGCTCACCGATGTTCTCCACGTCCAGAATACCGCTGGCCTTCATCGCGACGCCGCCGTCGCCGAGCGGAGGCAGCGTCGGTGCGTCCGGTGGCGGCGGCTCTCCGCGAGAGCGCGGCGCGGCCGCCGCCGCGTCGGTCTGCAGGTGCACGCCGGTGCGAGGCCGCTGCCGCTGGTGCGAGGCCGACGCACGCCGCCGTCCGCGAGCCGCCGCCGCCGCCGGCTGAGCGCTGGAACTGCGAATGAGGTGGCGTCGGCTGCTGTCGGGCTGACGGGCGTCGCTCAACGTGGCTGCGCCGACCGCGGGCAGGGTCAGGTGCGGCAGACCGGCCGCAGTCGCCGCCGCCTCCGCGACGCCGCCCGACCGACTGCCCTCTCGCTGCGGCGGCGACGGCTGCAGCGACTGCCAGGCGTCGCCGCCGCTTGCCGCCGAACGGTTCGGGTCCTTCTTGAGCTGCAGGCCCGTCCGTCTCCACCTGCAGTCGATGACGCTTTTGAAGTTGCCCTCCTCCCAAGCTTCGCGCCGAGGAGAGAATCCTGCAAACGAGCGGAGGCGCTAGAGCACCACTGTGAGGGCGGATTTCTTTTTACCGACCCACGGAGACGAAACAGCGAGTCGCAGGCGCGAGCCCTGAGCCGAAGCGAAGCTGGCGCTGAGCGCTCGATACTGAAACGAGGTTTTAAGCAGACGTCCGGTCAAAGTGGCTTACTACGGAAAGTAGGAAGCGCGCCCGGTCGAGCCGCGAACTAGGCAAGTAGTGCAGCAGAGCAGGGGGAACCGTGAAACGCGTCGAAGCAAATCTAATTAGGTCAAGCTTCCCCATCCGTCAGAGGCAAATGTAAAGCACCTAGAACGAGATTAAGTTCTCAGAGGACGCTTTATCAAGTGCATTATTATTATTATTATTTTTATAGAGATGACCGAGCGCGACGTTATTGGTCTCCCGAGTCCTCTTCTTCTAATGCAAAAAGGCTAGCTTTGCTTCCGGACCCCGGCTGGTCTGTCTATCCCCCGACACCTTCGCTAACCTACGTGGCGACTTTGTGCTGCTGTAGACACTCGCGAGCGCGCACTCAACTTGCCACTAAAAGAGCGGCCGGCGCACAAGCGCAGCGGCCATTGAAGCGGCGAAGCGATGAGAACTGTAGCAGCCGCCGCCGCCGCCGCCGTCGCCGAACCCCCGCCCACCGGCGGCGCAGCAATGAACGCCGTCAATCAGTAGTCGGACCAGCTCAGCTATAGCGTCGGTTGGCTGGCGTTCATCAGGTTCCATTGTACTGACCGCGCGGCCTTATCGGCGACGGCGGCCTAGGTCGAGCGTGGCGGAGTTTCTTCATGACGTCCAAGCTGCCAGATTTGACGACAATGATCCAGGCAGAGTAGCGGCTATCTTTGACCACAATCTCGCCTCGCCTGAAAGCCAATTCGGAATAGAGCGTCCTGCCACACGACGCACTGGGGGGGGGGGGGGGGCGAGGCGACACCGGAGGAGCTGCAGGGTGGCGGCGGCGGCGGCGACCGGTCGGGCTTTTCAGCAAGCAGCCAGACTTTGAGTAGGAATGCAACGAGAATAGCACTGCAAGCTGCGGCGGCGGCACACCGCAGCGGCGCCTATCTCATTGACTCGATTCTTCTGGCGGTTTGAAGGCGGTGCACCATTCACGAAAAACGTGCCGGCGTGTAGCGGGCAGACGCTATCGCGGCTGCGCGCTACAGCCGTTCTGCAGCCTTGCCAAATCGGCCAAAATGTCGCCGACGCGCCGCCACCACAGCAGCAGCTTCCGCGCCTGCTCTGGCATGCTGGCCGCGATACGCATTTTCAAGCGCCATTACAAATGTAAAGCGCCTAGAAAGAGATTAAGTTCTCCGAGGGCGCTTTATCGAGTGCATTATTATTATTATTATTATTATTATTATTATTCCATATCGACGGCTGACGAATGCTGGTCAAGCTAGCGTCTCGAAGAGCGGCAAGCGAGTAGGGGGCGGGGCGAGGAGCGCCGCGGGCCTTTATGAACGCGCGGGCATTATTGCCGACGGTGGGTCGAGTAGCGCAAAGCGGCGGCGCGGAGTGGCCCTAAACCTTTGCATAACAACTCCATTTCTTGTCCATAGATTGGTCTGTTTTGCAGCCGCTGAGAGTGGCTAGCACCAGCCATGCCGTGCAACTGCCTCGATTGAAGCTCGGATAATTGCACGACTTGTTCGTTCGGCCTAGCCCTAGACCATGAATTGATGGGTTCCTAATCGTTATAATTCGGGACCCTCAAATAGCATCCGGGCAGTCTTAATCTGGCGAATGAAGCAGGACGACGTTTCAGCAACTGTTCTACAGATCTCCAGGCTACCGCGGACAATGTGAATTATTAAATTAACGCGAAGACTGCGAATATAAGACTTCGCAAAGCGAATAGTCGATAGGATATCCAGATGAAAAAGATATAATAATAATAATACATTTAAAATAGTGCCCTCAGAGAACTCAATCTCTTTCTAGACACTTTACATTTGCTTCGAAGGATGCACGATCGAACGGTTAGTGGTGGCATGCTCAATAAACAACAAGACTAATATGGTAAGCGGTGACGTGCGCAGGGTCAGCATGCAAGTGTGGTTAGTGGCAGCATGCAACAGTGTCAGCACGCATAAGCACATAGGGGTCGAATCACAGGGAACCACTAAATACTGTGATAAATAGGTGCGTTTTCGATTTCTTTTTAAACGTGGTCAAGTCAGGAGATGTCGCGACGCAAGTCGGGAGTGAGTTCCAGGCTTTGGGAGCACACGAACTAAAGGCACGGTCTCCAAAGGAGTTGAGGTTTGTACGAGGTATTGGTAAACAGCTTGATTCCGAAAAGCGGGTGGTACGATACTTAGCCTGGTGAGAGAGTAGATCTGATAGGTAGGCTGGAGCTAAACAATTAAGGGACCTGAAAGTGAGTGACAAAACTTTGAAATCGATGCGTTGCTTGACTAGGGGCCGCTGCGATATGCAGAGAGTACGAGATGAAAACCGAGCGAGGAAACGCCAATATTTTTTCAACTGACATCACGATGTCGCTGACTTGATGTCATTTAAAAAGTAAACTATAAAAACTACATTCTCCTCACAGCATTCTCGCAGCCCGCACGAGTTGTTCTCTACGTGCTTATGCGTGCTGAAATTTGTGTGCATACTATCAGTAACCAACAGCTGTGCTTCCTTACCAGTTCGCGGAAAGTGCCTAGAAAGAGACTGAGTTATCTTCTGGGTGCTATGCGAATGCTTCAATATTGTTATTATTATTACATCTGAATGCATAGATGTAAGCCTAGCAAGGTAACTTTTCTCGGTGTCCAGCACACGAAGACGGGATTCCATCTTTTTTTGCCAATTCCTCTGCTCAGGCCCGTATGCAGATACGCGAAAATTAGTTTTTAATCTGGAGTTGAACAGACGCGTCTCTAGCTGAGACTTAGAGAAACAAAGTCTGTGCTGATCAGTGGTGGCATAAGCTGGAAGCGAGGTCCAGACTTTCTGTGCACACACACTGCCAGCCCGATCGTCAAACTATTTTAATCAAGTATGAATAAGGGCTAGACGACTGGAAGCCGAGAAGCGGGTAGTATGAGAGCAAACTAAATATAATTCATCTGTATTCACCACAAGAGAACTTATTCTCTTTTCAGGCGCCTCACATATGCCTCGGGGCTCGAGCCCACGACCTCAGCCAGACCTTGGTCGGGGCGAGCACCTTAACCGCTGGACTAAGCCAGCTCGGCACTAGAAGAGTTCGGAGGTCGGGTAGGTCAAGGTCGGTGCAAGTGAGGAATATGACCTGTAGGCCAAAGAGAGGATCTTGAAGTCAGCTCGATGCTGGATAGGAATAAATACTAGCTGATTAAACAGCCTTTTTGTATAGTGACAGAAGAGCCTTTACGACTATCACCACCGCTTGCAGAGACGATAAAGGATCGCCAACCGCAGGATTCGAAATCACGACCTCGGGACAGAGATCGTGAACAGCAACTGACTTACCTTAGTGTGCCATAACGGCTGGCGAAGGAAGCCAGTGAAATGAATGCAAGACAGAAGCGGCGTGATCAGATAGCGACAGTATTCAGCATTTCCACGACGAGTTTCTTAACTTTACATCGATTTCGCTCGACTACGCGAGAAGTCCGTGGAATGAGAATTGAGCAGGAAATTGCAAGGAGCATTCTAGACCCGATGTCACAAACTTACGAACTAGTTTGGCTGGCTTAATCTTGCCTAACCAGGCCCCAATTTAGGTAATTTCCGTCAGGTGAAAGTAGGTCGGCTCGACAGCTTGACAGCGGGAGGTAATGTGCTCATCCTGTTCAGGCCAGTAGTTTGGAAGAGCAGAACGGGAGGTAAAGGGCTGAGGTAGCTGGAGTGAAGCAAGATGAACCAATCGCGAAGGTGCCGGGCTTCCAACTTCTTTTCCCGATATCGGGCATTTTCTGCAAGCCTGCGAGACTAGCGATAATAGAAATCTTTAAGCCAATCACGACGCGTCGCTAGGCCAAGTTAGAAAAGAGATAAGAGACTTTTCACAGAAAAAAGAGCCCAGTCAAAAAACGCGTTGAACGAATTAAGACTTAAAGTTGTCGAGCAGGTGAAGTGAAACTACTACTTAGCATAGCATTCGGAACAATTTTCAGAGTTGCCGCATGATTGGATTTTTATAGGTGAGCTGCTTTTTAGCTACAAATAAAAAAATATGTCATTTGAAAAAGCTTCCAAGTTTTCACGTCGTCTCCTCCAATCCTGATTGTGAAAAAAACATATTTTTCATATCGGAGCCTTGACTACAGCCGAACCGACATATGCAATGTAATGTATCTCCGTCTGTAACTCCACAAAGTCATAAAGACCATGTGGGTGTTATGCAGGAGAGTTTTGTATAGCGCACTCACCGCCTACGCGGCTTTCGGTACGCATTCGGTTGCCAACAGACTTCGTCTCACGCAACGAAGAGAAAGTGAGAAGCATAGCAGAGTCAGGAGAGCAGTTGAGGTAGTGAATAGCATGGAAGTAGCAGCTCAGGACCGCTGAATGAGCCATAGTCTGGTTTGGTCCAGCGGTTAAGGTGCTTGCCCCGACCAAGGTCTGGCTGAGGTCGTGGGCTCGAGCCCCGAGGCATAAGTGAAGCGCCTGAATAGAGATTAAGTTCTCTTGGGGCGCTATATAAATGAATTATATGTAGTCGGCAGTAGGAGAGTAGTTGTCGTTGCCTAAGAATTGTGGAAGCGAGTTCCGCAGTCTAGGACCTGCAGAGCTAAAGCTTCTGTCACCAACGGTCTTTAAGCGGAGGAATGGAACAGCTAATTATTGTCCACACAGGACCTGAGAGCGTAAACATGCTGAAACTGATGCAGCAGTTCAGCTAGGTATGAAGAAGCCAAGCCGTGGCGTACCTTGTGGGTCAGCGTAAGAACTTTGCTCTGTATCCGTTGCTCAATCGGCATCCATCCTAGCTCTTTTAGCAAAGGAGACACGTGCTCAAACCTCTGGGACTTGAAGATTAGCCTTGCAGCCATATTCAGAGTCAGCTGCAGTGGCCTAATAGCTTTCTTTGGCAGCCCAGCCAAAATGCAAGTACAATAATCAAGCCGAGACAGAACTAAAGAGCTAGTTAAATCTTTTACAAGCAACTGTGGGAGACGGCTCCTAATCTTGGATAGGGATCGGATGAGATGGCTAGCTGTAGAAGAAGTCTTCTGAAGGCAGCTTTTAAAATTTAGGCAGCTGTCGAAAACAACACCTAAATTTCGAGCACGTTGTGATGGTCGCACAATAACATCACCTATTAGAAGAGCATAGCCTTTTTATCCAGACACACGCTTAGAGTGTCCTATGAGCACCAGTTCAGTTTTATCATCATTTAATTTCAGGAAGCTTTCCAAAATCCAGGATCGAATATCGGCAAGGCAAGCAATCAGTTTCTCAGTTGCTGCAGCAGATTCCGACGGTTTGAATGACAAATACAACTGAGTATCGTCAGCATTAAAGTGATATCCTATTCCATGTGCCTTAACCACTTTTTTTTCAGAGGTCGTGTATAAATGGAGAACAGCAAGGGACCGAGTACAGACTCTTGAGGGACTCCACAGGTGACCCTTCTAGGGTGTGAGACCTGACCCCCACACGACACGGATTGAACACAATCAGACAAGTACGATTTAAACCAGGCCAGTGCTACGTCTGCCAGATCGATCGTTGTTCTAAATCGTTCAAGTAGAACATCGTGATCAATGGTGTCGAAGGCACCAGACAGATCTAGCAGAGCTAGGGCAGTGACATTCCAGTCGTCTTAGCCACGTAGAATGTAATTGTTTACACGGAGGAGAGCAGTTTCAGTAGAGTGCTGCCTCTTGAACCCTGACTGAAATGTTTCTGACATTTCATTATTTTCAATATGTTCAACCAGCTGCTTAGCAATAGTTTTTTCAAGAATCTTCGACAAGAAAGGAAGAAGGGAAACTGGGCGATAGTTTACAAGGACCTCTGTATCTAATCCAGGCTTTTAAGTATGGGTCAAGCGATTGCCGATTTGAAGGACTTGGGGACGACCCCTTTTCCCAGATAAGCATTAAAAAATCTTGGTTATGGCAGGGCTAAGTTGGTCTTCTAGTGAAGACCACAGAGATGAAGGTATAGGGTCTTCAGGAGACGAGCTCTTTTTCCTTGACCTTATTAAGGTAGCCACATCGAATGCAGACACCTCGGAGAACCTTTTTAAGGAAGGTCACAGGTTGTGGAACCGCGATTGCTTTAGTCGGAGGGGGCTTAATGGAGGCACGAATGTACACAATTTTTTCCAATAAATAAAGCTGAAAACTTTTCGGCTGAGCCCTTAATACCTGGGGAGTCAGACCTCACAGCATTAGCAAGTAAATGGTTAACTGTCTTACAAATCTGTTTAAGGTCCGACTGGCAGGAATTCAGCTTTCGGATGAAAAAAGAAGCCCTGGTTTTTTAAGCTTTCGGCTGTAAAATCAAAGCAAGTCTTTGAAATTGGCTAGATCTGCATCAGACCCCGATTTCTTGAAACGACGTTAGAACCAGCTATAAGATATTAATTTATATTCTAGATCTGAGACACAATGTCATAATAAGTTAACCACAAGTTGTAAGTAAGAGTGCTAAGAAAATATACATACTTGTAATAATGATAGATAAATCTCTGAGGATATTCGTCTGCAATTTTTAGTGGCCATCCTTGAAAGAAGAAGAGGTTCTTTATGAACTCATCTTCAGACTTCTTTATTCCGCCGTTGTCAAAGATTTTCTTAAAGTCCTTCAAATCGGAAGATTTCTTGTAATATTCACCAAACAATTCAGGCAGGCACGAAAATGCAGAATTAGCATGCACGCCCTTTTGGCTGGCATTATTCCAAAATACAATCTGGTTATGCATACGGGCTATATGAAATACTTTTATTGATCAGCATACCCTCTAATCATCAGACACTCGGCGGAATCGCTCTGGCTATACAGCTCGTGGCCATAATTGGCCGCCGACGGACTGTAGTTGGTTACTTGAACAGTAAACAGCGTCCACGTCCTACCCGATGCGAGGGTCTCTGTAACTTATGCAAGTAGACTGAATACTTACGTGTTGCTCTGCAGCCTTTGTTTAGTGTGAGTGACTTGTCCTCGGTAAGCTGGTTCGTGCTGACACCGTGCATGTTATTTAATTAACTAATTGACGTGCTTCTTTTTCAGCATACATTTATATGCTGAAAAAGAATGTATATATATATATATAAATATATATATTTATATACGGTATATATATATATTTTTATACGATATATATATATATGTATATATATGCGTGTGCGTGCGCGTGTGCGTGCGCGCGCGCGTGTGTACTATGCCCAGAGAGACATTTCTTCCTTTGGGGTGCTATGTAAATGTTTTATTCTCATGACTGGTAACACTATTCCGGTTTAAAGAGTCTGCACGCTAGGAGCCTCGAAAACAGCATCACGCTGTATTGCTTGTATCGCTGCGTCGCGGTTGTATCTCGGACGCAGTCGTCACGAGTTCCTAGGCGGAAACATTAATGCGGTAAAAGAGAGAAAGGCTTAATGGCTTGTTTGTCGCACCTATGGCCGGCTTTTACCAATTAGGTAGTAGTGAGAAAAAATAGTAAAAAAAAATAGTATTTGCATATGGTAGGTATGTGCTGAGAGCGAGATGCAGTCGTCCTCTTTAGGCCCGAGAGCAAGGTCAAGGTAACCAGAAAATGCACAAGGTACCTGAATCCTCGATAAGATATCCGATAGCGAGCAGCACCTGCTACTGGAACATTGCAACACACCAAACTTGGCAGTCTCGCTCGGACTAGTGCGAGAATGAATAGCTCAAGGTATGGACGCACACTATACGTGGACGACGAACGAGTGAATGCTGGCCAGTTCAATGCCGCTAGACAGACAGGGAGCGTCAGGGTGGAGCGTACTATGCGAAAACGACGCACAGGCAACACAAATGAATCGACAAATTATCCTGAGAGACAAAGAGACCAACCTTACAAAATCTATTAGTAATAGGAGAACAACCGCATCATCGATATCTTGGGACAGCGTGTTTACGTCAATAGTAATAATAATAATTACGCGCCGACAGAGAACTTAATCTCTTTCTGGGCACTTTACACACGCTGTAAAGAAAATACGATCGTATAATTAGTGGGAACGTGCGCAACGTCAACATGCATGGCATAGTTAGAGGTTACATGCACAGAGTCAACATATACAATATGATTAGTGATAGCATGCACAGTGTCAGCATGCATAAGCGCACAAAGGACGAATCGCAAGGACTCAATAGATGCTTTGATAAATAGATGCGACTTTGGCGTCTTTTTAAATGTCGTCATGTCAGGCGATGTCATGACGTCAGTCGAGAGTGAGTTCCGGGCTTTTTGGAGCATATGAACTAGAGGCGCGGTCTCCATAGGATTTGAGGTTCGGAAGTAGTATAGCTAATCGAGATGAGTCAGAACAGTAGATGGTACGGTGATGGGGTAGTAATTCTGATAGGTAGGCGGCAGGCAGAGAATGAAGGAAACTTACAGCAATGAGTGACAGAACCTTGAAGCCGATGCGCTGCTTGATTGGAAGTCAGTGTAGATTGGCGAGAAGTGGGGTGATGTGGCAACGGCGACGCTCACGACAGACAAACCTGGCTGCAGAGTTTTTCTCCAACTGCAAGCGCCTGATTGAACATGCCGGTAGACCTGCTAGCACTGAGTTACAGAAGTTGGGACGAGATGTAAAAAATGCACGGAGGCCTTTGGATGTAGTATCCCTGTCCAAGCGAGTCAGAGTTTTAGCTATGATGTGTAGCTGGCAGTAGGCAGACTTGACTGTGGAGCTGATGCGGTCACCTAGTGAAAGGTCACTTTGAAACAGGACCATAGATATCTCTGGGTGCTCTAGTGTGTATCCACTAGTTTAATGCATCGCCAAACTGCCAGAATGCTGGGGTTTGAGGCTGAGGCTGAACGGCTGCATCACCTCGTGAGCATAGCGAGCAGGGTTTCACGTCCCAAAGCGAGCATGATGTTGCATGATGGATTGGCCCGGGCAAAGTCGAGAAGAATCAGCCCACCCCCTCCCCCCCTGCTCCGACATCCTCGCTAGGCCCGTGCCCGACTTCCGGCCGAGGTGGGTCAGAAGCAGTCAGCAGCGCTGCTGCTGTCCTGTTCACTCGTACCTCATACCATATGGTGAGCATCTCGACATTTTCGGTGGCAACGACCGTCGACATTCTGCGGCCTCCACTGATGAGAGCCAATTCGCCGAAGCTCTGCCCTCTGCGAAGCAGGGCCTTCGGCACGACGAAGTTCTGCTCGCCATCCATCACTAGGACTACCACTATCAAAGATAAAAATGACGACCTTTTGAACAAGAATCTCAGCTGAAACAATTGAGCAGAGCCAGCCAAGCATTTGGCTAGCAGCTAGTTACACTCTTCAATTACAGCTCTGCCAACGTACAAATCCTCCCCGAGGAGTCAGCCAGACGCTGCTTGCACGTGGGGCCAGCCGACGGTTATTGCAGTCTACCGGTTCGCCCGTTTTGTCCTCCACACGCTCGTAGTCAGTATGGGTGTAGAAAAGTAATCCAGCTACAATAACCGCCCTGTACCGGCCATTGTGTATCGACTGATTTATAAGAGCCTTATTTTTTTATAGCGGTAGAAGAGCCTTAACGGCAATCGCCACCTGTTGCAATTGGCCATACAAGATTGCTCTCTGCAGGATTCGAACCCACGACTTCGGTCGTGGAGAGTGTATTCCCTTTGAAACTTAAAGTAACCGTTTAGTAATGAAGCAAAGATCACAGATGCCACATCTCTGCGACTGCTCGTCGCAGATTTTTACTGGAAGGAGATTTTACCGGGAATCAATCATATAAACTCCGCCTTCAGCCCGTGATTCGTAACTCATACGTGTCAATTAGGGAGAAATGAGATTGAACAACTCACAGTCCAATTGTCTGCCAGAGGTGGTGTCAGGACATTGCACTGACTGCATGAGTACATTGGTCAATGAGAATCTTTTTGAGTGTCAGACTAACCAATAACCTAGCCAGAAGTATACAAATGAACTTGGAATGGAGTGCGAGAAATGAGTCGAATACTGCCAAGAATTCACTAGAGTCTATCTTCGACCCCTTTGGTCTCAGGTGTCACTCGCTATGATTAACTCGTGCCAGAAAAGAATGAAGTCCGGAAATATTGGAAGTAAGAACACGTTTTAGAGTGGAAGCCACACCGTGAAAAATTACGAATCAATAAGAGAAAATCATAATAATAATATTGCACTTGATATTGCACTTGATAAAGCGCCCTCAGAGAACTCATGACAAAATCATCATAACAAAAACATTCGTATAGATAGATAGGCCGGAAAAAGAATCGGACTCGATAACCTGCTTGATGGGGAGCCAGTGGGGCCGATGGGCTGGAAGCAGTGCAACATGGTGGCTGCGATTTCAAATCTAGACAAGCCTAGATGCAGCGTTGGCACCAAGTGTAAGCATTTGTTGCATCGGCAGAAGACCTGCAAGTTGTGAGCTACATAAGTCTAGAACTGACATAAAAAATGGATGGACCTGCTTGCTAGTGGCATCCTTAGTTACGTAAGTAAGTCCACATCTTTGAAACATTGTAGAGCTGAAAATGAGGACGCTTGGAAAGTGGAGTCGATGTGGTCATCTAGTGAAAGGTTACATTGAAAAAGGACCACGTTGTGTGTGCCAAGGCTACAGGAGCCGCGGTAGCCGAGCCGATTTGTGAGGTTTGCTCTTTCCAAACTCCGAGTAACACTGCATCAAGGTTAGCCAATCGCTTGCCTACCATTTTGGCAAGTCCAAGCTAGCAACTGCTCCGTGAGCAGCTCGCGTGAAGCGAGAGCTGGTGAATCTCGGCCGAAGAGTGCGTCTCAGTGAGCGAATGACTGTGGGCTGAGCTCCACCTGCGTGGGCTGCTGGAGTACCAGCGAGCGAATTACAAGTGTCGGCTAGTAAATAAGTGAAGACCGCTTGATTCGAAGCATCATTTATCTAGAGACAGGAGAGGCGTAGTGGCTTCCATCTCGCTCTCAAGTCAAGTAGGGATGTCACAAAATGCATGGACCAACTTAGATGCAGCGTCCCTGTCCAAACGAGCCCGAATTTTTGAAATTCTACGTTGCTGAAAGTAAGCAGATTGATTGTGGATCTGATGCGGTCGTCTAACGAAAGGTCACTCTGGAACCTGACACCTAGATTTCGTGCAGATTCAACAGAAGATGTGCTGGCCGTGGATTTTGAGATTTAGCCTTTTCAATTTCTGAATCGCACTTGGTTTGCCCATAACTAGTAAGTTGATTTTATTATCCGTCAATTTAAGAAAGTTTGCTGCAATCCGCTAATCCATGTCATCAATACATGCAGCGAGGGAGTTGAGAGAATTCGACGTGCTCGAGGGCTGGGAGGGATCAAAGCAAACTAGCTGATTTAACAGCCTATTTTGTATAGAAGAGCCTTTACAGCTATTGCAATCGCTTGCAGCGGCAATAAAAGATTACCCACCGCAGGATTCGAGCTCATGACTTCGGGACCGAGGTCGTGAAAAGCATCCACCTTACCTAGCGTGTTACCACGGCACGCGCTCAGCGATCGAATCGCCGAGATCCATTGAAATCTCCACACCAGAGAGCTCGTCCTCGAGTTCAGGCCTCGAGGGCTCTATTAGCACGACCTACCGGAGCGACCGGCCGTTGGTTTGGTGAATGATTTCCCATGGGAGGTAAGAGATTCAATTATGGCCTGACGGGAGTGACGCAATATCGATCTCGAGGACGCCAATTTTCCATGGAAAGGGCATCGAAGCGCCTGGACGATTGTCCTGGCACGTGATAATCACGTGCACGTCCTAGCGCGGCGGGCTGAGGTTGTGCGTAGGGTCCTTACACGCAAGTTTCCAAGTTTCCAGCCCGTTTGCCGCTCTAAGCAATGCGCTCTTCGCAAATGGAAGGTGGCGCGGAATGGCACTAACCCCAGGTGTCACGTCGCCTTGACAGCGAGCGTACTCTGCTTGCTAGACACTGGGCTAGTAGGTCCCCCCTGCTGCTCTGGTTAGGCTGCACGCGAGTCAGAGAGTCGGCCGTGTAAACGTGCGTATGCGTCACTCGCGAGAGCACTCATCTATAGCGGTCTCTGTCGGTGTCGCCTCGTCGCCTACTGGTTCGCTGCAAAGAGCACTCAACCAAGTGTCCCGCTAATATGAATTGAAGCAATACAATTGCCTTGTCATAGCACCCTCAAGCCGTATAGAGAACCCAGAGCTTTTTGATTTACACTGAAAAGCACATTGTCATTGGAGTGGCGTTTGCAAAGATCGTTAGCGCTGCTTAGCGATTCTCAAGTTTGCATGCCGGCTTAAAGAGCATTAGGTACTTTTAAAATAATAATAATATTGCACTTGATAAAGCGCCCTCAGAGAACTTAATCTCTTTCTAGGCGCTTTACATTTGCTGCAAAGTGATACGCAATAGAATAGTAGGTAAAATCATGCTTGAAAAACAAACAAAATGAATAACATGGTTAGGGGTTACATGCACTGGGTCAGCATGCAAATGTGGTTAGTGGCAGCATGAACAGTGTCAGCACGCATAAGCACATCGAGGACGAATCACAAGGACCCACTAAATGCTGTCCTAAATAGGTATGTTTTTAAGTTTCTTTTAAATGTGGTCAGGTCAGGGGATGTTCTGATGCAGGTCGGGAGGGAGTTCCAGGCTGTGGGAGCATACGAGCTAAATGCACGGTCTCCAAAGGATTTAAGGTTTGTACGAGGTATTTCTAGACTGTTGGATTCCGAAAAGCGAGTGGTACGATGCTTTGCCTGATGGGTTAGTATCTCTGAAAGATAGGCTGGAGCCATAGAATGAAGAGACCTAAAAGTGAGCGACAAAACCTTGAAGTCAATCCGTTGCTTGACTGGTAACCAGTGCAGGTCGGCGAGAAGTGGAGTAATGTGGCAACTGCGACGCTCACGACAGACAAGCCTAGCTGCAGAGTTTTGCACCGGCTGCAATCGCCTGATCGCACATGCTGTGCGTGCAAGAAACAGGACGTCGCGTCTGCTCTGAGAGGGCTTCATTCTGTCAGCACTTCAGTCCGCAAGCGTCATGTCTGTGGTAATTCAGTGGATACCGTATTGCCAGGATTTCGTTGAGTGCAGCTAGAGATTGAAATGACTTAAAACGACCGCTTCGTTATCGTAGCAGCAGTGGATGCCGTATTGCCAGGACTTCATTGCCTGCAGCTAGAGATTGAAATGACATAATAATAATAATAATAATCCACATCACATCATTTCTCGCCGACCTGCACTGGCTACCAGTCAAGCAACGGATTGACTTCAATGTTTTGTCGCTCACTTTTGGGTCACTTCATTCTTTCGCTTCAGCCTATCTCTCAGATCTACTCCCCCACCAGGCCAAGCATCGTACCACCCGCTTTTCGAAATCCAACAGTTTACCAATACCTCGTAAAAACCTCAAATTCTTTAGAGACCGTGCATCTAGTTCGTATGCTCCCAAAGCCTGGAACTCACTCCCGACTTGCGTGACAACATCCCTTGTCTTGACCACATTTAAAAAAGAACTTAAAAACACACCTATTTAGGACAGCATTTACTGGGTCCCTGTGATTCGTCCTTCGTGTGCTTATGCGTGCTGACACTGTGCATGCTGCCACTAACCATACTTGCATGCTGACCCTGTGCATGTCACCCCTAACCATGTCATTCATGTTGTTTATCAAGAATGATATTACTCATCATTCAATTGCATTTCCCTTTGCAGCAAATGTAAAGTGCCTAGAAAGAGATTGAGTTCTCTGAGCGCGCTTTATCAAGTGCATTATTATTCTTATTATTATTATTACAGACTTGATAAAGCACCCTCAGAGAACAGAGACATAAAATGACTGCTTCGTTATCGTAGCAGCAGTCCTCTTCGCGCGTAGCGGCGGCTATGAATTGAGTGCACATAGTTTTTCCTGCTGTGCAACGATCGGCCAATTTCTCGGATTCGACAACCTTTTGCGGCCGCATTTATTGAAGTCAGAGGTCTAAAGCGCTAGAAATCAGTCCGGCTAAAGCAACGCAGTATAGTCTTAATAATAGTAATACATTTGTATAGCACCCTCAGAAAAATAATCTCTTTATACGCACTCATATGCCTTAAAGGAAGCACGATCAAATGGTTGTTGATAACATGCAAAATGTCAACAAGCATAGCACGGTTAGTGGTGACATCGCAATAAGAAAGCTGGAAACAATTCATAACTTCTAATCGAGCAGCGAAGTGCGTAACTTTGAAAACCTAGCGCAAATGTAATACACAGACTTGCAATTCATATTGGAGAAAAAAGTCATCAAAAGCCAGCCGCACTTTGCGGGTACTCGCTCTAGCCGCGGGAGCAGCTAGAGCGAGTACAGAGGAGGCGGAGGAATACAGAGGAAGCGACAGCGCAGCAGCAGCAGCACGTGAGTACGTGCGGTGTTCCTGCTGTTATGGTGCTTGTTAACTTGACCGGCAAATTATTCAGGATCTACTATTTGAAAGACAAGAACTTCGTCTGGCAATAGCCACCGAATATACTTAGGTCTGACAATATCCACACGAGCAGAATTGCGTCCGATTGCAGCCGAATTAGTAGAATGAGGCTGCATGCTGTCGGAATAGAAATCATGCTGTATGCTGTCAGAATGTTAATCGCCTAAACTGTCGGGCGTCTTTACGGAATGCTCATGGAACGGTACACATATGGAGAAATAGCATTTACTAAGTTTAATTTGACTAGAAAGGTAAATTATTTTTGAGGGATTTTCAAAGATTTTACTGGTTTTCAGCTTTTTAAACAGCGGAGCTTTGTCAAGAGACGCAAGGACGAAACTCCAGCTGGCCGCTGCAGCGCACGTCCGCACGCCGTCGCGCACGTCTGCAAGACGTCACACACGCGGCCCTACGTGCATATGTGCTACGTATAGGAAAATCACATTGATCTCCGTGTACTGAACAGCGCGGCAAGCGAAGACGGCGAGTCGACTTTTCATCGGCTTCAATGCACTTTGCACGTCTTGCGGCGGCCAAAACTTGCATGTTAGGGGATAAACCGGATATTTTTTCGCAGTCTTGCCAAATTGAGCTTTTATAGCCAACTGCAAGCAGTGGTGCACAGGAGATTGTTAAATAAGCTAAGATATTTTTTAGATTATCTCGCCCATCAGCTTTGCTTTAATGGCTGGTGCAGTCTTTTCTCATCGGCAGCAGCTACAATATGGACCAAGTTGAGTAATTCAAATCAATTTACTCGTCCATTGACTTCAAGGTATTGTCGCTCACTTTTAGGTCCCTTCATTCTATGGCTCCAGCCTATCTTTCAGATATACTACCCCATCAGGCCAAGCATCGTACCACCCGCTTTTCGGAATCCAACAGTCTACAAATACCTCGTACAAACCTTAAATCCTTTGGAGACCGTGCATTTAGTTCGTATGCTCTCACAGCCTCGAACTCCCTCCCGACCTGCGTCAGAACATCCCCCGACGTGACCACATTTAAAAGGAACCTAAAAACACACCTATTTAGGACAGCATTTAGTGGGTCCCTGTGATTCGTCCTTGATGTGCTTATGCGTGCTGACACTGTGCATGCTGCCACTAACCACATTTGCATGCTGACCCTGTGCATGTCACCCCTAACCATATTATTCATTTCGTTTGTTTTTCAAGCATGATTTTACTTACCATTCAATTGCATTTCACTTTACAGCAAATGTAAGGCGCCTAGAGAGAGATTAAGTTCTCTGAGGGCGCTTTATCAAGTACATTATTATTATTATTATTATTATTATCGTCCCACTGTACTCGAACTTAAAAACGGCTCCGTCTTCGCCGGAATGCATTTTCGCAACGCCCGCCGCCCTTCTTCCTGCGATCATCGTCTCGTTTTTTCCACGTTTGAACTTCGCCGCTAGTGAGGCGGTCATCCTCCTCCGCCAGTAGCCGTTTTCATCCTTGGCGTCGTTGAAACGGCTACCTAAACTCCGTTGAAGAACCTTTAGCGGCTAATGAAAATACTTCGCACGCCGGCGGTTTCGCCCTGCGCTCGGAGCGATGCGGTTGAAGAGCGAGCTACAGTCGGCTTCGCAAGGGCGGGAAACTGTTCGCTCGTGACCGCTCGTGAACTCTAATCGGAAAGGCAGCGTCGGGCAATGAAAGCTTACGCATTCGTGGATTGTGGCTGCTGCAGCGCCGTGTAGCAGACGATTCTCTCGGATATCGCAATCGCTGTATTGCTCATTTCTCTGCCGTGGACAGAAATCGTTCCAGAACCCCTTTCGCACGCTGTCTAGGAATACTGTAAAAACACCCGATACACTTCCAGCTCGGCTAGTGTAAGAGTTAGATTCTCTTTGGTGAGCCGTGATGGCACACTAGGTAAGGCGGTTGCTTTCATGACCTCGGTCCGAGGTCGTGGGTTCGATTCCTGTGGTGGGCGATCCTTTATCGCCACTGCAAGCGGTGGTGATAGCCGTCAAGGCTCTTCTGTCGCTATACAAAAAGAGGCTGTTTAAGCAGCTAGCATTTCTTTCTTTCTTTCTCCTTGCTGGTGCAATCGATTCCGGAGGGTGTACGTTATGGCGGCGCCCGGATGTTGATTCGCCGATGAAGCGCAGGCTGAAGTTTGCCCTTTCCTGCACAGCGTCCACGGCAAGGGTCGTCTGCCTCACACTTCGCGGCTGCGGCCGCTGCGGCCGCTTTGGCTAGCTACCGGTACAAGTCAGACAATTAGGATTTAGCTAGCGCTGGTCGAGCTCGCACCCTCCGCTTCGCTTCGCCGATTGGTGCCTATCCGTTGGGCGGTGGCTACACTAGTTTCGGCTGGTTTTTGTTTTAGTTTCGGGCGGTGGCTATTTTTTAGTTTCGGGTGGTGATTATTTTCGTTCTGAGAGTTGGCCATTCTAGTTTTGAGTAGTGGCTATTTTAGTTTCGGTTGGTGGTTGTTTAGTGTCAGACGGTCGCTATTTAAGCGCGAGCTTTTCCGCTCCTTTTCAGATTAGTTTCTTCGGAGTTCACAAACTCATGTCTTTTGGAGAAGCGGCAGTTACAGAAAATAGAAAACTTTCCAAGTGCAATTGCTCGTCGCTCGAGATAGAATTACAAAGAATCCACCCCGGACGAAGCTATTTAATTTCTAATTGGTCACTTACTACAAAAGTATTTAGTTTTTTGGCGCCTACAGTAATTCCCAGAAAATAAGACCGGCGCTTAAAATTAATTTTTGGTCCAAAAGACACATTAGGGCTTGTATTTTTTCAGGGGAATGTCTTATTTTTTCGTGAGCAAAAATCTACATAATTAATGTATAAGCTAAATATCAATATATAATACGTATAATAAATATTTTCCTGTACTAAATCTGCAAATGTATTGATGCCATCTTAATGCATTAGGGGTATGTCATCTTCTTCTGGAGCATTCTTATAAATCAAGGAACCGTGGATTCTGGTCTGAGTTGCTTTCGAATCGATCTATTTCCCGCAGAACCATTGGCTCCAATCTCTCCTTTCATGAGCATTTTTGCACGCAGTGCATTGGCAGCACAACTGTCAGTGATTTTATCTCGTGAATTCTTCAGCCAAGTCAAGACCGCTTGCAGCTCCATAGCTTTTTCACGCTGATGTTTTCCATTTTATTTTTAATTACTTGATTCGCAAATGGTTCTTGATAGGCTTTTTTATTGCAATATTATTCCACCTTAACTGGGGGCGTATTTTTGGGGTAGAGCTTATATAACAAGCATCCTTAAATAAATATTTTCCGGTTAAGTAATATTTTCTGACAAATACCCTTTTCTCCAATAATATTAATATTAGTAATAATAATAGTTCGGTTGTATAGCGTCCCAAGAGAACTATATCTCTAACCAAGCACTTAAAAACTCGCTACCAGAGAACTGGTAAAGTATCGTGCTTAGACAAGCATGCAAAAGCAAACAATATCGTACTCAGGCCAGCAGGCTGAAGCACGCAAGAACACTCGCAGGGCCACTTGTTAGTAGGAATTTTGGCAGTCACATGCGCTGAATCGTGTACAGTTACGCGCGAGAAGAACGTTAGAGGAAAAGTTCACCGATGCGACGCGACGCGTCCTTAGATAAGATTAATTCAATGATGCAGAGTCATTTTTAGAGTCACTGAAGCCACAAGCGAGTCCCCAGGCAGCAGGTGCATACGAACTGAACGTTCAATCAACGAAAGGCTATTTCAATCTAGCGCGAGAGATAGCGAAACAAGCGGAAGCCTGGGACTGTGAGCGGGGGGGGGGGGACGAGAGCACACAGTAGTGACAGAGCAAAGAGGTCGGACCTCCAGCCACGTCAAGACGCTTGCGGCTCTGACGCTTAAACTGGTAATTTCGAATGTTCTATTCTCGATGCAGACGCTGGAAATTTGCCGGCGGCGGCGGAAACGTATCGTCCGCCAGGCAGGAATATATCCCAGCGTCATCTTTGAATTTGCTCATTTCCTTTTCGTCGTCTGCCATCGGAACTCGAGGCGATTTCAATATCCACTTTGATAACCTCAATATAAGACCAAATTTTATAGAAAAGTAGTGGAATCAAAGGTCAAAATGACCCAAAAATGCTTGTACACTACCGACTAGCTTCTTAAGTGCCCCTAAGCAACCGTACTGTTGCTAAAATTCGGGCTTGTTTAGATAAGGATACCACGTCCAAGTTGGTCCATGCATTCGTGACATCTCGTCTCGACTTCTGCAACTTACTACTTACTGGCCTACCAGCATGTGCGATCAGGCGATTGCAGCTGGTGCAAAACTCTGCAGCTAGGCTTGTCTGTTGTGAGCGTCGCAGTTGCCACATTACTCCACTTCTCGCCGACCTGCACTGGCTACCAGTCAAGCAACGGATTGACTTCAAGGTTTTTTCGCTCACTTTTAGGTCATTTCATTCTTTCGCTCCAGCCTATCTCTCAGATCTACTCCCCCACCAGGCCAAGCATCGTACCACCCGCTTTTCGGAATCCAACAGTCTACCAATACCTCGTACAAACCTCAAATCCTTTGGAGACCGTGCATTTAGTTCGTATGCTCTCAAAGCCTGGAACTCCCTCCCTACCTGCGTCAGAACATCCCCTGACCTGACCAGATTTAAAAGGAACTTAAAAACACCTATTTAGGACAGCATTTAGTGGGTCCCTGTGATTCGTCCTTGATGTGCTTATGCGTGCTGACACTGACAATGCTGCCACTAACCACATTTGCATGCCGACCCTGTGCATGTCACTCCTAACCATGATATTCATTTTGTTTGTTTTTCAAGCATGATTTTACTTACCATTTAATTGCATTTCCCTTTGCAGCAAATGTAAAGCGCCTAGAAAGAGGTTGAGTTATCTGAGGGCGCTTTATCAAGTGTATTACTATTATTATATATAGGTCGTGGGTTCGAGTCCCACAGCAGGCAATCCTTTATTACCAAGTGCAAGCGGCGGCGGTAGCCGTTAAGGCTCTTCTGCTGCTATACAAATGAGGCTGTTGAATCAGCTAACCTTTAACGTTTAAGTTGAATGAATTAGGGGCTGCATCGCCGTGCTGGTTTGGCCCAATGATTAAGGTGCTCGCCTCGAACCAAGGTCAAAGTGAATGTGTTTCATGACCCGAGGTCGCGGGCTCGATCTCCGCGGCATACGAATGTGAAGCGCTTGAATAGAATAGAGATCAAGTTATCTTAGGGTGCTATACAAAATGAATAATACAGACACGCACACACACACTATTAAAATTATCGAAGACGTTCGCGTTTGGGTGCCAATTAATTCCTTAAGTTTAAGGATAATATGGCCAGCCTAGTAATTTTGGGAAAGCCTACTGTCACCCGAAAGTTAGGAAATCTCAGGTCAGGATTTGTTGAGCCAGCATTTACCCGCGACGTCTGCTCTTAATCTACACGTACTATTCCAGAACGACACGTCATTAGATGAGCATAGAAGTTCATATCACAGCGACATGATGCTTAATAATAATACTAATTCATTTGTATAGCGCCCTCACGGAACTTAATCTCCATCTAGGCATTTTACATAAGCTGTATAGGAAGAATGATCACATAGTTATTAGTAACATGCACAGTGTCAACAAGCATAATATGGTCAGACGTAACATGCACAGTGTCAACATGTAACCATGGTTAGTGGTGACACGCACAGTGTCAGCATGGATAAGCATGTACAGGACAATTCACAATGACCCAGCCCATACTTCGAGAAACAGGTGCATGTTTAGATTCTTTTTAAAAACCTAACTCTCACAGCGTAATGAAATGCTAAGAGTGTTATGTCGAAAGTCTTAATAATTTAATTTTGCACTCACCGGCTCCAGAAAGGATAAAATAGAAGTTCCACGCCGGATGACCTTGGCGTACAATGATTCGTCTTGCCTCGTACTTCACGTATTGGCCAACTTCAGCTATCTGTCTCTGAGTTGACACAGGATATGAAGCATAGTCCTTTATTGTCCTTAACACAATTTCAAGGTGCAGGATGTCAGTCTCTGTTCGTGCCCACCTCGGTGCTGTCAATATTCTCTTTGACTCCTCTGACATTCGCATCTACGGTGTAACCGGATGGACGTTTTAGCATTGCGTGCGGGAAATCACGCTGTAGGGGAAATTGATATAAAGAAACCGTGCATTCATTTTAATAACAATATTATAGTAATGCATTTTATATAGCATTTTCAGAGAACTCAATCTCTTTCCAGGCACTTTGCATTTACTGCAAAGGAAGCAATATCAAATGGCTAGTGGTAGCATGCTCGATGAACAACAAGAATAACGTAGTTAGGGGTGACATGCACACGGTCAGCATGCAAGTATGGTTAGTGGCAGCATGCACAGTTTCAGTACGCATAAGCACGTAAAGGACTAATCACAGGAACCCACTAAATACTGTTACAAATAGATGCGTTTTTGTTTTTTTTTCAATGTGGAAAAGTCAGGGGATGTCGTGACGCCAGTCGAGAGTGAGTTCTAAACTTTGGGAGCATACGTACTAAAGGCTTGGTCTCCAAAGGATTTGAGATTTGTAAGAGGCATGGCAAAATAGTTAAATTCACAGAAGCCGATGGTACGATGTTGAGCCAGGTGGGGAGTATATCTGATAAGTAGGCTCGAGCCGAAGAATGAAAGGACCTGAAATTAAGTGAAAAAACCTTGGATTCGATGCGTTTCCTGACTGATAGTCAGTGCAGGTCGGCAAGAAGTGGTGTGATTTGGCAACTGCGACTCTCACGACAGACAAGCCTAGCTCCAGAGTTTTGCACCAGCTGTAAGGGCCTGCGTGCACAAGCCGGTAGACTAGCAAGCAGTGAATTACAGACGTCAAGACGGGATCTCACAAATGCTTAGACTAATTTAGATGTGGCATCCCAGTCTAAACAAGCCCGACTTTTAGCAACATTGTGTAGCTACAAATAGGCAGATTTGATCGTGGAGTTGAAGTGATCTTTTATTGAAAGGTTAATTTGGAACATGACGGGTAGATTTCGTACAGATTGAACAGGAGGTATGCTTGCAGAGCCGATTTTGAGTGTCAGCCTTTCCAATATCTGAATCACACTTGGTTTTCCCATAACTAGTAAGTTAGTTTTATCATCATTCACTTCAAGAAAATTTGCTGTCATCCATGTGCAGATATCATTAATACATGCAGCAAGGTAGTTGAGAGAATTCGACGCTTTGGAAGGGCTGGGAGGGATCAAATCAAAGGTACAATTGAGTGTCATCTGCATAGAAGCGAAAGCCTAGAATGTGCTTGGCAATCGCATCGACCGAGAGGGGAGTATAAACCGCGAAGAGAACGGGACCAAGCACACATTCCTGAGGTACCCCATATTTTAGAGGTACCTCTGATGATCTTTGTCCATTCACATTAGTACTCTAGAGTCTCCCACTGAGATAGGACCTGAACCTTGGCAATGCAGTGCCAGTGATGCCCAGCGAGATGAGAGGCGCTCAAGAAGAGCTGGGTGATCGATAGTATCAAAAGCTGCCGAATGATCGAGAAAAATAAGCAGGGATACTCTACCCATGTCTGCATTCCTAAGTAGGTCCTTGCATTGGACCGCTTTCAAGCATCCATTAAAATTTATATATCGTTGAGGGTATTCAAATGGATTTCGTGGTAGTTAGTTGTATTTCGTGGTATATAGTTTGATCCATTTTGCACGTTCAGCCTTCAATGTGATGGAGGCCCAGCTTGCACTTGCGCACCACTTATGCGTCTCGCTGTTTCGTTTCATGAGGCTCGCATGATCTGCCTATAAGCACATATCCAGTCGGTTTGCTATCAGATATGTAATGTAATGTAATGTATCTCCGTCTGTAACTCCACAAAGTCATAAAGACTATGTGGGTGTTACGCAGAAGAGTTTTGCATAGCGCACTCACAGCCTAAGCGGCTTTCGGTACGCATTCGGTACCCAACAGACTTCGTCTCACGCAACAGAGAGAAAGTGGGAAGCATAGCAGAGTCAGGAGAGCAGTTGAGGTAGTGAGTAGCATAGAAGTAGCAGTTCAGGACCGCTGAAAAAGATGTGCCATAGTCGGCAGTTGGAGAGTAGATGTCGTTGCGTAAGAATTGTGGAAGCGAGTTCCACAGTCTAGGACCTGCAGAGCTAAAGCTTCTGTCGCCAACTGTCTTTAAGCGGAGGAATGGGACAGCTATCGAATGGTTCCGCCCACAATCAACTTGCTCTTACTCCGCGTCTCTGTATATCAGCCAATAATAACGATAATAATCACAACAAATTTGCATAGCACCGTAAGAGAACCGAATCTCTTTCTGGGCACTTTTCACGAGTTGAAAGGACTCTCGCCCTGTGCCCTTAATCGTCTGCAATTGGTTAGCCCATCGTGGTTACTCAACACATTTAATTACATTGTCATTTGTTTACTTTGAGCCCAAGCCACCGGTTTATCGGTAGCCTAATCGTTAGCGTCGCTCTTACTCTTATTCGCTTAAGGTTCTTCATAGCATGTCTCGGCTTTGTGCATCCTCAAAATAAATTACAAATCGTAATTGCAGGCTTCCTTCGTCAGTTCGCTGCCCAATCGTCACTGTCATGTCCTCTGCAGACAGTCATGTCAAGGCCAACAGCTTGCTAGTTTATTTCTTAATTTTTACCTTTCTCATAAGAAATTTCAGTCCATCTGGTAGTAGTCACAATCAAGTTCTTCGACCTTTCTTATACTTGGCACCAAAAGCTATAACTGCTTGCCTCTTTCATTCTCTTACGACGTTTCGGGGTACTGACCACGGGCTAAGCTCTTTCATTGAGCACCAAAACCCTATGTCTCGAATGTTGCGCCTCGATCTATTGCCGAACTTGGAAAGTTACTTAGAATTTGAACTCGAATAAAACTCGGATGCTGCAGCACGACTAGAAGTTTTATTCTTTCGTTCTGAACGCTGCAACGTCTCTGCCGCGGCCCTACCGCTTCGTGAAATCGGATGTCGGGGAGCTAACTTTATTCTCCGATGTAAATAAGCAAGGTTAATAATCACGAACTGCTACATTAATCCTGGATCCCGCGAATGACGAACTGCAAAGTACCGTTCTTAGCGATAAGCAACATGCAACTAGGACTTGAAATATATGCATGAAAATTGGTCAACTTATAGAATGCTCAATGAATATTATCAAAAAGTCAAAATGATTTCATTGTGCAACTGATACAAATAATTTTGATGTTAGCAATTTTCTGACCTACGAACTACATATATATATATATATATATATATATATATAGAAGGCTGCTGTCACTATGTGCGCTAATGGATCCACATTTCGTCAAATGTATGCATTTCAGTCTGTGCTTTAGAGATCTGACACTAAATTAATACAAGTATAATAACGAAAGTGATTCATATCTTTTCTGCCTAGAATTGAACCACTCAAGCAAACTGCAGCGTTAGTAGCCAAACACAATTCGTACTTCTCGTTTGGCCTTAAAAAGGTCGACATCGAACATCAAACTGGCTGCGTGATCTTCTTGACCTTTGCCGTCAACAAAGTGGACGTCCTTCATGTAAGGTGAGTCGCCGTCTTCATTGTTCCTTAAAAATTACATGTTGTAGAAGGTTTTGGTAAGACCGATATGCAATGTTGCAAAGCTCTAGAAAGCGCTCCGCCTCGTCTTAAGCGGATTGAGCGGATTTGAGATTTCGTACTCTCGCGCGTGGAGTTGTGGCTGTGCCATTCGCCAAGGACGAAGCGTGAACCGACGGCGAATTAAATCAGCCAGATTGCGACCGATACTCACTATTCGCGTTTACTGAATCTTAACTGCTATGAACAGATTATGGGATAATATAAGGCCGAAGTTACATAGAAGCCGATGTTATGCAATAGACAGTCAGTTGGTATTCCGGATTCGGGATTGGTATTTGAGCTGATTTGGTGTACGTCGTGGACTTTGCAGAATGCCTGTAACCCTCTCCATTGGTTTCAAATAAAATTGTCCACGTTATATGTATAAATCTGCTCTGCCAGCATATCTCCTGTTCAATCTGAACGAAATCTAGATTTCACGTTTCAAAGTGACCATTCATAAGACGACCGTATCGGCTCCACAGTAGTAAAGTCTGCCTACTTCCGGCAACACAACATTGCTAAAATTCGGGTTTGCTTAGACAAGGGTACCACATCTAAGTTGGTCCATGCATTTGTGACATCCCGTCTTGACCTCTGTAACTTACTGCTTGCAGGCCTACCGGCATGTGCAATCGGGCGCTTAAGCTGGTGCAAAACTCTGCAGCTAGACTTGTCTGCCGTGAGCGTCGCAGCGGCCGCATCACACCACTTAGCGCCGACCTGCACTGACTTCCAGCCAAGCAGCGCGTCCACTTTAAGGTTCTATTACTCACTTTTAGGTCCCTTCATTTTTTGACCCAGCCTACTTATCAGACCTACTCCCTACCAGGCTAGTCATTTTCTTACCCACTTTTCTGAATCAAATCGTTTAGCTATACTTCCTCTTACGAGTCTCGAATCCTTTGGAACCAGCACCCTTAGGTAAAGGCTATCATAGCCTGTAACTCAATCTGGGCGGATGTTATGACACCCCCCTAACACGATGGCATTTAAAAAGAGGCTGAACGCATCTATCTATCGCAGCATTTAGTGGGTCCATGTGACTTGTCATTTGCGTGTTTATCTTCGCTGACATTGTGCATGCTGCCAATAACCATATTTGCATAGTGACCCGCGCATGTAAACTCTAACCATGTCACGCTTGTGGACATTGAGCATGCTACAACTGAATACTACAGCATATGCAAAGTGCCTAGAAAGAGATTGAGTTATCTGAGGGTATTATACCAATTTCTTATTATTATTATCATTATTATGTATAAGGACCTAAAGATGTTAAGGTATGGGCACTGTTCGTCGAAACTGTGTTTCGCTACTGCCGGCATACCTGCGTGCATCGGTGCTGCTCCAACAAGTCGCTAGCATGATACAAAGTTCAGAGCATCACCAGTATTTGTCGCGCGTCGGCTGAGACTAGCCCCGTTACGAGCGTTGTGTTTGCGCCCCCCCCCGTCTGTCCGGGTGCAGTAGCCGTATTTGCAGCAACTATAAGCACCAAATCAAGTGCTGCTGCACACCAGCTTAAGATATTTTCTAGTAATCTATTCAATTTGGCGAGCATTCATTCTCTTTTGTAAATAATGTAGTGGAATAGGTATTTCAAGTAGTTGACCGAGCTCATACCATTGAAAATAAAATGGCCCCCTCCCTTTGCAGCAGATGTAAAGCGCCTAGAGAGAGATTGAGTTCTCTGAGGGCGCTTTATCAAGTGCAGTATTATTATTATTATTACCAGCCGCGGCCATAGGACCCCATGATAGAGAATGGTGGTATCGCAGCCATAAATGATGGATTGCAAGTTATACAAGCCACGCGAGGCAGATTTAAAATATGGACATATTTTTTCCATATTATATTTCGCCTTGGTTGTATCACGAAACCGGAAGTAAGAACTGTTGGTAAGGGCATCTGATAACAACTAGGCCAATCGTAGTCGGCTGAGTTTACGTTTCTTGCAGTTGGATAGTGTAGTATTAATATTAGGAGGGTTTTTAATCGTGAGGTATTTATAATCATACTGCTCATATATACAAGCAGTGAATTACTTAAATTTATGGTGGCTGGTAGATATCGCCGAAGTAGTTAACGATCGATCTCGATTTGGAACGGTATAGACTTTCTTACTTTTGCAAGCTCGATACCGTGCATGCCACTAACCTCTAACTAATTATTGATCCACTTTCAGCGCCATGTCTTACGTTACACCAACGGCTTCTTGAGAGATGTAAAGTGACTGGTTGAATATTAAGTTCTTTTTGAGCATTACACAAAGGATGCAATATTATTATCATCATTTTGCACAGGGTCATAGTGATAGCTTGCTGTGAATAAGACGGCGTTTATCATTTGTATCTCTGTCTTCAAGGCCCGTTTATATATCTGTCTTCAAATCTATTGTCTGTATTAACTTTTTCTCATTATTTGTTGTTATATTAGGCTTTGCCATCATTATACAGCATCTAGTCATTAATGAAACGCTGAGATAATAATTCAACCAGTCACATGGTTTAGATTGAGTTGTACTGTACCACTCATCCTGCGTTCATTTAGCTCTTCTGTGACTGTGGAATGCACAGCTCTGTTTGAGTGACGCGGACTACTTATTGAGGTACGAGCATTTGTGACGCACGCTTTCGTGCTCTGGTGTAGTCGCCATACCTTAGTTCTACGACGTAAGCTGAGCGTCGAGGGGCTGGCTAGCCGGTCACGTCCTTCGAGGAGCTAGCTGATCGCGTGCTGGGGCTAGCACTCTAGCAGAGAGCCGTGCTTTGTACGAAAGACTCTCAGTACTAGAGGCCCTATACTCGCTCTTTGCAATATCCTACTTCAAAGCCAGCTACTACGGTGCCAGCGACATGAAATCGGTGACAATTTAGCACATTCCTGGCATGGTTTGCCCAGGAATGTGCCGCAGTGCCGCTTGGAAGTTTAGTGTCATTATACAATTTGTGATACAATGTCCGACAACAAAGAGCAGCTCGCGAAGCTCGTGGTGGGGGACTAATTGTTGACTCACTGCCCATCTGACACTCTCACCTTTGGCTTGACCCGAGGTTGTGGGCTCAGCGTACAAGGAGCGCACAGCTGATCAGCTTTTTTCAAGATGCGTGGATACTCTTTTGGCGTGCTCAGCGAAGTTAGATCCAGCCGATGTTGCAGCAACGCATTGCGTCAAAGTGGCTATTGCAATCACCAGTGGCCATTCACGAAGGTCTCAGCCAAAGACGCACCTGTTCCGCTCAGCTTTCCATTTTCCATTTCCATCATTGAACTTGTCCATTTCGATCCCATGTGACGTGTGTGCTTACCTACGCATACATGACTCATTGCATGCAACTACTGAGAGTTCATACTAACCGGTGGCAGTGACTGTCTTCTTGCGTGCTTTTTCATGCTAGTCTGAGTACAATACGTGTGTGGTTTTGCACGCTTTAAAAGCCCCTTGCTTGTCATCGAATCTTGGAAATTACTTCTCTTGCAGGGAGTGGTGAAGCACCTAGATAGAGGCTTGGTTCACTTAATATGTATGTACTCCTATGCATATATCTCCGTCTGTAACTCCAAAAAGGCCATGTGGGTATTACTCAGGAGAGTTTTGTATAGCGCACTCACAGCCTAATCGGGTTTCGGAATGCATTTGGTAGCCACCAGACTTCATCTCGCGCAACAAAGAGAAAATGAGAAGCTTAGCAATTCCGAGCTGCTACTTCCAAGCTACTTTCTACCTCAACTGCTCTCCTGACTCAGGTCAGGAAGTCGCAGGTCGGGACGGCTGGAAAGCATGTGCCATAGTCGACAGCAAGGGAGTAGTTGTCGTTGAGTAATAATTGTGGAAGTAAGTGCCACAGTCTATGTATGACCTGCAGAGCAAAAGCTTCTTTCGCCAGCGGTCTTCAAGCGGAGGAATGGAATAGCTAATTTATTGTCCATACAGAACCTAAGAGCAAGAGTAGTTTGAAACTGTTGCAGCAGTTCAGCTAGGTATGAAGGAGCCAAGCCGTGGCGGGCTTGTATGCAATTGAATTACAAGTATGATTGTAATCTGCTTTGTAGTTAGAAATATTGTTTATTAATAATTAATATGATTAATTTGTATAGCGCCATAGGATAACTTAGCCTCTACTCAGGCGCTTCACATATGCCACGGGGCTGAAGCCCACGACCTCGGCAAGACCTTGGTCGGGGCGAGCACCTCAACCGCTGGGCCCAACTAGCGCGCCAAAGTTGTAGGTTTCGCTCGTCGCCCCTTTGTTAGACCGGGTGCCATTCTGGCGCTTACATCGCGTTTTCAATAGAGTGGTCCTGCTTCGCAGACGGGTTGGGCCGCTGGGTACTTTTTTTATCACGCAGAAATTTGCAAGCGAACACCCAATGAGTTTGGGCAGCGCTCAATCACCGATGAGCTCGTCGTCGAGCAAAACTAGTGCACGTGATGGGCAAGATCAGAGCGCTGCCCCTCACCTGATGTAGTCTTTATGTAATCTTCTAACGATCAAGGCCGTCCGGGCTGCTGTCTTGAATTTCGATAGCAGGGGGTTTTTCTAAATCAAAAATGAAGACTGCGAATGTTAGCCGAGAGAGTGGGCACGGGGACCGAGTCCCCCGTTGCGTAAGGTTCCGTGCACCCCAATGCACGGCCACGATTAGATCATGCAAGTGCGTGCACAAGGAGGCCAGCTGTGTCGCTAGAGCGGTATTCACCGAGAAAACAGCTCAGGCTCTCGCCGGGCAACGCGTTTGGTCTTTTTCCTACGACGTATCCATTCAGCCGACAACTTCATGAACCCACGAGTTCACAGGAACGGCACCTAGCAAAAACCTAGTAAGTCTGGGCTGACGGATAGTTGGTCTGACGGTCGCAATTTTGGCTTGCAGCATAAAGGATGCGAGTTAAGCAATAATCTTCCGCGAGCGGAGCAAGTGCTCCCAAATTGGTTGGCGGAGCCGCGGTTTTCCTCGGGCGGGAGCAAGATCTGCCAAATTTGTATGTGGGAGCAACAAACCGGAACATGTTCACGTAGGAGGGGAGGAGGATATAGTCGCAAGTAATGAAATATGATCGCGAAAAAATAATACTGTCTATGCGACACTAACTCGATAGTTGCTCAGCGAGTGAAACTAATACCTCATTCACGTCCTTGGTGACGGTCGGTGAGGGGGGAGCGCACGAATAGGCGGCCGCCCAGGTCGCTGCCCCGCTTTGGGGGAGGGGGCAAATGCCCCCTTGCCTCCTTGATCCGCCACTGAGTACTTCCTTTTCTTGAAAAGCATTGAGTGTTTGGAGCTGTCAAGTTCTGGCCCTATTTTCTGGCTATCTCTGCTACGGTTGGCGACAAATGACTTGAAAAAATCTTACACCATCAGGATTCGAACCTGAGACCCACACAACAGAACTTCTACGAATGGATTTGCATTTTGCCATGATAGCGGTGGTCAAGAGTGCTGTAACGCAGCAAACAATCTACCCCCATCGAACGCGTGCATTCCGCGACTGTCGGTGTGTAAGAAAAGAGGAGATTCAAATGACGATTATCGATCAAATTCCAGAAGGTTCCAGAAACTATTAGGAGGTGCTGGAACAGTGTAGAAGGTTCAATAGTAAGTAAACGCAGCGCATGACCATCGAGGCGACGACGGCATCAGTGATGCTAGCGTCCGTGAAGGGACTTCGACGACCTCAGCTGGTTTTCCAGCCGAGGTCCTCGAGTGCCCCACGGGTTCTCATTTAAATGGCTGCCATTTCTGACTGCCACGAAGTGCCAGCGTCTAGAGGCCTCTAGAAACAGCGTCGAGTTCGATAGCATCCGACGACTGTTTGCTTTGTCTTTCGCCTGCGTACTTATTGCTGTGATTTTTCATCGAGACTTTTGTATTTTGATTGAAAAATTGCCGCTTACACTTCTTCTTCACTCGTTTGTGATCTTCTTTGGCGAAACCATTAGGAAAGCGTCTTAAAATAAAGCTCACGGAGTCAGTACGGGCCGGTGCTCCGCAACGTTCCGGCGTAGAACTGAAAGCGCCGTAACGCGAAAGGACTAGGAAAAATCTCGCACGGTTGCGTAAAGACGGACGACCGAGGGCAGCCAGCGTGTCTAATGAGTATGGGTCGGACCCGCTTGTCCTGCACAGGCGCCATCTTTTCCCAACGCCGGCGAGATGGGTAGCGGCGCTCGACCGTTGCTCGGCGCAACCGTCCGAAAGGCCAGAATCGCTCCGAAAAAGCTTCTTCGGCAGTCGGCCAAGAACAATTGACAAGCTGCGTGCTCAGCTTGAAATCGATTAGGGCACGCGGGCCGACATTAGGATCGCACGTCTGCCAGCCAAGCAGTTGGGTTTATCGACCGCCCCAGCCGACCCTGTGGGTGTACCAAAGGTGAGTGTGGCGGCGCAAGGCCAGCCCGCGCTTATTCACTCGCCGCCTTCTGGGAGCGCCGCTAATCGACGTTCGCAGATTCCCAGCCGATTTCCAGACCCGCAGACTCCCAGCAAGGGAAGCCGCCTCGAGTGCACGCTACCGAGAATCCAAGCGGCGGCGGCCGGCGGCGGCGCTGCGGCGCGGCAGTCGAGCGAAGAGCGTCGCTTTCTGCGAAGCATTCGAAACCGCCCCCTCTCTCGAGTCGACTCTCGGCCAGCGCACCCACAAGATGGAGGAGCCGGAAGCGCGCTTGCTGCCGAGGCCAAGGCCGCGCGCAGGCCGAGCCGAGTCTCAGACGCGATTGCGCACGTCTCAGCGGTCACTGCGTCCTGCCAATGAGAAGAGGCTCATTGCGCGACGGCCACTTCGAAGCGTTCGATGATACCGCGTGGCGTGCGGTGAACCGAAAAGCCGACGCCGGTGAGCGCCGTCGAGTACGATAGCCACTCAGCAGGTCGGACAATGGCGGTGGACTTCTGGGTCCCGGCACCTGCGCTGCTGAGCGTCCTTCTAGCCCAGCGGCGGGCAAGCAGCGGCGCCCGCACAAATAGGAAGACACAAGAGAGCAAGTGCTCGTAGCGGCAAGGCGACAGAGAGCTGCGCTAATAGCACAATACACTCTTTTTGTTTTCCGAGTCACTGCGACCGCGGCAGCGTCCAGGCGCCTCGGGGTGGAGGGAGGGCGCCTTAAGGACGCATCGCGCTTCGCCCGCCGCCATCGCATTGGCCAGCCTTTCGCGCGCTCTTTCCCACAGAGTGCGTCGCGCGCACGCGAGACGCCGGGTATGCGGGCCGTTGCTTTCCCGCCGCAGCCGGCTCGCTCCGCCGCTGCGCAGGCGACGACGTCGCTCGCCCGACGCGTCCTCTGGCGGCTGAGATTAATCCGTGACGTGTCGCCCCACAAAGGCGGCGTCTCCTCTCGCATTCGAACTTTTCTCGCTCGGCCGCCGTACGGTCGCGGCAGCGCGACGTGCGGTCGGTCACCGGCCACAGGCTTAAATCGACGAACCCGGGGGCTAACAAAGGGCAGAGTAGCGGCTTATTTGCTGCCGCGTCGTCGGCAAAACATGACAGCGGCGGCGGACTGAGCAGCAGTTCCCCTTTCTTTCCTCTAGAGAGCTCTCCAGGTCGGTGCGCGCCGGCGGTACTCGACCCGACGCGCTGCCTGGCAACGCCGAGTGGAACGAGCAGCCGACGGCGTGTGAGAGCTAGGCCGCCGCCGCCGCTCTGGCATCCATCCGATCGTGTGTGTGTCGCGCCAATGTCGACGGGCGACGCGGATGAAGCGCCGGTGGAAAGGCGGCCTGGCGGCCGCCGACGCGACCCGGCAGATGGCGCTGTCGTCGCCTGCAGCCGCCATCTACCGACCTGCCGGCCTCGCGGCCCGCACCCGTCCTGCGGTAGCCGGCTTCGGGTTCGCGACAGAGCGACGAGTCGTGGATGTCGACCGCTTCGTTAAAATAGACGGCGAGAGTCTGAAAGTCTGGTCTCTGTCCAACCAGCGAACGAAATTCGCACGGAGTCGCCGAATTTGTGTCGGCTAGCGGCGAAGCAGTTTCGCCGCTCCGCAATCTCCACCGAGTGCCTGCCATTTGAACGTTTGCTTCGGTAGCCGACATCTTTACGGAGTATTTTTTCGAAGAACTTTTGCGCGACCCCGAGTCAACTATACCTATCAACTTACGTTACCTCTCAACTTACGCAAGTTTAGTCGAGTTACGCTCAGTAGCGGCTGCTCAACTACGAGTCACCGCGCGGGCTCCATTTTCTTTGGCAGCGCTGCTCACTGCGGTTACTTGCGTCTTGTGCCGGCGCATCTTCGCGGTGGCAATAAGTGTCGCCGGCTAGGCATCGAGTGACCCCCCCCCCCCCCCCCCGCTCGTCCCAATGAAATTTCGCGCCTGTTTACGCGTTAAGGCGTCGGGCGCTCTAATGGAGCATCTCGAGAGCGCTTCGCCGCCCGCCGAGTCCCAGCGGGCCAGATGCCCGTGCTACTGGCGCCAACAAGTTACGCCGCGCGACGGCGCCACTCGTCGCAAAGTGATGAACGCGGACTCGCAGCGCCCTGCAAAGCCGCGCGCATCTGCGGATGCAAGGATCCTAAAAAAGATCCAGCGCTTGGACAGTAGTTATTTTTAAATCGGGTTTCCTGATAGCCAGCCCGCATCTCTTCTTACGCCTAGCGAAATCGCTACGCTGTCGTGTGTTGGCTGATTTAACAGCCTCATTTGTATCTACTAATTAAAGCGAGAGAGTCCGTCCGTCCGTCACGCGGCAAGATGGTCTCCCGTGTCTCGCCGTACTATGACTGCTTCTACTATGACTCGGCGAAGCGAGTCGGCAGGCAGTGAGCTCATGTGGCGGCAGAAGAGCCGCCACATGAGGCTATCGCCACCACTCGCAGCTTGCGGCAATCGAGGATCGCCCGCTGCAGGATTCGAACGCACGACCTCAGTCGTAAAGAGCGAGCACCTTATCTCATGGGCAATCGCAGCCCTCAATCTAGCAAATGGCGTGCTGACGCTTCTGCTCGGCAGTCTCCGCTGGTGTCAATGAAGCGCTCTGCTCCATCACAAGTCCTCCACGGCCGTGCCTCCACCTACTGCACGTCGGCAGCAAAAAAGCATACGGCCCCGGGCCCCGGAAGAAGCATGTGATAGGGAACGAGAAGATTCCTCGCCGGACGGGGGGACTGACGGAAGAAGCGCCACCTATCGTACGAGCATTTTCGAGGTCCAACGCTCGAGAAGAAGGAGGAGGAGGAGGAGGAGGCGAGAGGGACACGGAGCAAGGGCCAGGAGCAGCACCAACGCCGACCGCAAAGCTTGCGAAGCTTTTGAGTTCGCCCTCGTCCGCTACGGCAGGTAGCCCGCTGCTCCAAGCTGCGTGACCAGACCGGAGGGGCGTCACCCGGCGATGGCGGGAAGCATTTCCGCTGCGAAGCTGCGAGCGTCGAGTCGGCCATGACAGCCACGAGCGGCGCCACGGCTATGACAGCCACTGCGACGTCGGAGAGCCGCATAGCCAGAGAGCAGGAGGGAGAGAGAAGAGAGAGCGTGAAGATAGAGAGAGAGAGAGAGGGAGAGAGGAGAGGGAAAGAGAGAGAGAGAGAGAGAGAGAGAGAGAGAGAGAGAGAGAGAGAGAGAGAGAGAGAGAGAGAGAGAGAGAGAGAGAGAGAGAAGAGAGAGAGAGAGAGAGAGAGAGAGAGAGAGAGAGAGAGAGAGAAGGAGAGAGAGAGAGAGAGAGAAAGAGAGAGAGCCGCGTCAAGTTGAGACAGATTTCGCCTTCGCCGTTCATCACCCGCTGCAATTATGGCGGGACACGCGCTCGGGGACACGCACGGCCGCAGTGTGGGAGAGTCTCGGCGGCGGCGGCGGCGGGTGGGGACTCTCGCGCTCTGCCGACCGAGTCGGCGGCAGCGGTGCGCTTCGGTCGGGGCGGGGCGGCTATCGACGACGCTATTCCGCGGTAACCGAATCGGCGGCAGCGGCTCGTCAGGCTACGCGGCGATGCGCCCCTCGCGCACACGGGCGCGCCGCCGCACACCGTTCGCGCGCGAACAGAGGAATTGTCCTCGCGCGCTCGGGCGACGCACCTGCGGCCGGCGGGCGCGAGGCATTGCCACCTCGAGGCAACGCCCTGCCGTCGGCGGCCGCACCGCGGCGGAGGTGGAGGTGGAGGCGGCGGACGAGCGGTCGGTCGGACAAGGGATGCGCCGGAGCGAAATGAGGGGGGATAATGCGGCCGCTCTTGGCAGCGGCGGCGCAGCTCGCGCGTCGGCTAGAGGCGGGGCGGCGGCGGGCCGCGAATAGCGCGCGCCGCCGCGAACCGGCAAGAAGAAATGCGAGCGAGCGAGTGCCTCGGGTGCCTCTCGGCGCCTCCTCCTACCTTTGCCTTCCTCGGGCGCCTCGCCCACGTCGACTGCCCTCCTCCTTCGCCGGCCTCGCTGTCCGTCGGCGTGTCGGCGCCGCCGTCCGGAGCGTCGGCGTCCGCTGCTGCGACCGCCGCTCTCGCCGCCGCCGCCTGCCTGACCGCGACGGATGCCGCAGCCCGCGTGCGAGCCGCCTTCGCTGCTCGCCGGAGCAAGGAGATGGCCGCGATGGCGCCCCAGCCGCTGGCCGCCGACTTGGCCGTCGTGCTCGCCTCCATCGAGCCGCTCGCCGTCGGAGGAGGAGCCGGAGCTGCTGCGGCCGTGGCCCGGACTCGGCGTTTCGCGGCCGGCAATGTGGCCGACGACTGCTGCCGCCGCGGCGGCGGCGGCGGCGGCGGCGGCGGCGCCTGGCCCGGGGTCGCTCCGAGCTCCTCATTGGACCCCGGCGCAGAGATAGACGATTTGAAAGCGCTGGCAAATATTTCCCTGCGGTCCTGAACCAAGCCGCTCCACCTGTGCCGCGCGAATGGGCAAACAAGACGTCGTCCTAGGCCAGCGCACAATGCTCGACGACCGCTTGCGTGCGTGTGTGCGTGCGTGCGAGTAAACGGCGCGCTCGACTAACAAAGCCGGCGCGGCGCTAATTGGCATTGCGCTGCGGAACGTCGCCGAAAGCCGCGGCGAGCACGTTGTGAACAGGCCGCTCTACGGGCGAGGCGCAAAGCTCGCGCGGCGAGGGCAAGGCTGGGCGGCGGCGGCGGCGGCGGCGGCGAGGCTGCTTGCAGCCGAAGCGCATCCCTCTGCCGCTCTCGCACGCGCCACCGCCTGCGCGCGCCAGCATTGGGCGCGGCTGGGAGAACGAAGCCCCACACGTACCGGCGACGACGACGATGATGGCCACCCTCACAGTCGATCGGTCGGCTGAGAGAGAGAGCTGTTTCCGGCGATCCCGCGCTGGGCGCACCGCCGCCGCCGATGCGTAGAGATGGGCTGAGTGGCGTCGGCCCTCCCTCGGCGCCGCCATCATTCCGCTCGCGTGGCCATCGCTTGTACTCGGGAGCGTGCGCCTTTCGGCGCGGCGAATGCGACCGGGCGAAGCGTGAAGCCGGCGGCGCTGCTTTTTTTTTGCTCTAGAATGCCCCGACGGGCTTTCTGCATGCGGATGGCTGACTGCTCCCGGCAGTGAAAAGGTGCCATTAATAAAGAGGCGCACAGCTCGACGGCGGCCACGTGGACGGCAAGCATGGCGCTGGCGCCGATAGCGACCGTCGGTACGGAGGGCCAGGCGTTGCGGCCGCCGTGTGCCCGTTTCGCGTTTTCGTAGTGCACTCTCTAATCTCGCGTAGTCTTGAGTCGGTGTCAAATCCGCGCGGTTCCGGCTGTCTGACAGCATCGCGACGGCACATTAGGCAGGCGAATTAGGAGCGCAGTTAAGAGCGGCGGCTGCAGCAGATGCGACAAACTACCGCTGCCCACTACGGGGCTACGGCAGGAGTCCGAGCTCCGAAGTCTTTCGCCAACGAGCTCGCAGAGCCAACGTTGAGAGCATGTATTCTCTATTTTTTTACGCTCGTTTCGATCGATAACCTCGAGAGTCTTCCTACCAGCAGTCAGCAAAGCGGGACGCCGCAGAGAAATGTCGGCAAGCTACGTCGGCCATTTTTTTCTGCCTCTAACGATTAAATGATTATAACAATAATAACACTTGATAAAGCGCCCTCAGAGAACTCAATCTCTTTCTAGGCACTTTACATTTGCTGCAAAGGAAGCATGATTGAATGGCTAGTAGTAGCATGCTCAATAAACAACAAGAATAACGTGGTTAGGAGTTACATGCACACGGTCAGCATGCAAGTATGGTTAGTGGCAGCATGCACAGTGTCGGCATGCGTAAGCACATAAAGGACGTATCACAAGGACCAACTGAATGCTGTCATAAATAGATGTGTTTTTAGTTTCTTTTAAATGTTGACAAGTCGGGGGATATTGTGACGCTAGTCGGGAGTGAGTTCCAGGCTTTGGGACCAAACGAACTAAAGACACGGTCTCCAAAGGATTTGAGGTTTGTACGAGGTGTTGGTAAAGAGTTAGATTTCGAAAGCGAGTGGTATTATGATGCTTAGCCGGTAGGGCAGTAGATCTGATAGGTAGGCTGGAGCTAAAGAATGAAGGGACCTGAAAGCGAGCGACACAACCTTGAAGTCGATGCGTTGCTTGACTCGGAACCAGTGCAGGTCGGCAAGAAGTGGTGTGATGTGGCAACTGCGACGCTCATGACAGACACGCCTAGCTGCAGAGCTTTGCACCAGCTTTGAGCACCTGATTGCACAGGTCGGTAGAACGGCAAGCAGTGAGTTACAGAAGTCAAGATGGAATGTCACAAATGCATGGATCAACTCAGATGTGGTATCCCTATCTGAACAAGCCCGACTTTTAGCAATGTAGCATAGCTGAAAGCAGGCAGACTTGATTGCGGAGCTGATGCGGTTGTCTTACAAAAGGTCGCTTTGGAACTCGACACCTAGATTTCTTGCAGTTTGAGCCGGAGATATGCTAGCAGAACCGATTTTGAGTGTTAGCCTTTCCAATTTTCGAATCCGTCCGTCACGCGGCAAGATGGCGAAGCGTTGTCTTCCGTGACCACGATGTGCCTGCTTCTACTACAACTCAGCGAAGCGAGTCCACAGGCAGTGAGCTCTTGTTGCCTCAGAACTGATTGTGTTACCATCTTTGGTTAGGTAGCGGAAAAGCCAAAGCCGTGTAAAAGGCAGTTGAGCTGCGCCCGAGGACCCAAGGCTCGAGACTGTTTAGCTACGCTCAGGCGTATGCATGAACTACTTAGAGTACTGCTTAGCTGACCTGTGAACTCTTCTCGCATGCTACGGTTGGTGCTGGACGCCTGTGGCCCGCCGCCTCGGCAGTCTAATAAACTGCTCTGCACTGTGGCTACGGCGTTGTTGTATCCTTACAAACGCCGTGTCTGCGACCTCGACGTCCGTGCAGAGCGAGGCCGCAGACACAGCGTTTGTAGTGGGCTCGTTTCAACCAACGCGCGACAAATATCGGCGAAGGCTTGAGCGTTGGAATCGCGGCTAGTGACTCGCGGGTGCAGCGGCGACGCGTGACGCAGACAGGCCGACAGCGGAACGTGAAACGCGGCAGTGACGAAAAGCGCCCGCACCTTATCATAACAAGTCCGAATCCATAACTTAAAGGAAGTCTATTCGACAGCCGGTCACAGGCATTCAACAGCCAATTTTGCTGTAGCAACTCTCAAAGGGCTCAGAGGCGGCCTAGAGCACAACTCAGCTCAAATGCCAAGGTCAACTTCTGGAGCGCAGCCGACTGCCTATTACTTGGCTTCGACCTTTCATGCGACCTTATACATAGATTATCGCTTAATCAGCTCTCACCCATAGCAGTCCAGGGACCGCAAGTATTAGGAATGTCAGTCGTACTGTAGCCGATTTAGCAGAACGCCGTTTCAGTATTAAGGTATGGGCGCAGCTAATTGCTGCCGCGTTCCGTTACCGTCGGCATACCTGAGTGAATTGCTGACGCATCTACGAGTCTCGAGCTGCGATTGAAAGGCTGCGGCTATTTATCTCGCGTCGGCAAACACCAGAATTGTTAAGGGCATTGTGTTTACAGCTCTGGGCTCTAGTGCACCAGCCGCCGAAACAAGTGTTTAATAGCAGCAAAGCAAAAGTGGACAGTAGAGTTCTAGAGATTAGAGAATGTGTGTCTACCTATCTCTATCTATCTATCCATTCAGTTTTTCGTCGTCAATAACTCCGCACAGCAAAAAAGGATTAAGTGGATGTTACACTGCAGAGCTCTCTGCAGTGCGCTCAAGGCCTAAGCGGTTTTCGGTGGGCATTCAGTAGCCAATAGACTCCATGTCACGCAACGTAGAGAAAGTAAGAAGCATAGCTGAGTCATAAGGGCAGTCTAAATAGGAAGTAGCATGGAAATAGTAACTCAGGACGGCTAGAAAAAGAAAAGATGTGGCGTAGCTGGCAGCAGTAGAGAAAAGGCTGATTCCTCTTTTGTATAGCGACAGAAGAGACCTGACGGCTGTCACCGCCGCTTGCAGTGGCGATAAAGGATCGCCCACCGCAGGAATCGAACGCACGACCTCGGGTCGTGAAAAGCTACCACCTTACCTAGTGTGCCACCATGGCACGACGTCGCGTTAGATTATTGGTAGTGATTTGTAATAACAATACAGTTGTCTAGCACCCTCAGAGAAATTTATGTCTTTCTAGGCCATTACATTTGCATCTAAAATTAGGATGAAATGCATTTGTCAGCCGTTTCACTTATGGGGTGTACTTGAAGTAGAAATAGATGCATGCCCGTGCAAGAGTCGTATGGCAACACCGAACGGTCTCAGACGCCACAGCAATATGGGTTCCGGCACAATGCCGGCGGCAACCGACCAATCCTCGCCGCTGCTTGCGAATGTATCCGGCTGTGCGCTACTACTCCACGGAAAACAGTGTAGGCGCTGCTCGTACTTACAACAAAGCTTCACCATTGTTTATAATCTCTGTCCACCGACTAACGTCTGTAGGCACTGGCCCCTAAAAACGGGGACAACGATTACGTACGGGTCGGAGCGAAGACGTTTCGCAGTCTAGCTACGATATACAGGGCAAATGCCTATGTCGCCAGCAGTCATTAAGCGTAAGAGTAGGTGGAACCGGGAATTTATTGCCCATAGAAGACCTGAGTGCACGAGGAGGATGAAACTGGTGCAGGAGTTCAGCTAGGCACGAAGGAGCGAACCGAGGCGGCCGTTGTGGGTCAGACTTAAAATTTTGTATTCTGTCCATCGATCAACATCTCCTTAAGCAAAGGCTGAATCTCTTAGATTTTTGGACCAACGTTGCAGCCATATTAATCTACAGCTGCTGAGGCTTGATGGCATTTTTTGGTAGCCGATCCAAAGCTCATTTACAGTTATCCAACCTAGACAGAACCAAGGGGCTAGCTAATCTTTAGCTAGCCACCGTGGCAGATAGTTCCTAATCTTATATAGAAATTGAACATGATGGCTAGCAGTAGACGTTCTATCTTTGATGAAGCTTTTAAACTCCAAGCAGTTATCATAGAGCATACCTATATTTTATGCATATGGTTAGCAGACGCACTACAGCGTCATCTATTAGAAGAAAGAAGTCTCCTAATCCAGCCACACGCCCAGTTAGTCCTACGATTAGGAGCTCGGTTTAATCAGCATTTAGCTTGAGAAAACTTGCAGATATCCAAAGATTGAATGTCTTTAAGACAGTTTATCAGTAAATTTGTATTCAATCTATGTATCTGATTACTACGGTTTACATGTTAAGTACAGATGGATATCATCAGCACAGAAGTGATAATCGATCACACGAGTCCGAATACATTTACCCAGAGGCTCAGAATAAATAGAGAACACAGCAGACGACCGAGAAAGAAACCTTGTGGAACACCATAGGTGACTAGCGTGCTGGATGTAAATTAACCACACGACATGAACTGAACACGATCGGAGAAGTAATATTTGAAACACGCTAGAATCATCTTGTATGCCTATACCAATCGCTGATCCCAATCGTTCAAGTAGATGCATCGATGAGTAGTTTCAAACGCAGCTGATTGATCGACCAGGACCAAAGCAGTGACTCAGTGCCCTCGTAGTTTCTGTTCATAATGTCACTGGTCGCACGGCGGAAACCGTTTCAGAGTAATAATAATAATAATAATAATAATATTGCACTTGATAAAGCGCCCTCAGAGAACTTAATCTCTTTCTAGGCGCTTTACATTTGCTGCAAAGTGATACGCAATAGAATAGTAAGTAAAATCATGCTTGAAAAACAAACAAAATGAATAACATGGTTAGGGGTTACATGCACTGGGTCAGCATGCAAATGTGGTTAGTGGCAGCATGAACAGTGTCAGCACGCATAAGCCCATCGAGGACGAATCACAAGGACCCACTAAATGCTGTCCTAAATAGGTATGTTTTTAAGTTTTTTTTAAATGTGGTCAGGTCAGGGGATGTTCTGATGCAGGTCGGGAGGGAGTTCCAGGCTGTGGGAGCATACGAGCTAAATGCACGGTCTCCAAAGGATTTAAGGTTTGTACGAGGTATTTCTAGACTGTTGGATTCCGAAAAGCGAGTGGTACGATGCTTTGCCTGATGGGGTAGTATATCTGAAAGATAGGCTGGAGCCATAGAATGAAGAGACCTAAAAGTGAGCGACAAAACCTTGAAGTCAATCCGTTGCTTGACTGGTAACCAGTGCAGGTCGGCGAGAAGTGGAGTAATGTGGCAACTGCGACGCTCACGACAGACAAGCCTAGCTGCAGCGTTTTGCACCAGCTGCAATCGCCTGATCGCACATGCTGGTAGGCCAGTAAGCAGTGAGTTGCAGAAGTCGAGACGAGATGTCACGAATGCATGGACCAACTTGGACGTGGTATCCTTATCTAAACAAGCCCTAATTTTAGCAATGTTATGAAGCTGACAATAGGCGGATTTGACTGTGGAGCTGATGTGGTCGTCTAACGAGAGGTCACTTTGGAATATGACACCTAGATTTCGAGCTGATGCAACTGGAGATATGCTGGCAGAGCCAATTTTGATAATGATGTCGCTTGAAGCTCAGCTGAAAATTGTCTACCGATTCACTCTTCCGTGCTTCGCAAGCGTCTTGGCGACACTATTTTCGAGAATCTTGGACAACAAGGAGGAAAGAAGTCTGGACGTCGGTTTTGTAGAAACTTAGAATCAATCCACGGCCTTTAAAGCACTGAATCGTTAGCAGGAACTCAGAAAAGTCTTCCATGAAAAAGGCTAGAGAGAGGGGAAAGGGATTCAAAGCAAAATTTGGCTTGTTGTTTGACAGTAGCGAGTAAGAAACTAATCGCCTACGGCTACGTAAATGCTCACCGATTGTGCCCGCCGTCCAGTCAGCATGCTTCCGCATGGATCCGCCGCCCCCCATTGAAATGGCGGAATGCTAAACCAGCCTGGTTATGACTGCCGATATATTAATCATTCGCCGTTCTAGCCGATATATTAATTATTCGCTGTTCTAGCCGATATGTTAACTATTCGCTGTTCCTAAATTTAATGGCTAGGAACCGGTTATGTGCTAATTTATGGCTAGACAGCACAAAAGTCGAAGCCATGTCGTGTGCATGTACGTGCTTACACTATGCCTGCTGCTTGCTTGCGGATGTTTCACCAAAATTTGGTAACGCTTTGTATGCGGCATCTGTAAAGTGGCTAGAGAAAGATTCAGCTGCCTGAGTAAGCTATGCAAATCTATTATTGTTATAAGTATTATTATTAATTATTATTATTATAAGTATTCTTATTAATAGTCAGACAGTTTCGCTCCAGGCTTCGACTCAAGCTGTTGAACGGTACTCTGGGCGCCGTGCGACAGTTGCTATAAGCCATGGCTATCGGTGGATTCCTGCAATCCTCCGTCGCTATCGAATAGACTTCCCTACGTAGTGGATATGGACATTGTTACATTAAGGTGCGGGGCGCTCTTCGCTGATGCCGTGCTCTGCTGCTGTCATGCACCTGCGTGCACCTGCGTGCACTTGTGCCGCATCTACAAGTCGCTAGCCGAGGTTCATACGCTCAGGGAATCTCCTGCACGTGCAGCTTGTCGAAAAGGACGAGCATCGTGACGAGCACTGCGTTTCGGCCTAGTTCTGTGAGGACATGGAGGCCACCATACCCCGTTGGTAACAGTGTTGGCCTGCGCTTCCCGACCGGAGCGGCCTGTGACTGTGGCGGACTGCAACTATAGCGGGCCGTTACTATGGTGAGCTGCGACCATAGCCCGGTCAGCTTTTAGTGACCTTGCTGTTCAGTGCGATCGCGCTTGCCTATTATCTTTCCGCTATTGTCGTTCAAATGCATTCCTGGCGGTTGCTGCTGCTTCTGTCCGGGCGCGCGTGAATTGGGAATTTCCCCGCAGGAAGCCCGGCCGCAGCACGAGAGGGAGTCAGGAGCGAATGTCCAGCATTGTCTCGCGTGCTCTACGCAGCGGCCGTTCGGCGTGCACTCCCTCCGAGCACTACTGTCGATCCCTCTAACTTTGTGGTTGGCAGGCCTCTACGATCCCGGCGTCCACTCTCAATGCGTACCCACGGTATATGCATTCAGTATAAAATAAAGCCCTAATAATGCGAGAAATTCTTGAAGATGTCCTTGACCTGCTCGCTCTGACTGAGACCTAGGTGAAATCGACCAACTTTCCGTGGATGTAATGTAATGCAATGTATCTCCGTCTGTAACTCCACAAAGTCATAAAGGCCATGTGGGTGTTACGCAGAAGAGTTTTGTATAGCACACTGACAGGCTAAGCGGCTTTCGGTACGCATTCGGTAGCCAACAGACTTCGTCTCACGCAACAAAGAGAAAGTGGGAAGCATGGCAGAGTCAGGAGAGCAGTTGAGGTAGTGAGTAGCATGAAAGTAGCAGCTCAGGACCGCTGTAAATGATGAGCCATAGTCGGCAGTAGGAGAGTAGTTGTATTTGCTTAGCCTACGCCACCCTCGGGTTTTGTTTTCTTTCACATCCCGAGATAAATCAAACTGGTGGGGTTGGTCACTATTGTCGCTCGTTCCTTCCTTAATTTTAAATCGTTTGCAGTCTCCTCGAATCTTTCGTCCCCCCTCAGACACTGGCAAGGAGTTTCCCTTTAATTCTTTGTCTCATGTGGAATTTGCGTACCAGAAATAATCCCTTTCTCGTTCTGGATGGGGTTTTATCATTCATTTAGATGACTCAACTTACCCATTAGGTAACGATTTCGTACGGCAACTGGCTCATTTTCACTCGTGGCTCACTCATTAGCAAGGACCCGCTCACAGGCCCAGGTTACGCGCACGATCAAATATTCTCCCGCGATCGTATGCTGTCAACTCCTCCTAGCATTCCCGAACTATGCACAACTGATCTCATTTAGATTTCATGCCTTCATTTTGTGTCCTCTTCGGTTTTCATAATCATCTTTGAATCACAAAACCTATAGATCCTTGACATTGATCCTGTCCACAGGAAAATATCTTCGCCCCGGCTGCTCGACCATCCGTCCGTCCTGTCTGGGCTCGAGATTATAGTGGGTATTTTGACGGCACACTAGGTAAGGCGGTCGCTCTTCACGACCTCGGAAGCGAGGTCCTGGGTTCGAAACCTGCGGTCGGCCATCCAATTTTGACTCTGCAAGCGGTGGTGATAGCCTTTAAGGCTCTCCTGCCACTATTCAAAAAAGGCTGCTAAATCAGCAAGTATTTCTTTTTTTTGCGAGTTATTGATGCTATTGATCATACGTAACTGTTGCAAATCTTCTCGATCCTCCTTTGGAGTACATTTATGCATCGGATCAGGCTTTTAAAGATTGTTTTAAGATCCGGTTTGATGTGCACGATTGCTTAGTGGTTTGCTATTGTAGTCACGTTGGAGGTGTCGTATTCTGCTGTGACTAAATTGCTAGTCATTACCACGATTTGGATACCTTATTTCTACGATTGTGACTAGCTAATATTCTATATCCGGCGAACTTGTTGGCTAGCTTTCGTAGTTTTGTATTCTTAATGGAACAGCTCGTATTTAGGGTTTATGGAGCTATTGCATCGGCTCTGAACGAGTCCAAATTAATAGAATGGACATCGGCTTCTTATTTCGCCCATTTTTTAATGGTTCGGTTTTGCTCAGTGCTCATTTTCTTCTGTGGCTCTCGTACAGGTTTTCTATTATGGTAGTCACGGGATACTCTATTTGTCCGTGCAGAGATGGGTAAGTTGTGATCGAAACCATATTTAAGCGGCTCTCATAAATTTTTTGAAATAGTGGTCGGCCACTGAATCCTTTCTTAACTCATGCAGGGTTATAAAGTCTTGATTGGACCTCTGTTTGAGCGACTTTCGAATAGAAAGATGTGTGTCCCATTCGCAAGTGACCTTCTTTTACTCCAACTTGGACGATTGCGTTACGATAGAAGCCGTGTTTGCGTGGCTCTTGCATATTCTTTTGTTTTCCTTTAGCCAATTAAACCATTTCGATTTGAGCTCTATTTGAGCGGCACCCATATTTTAGTAACAGTCTATGCGACCGGACTGTGGGATGCAAGTTGATACGTTTATTGTCTATGCATTAAAGTATCCAGTTGGCCGTATCCAGGTGCTTACATGGGCTACAAGTGGCTTCATGATCACGAGCTTCCAGAACACGAGCGCAGCTTGTACGTGATTAGGTCGGGATATAGGCATCTGGCTAATCTCCGGTGTTGCTTGATTCGATTGTCGTCCGTCCGTCGTACCATCGAAATTACCTATGCTTAACCCAGGAGGTTTTTTTTCTTAACGTTATTTGTCACTTCTCTTGGGTCGGCAGAGATATGACGACGGGCATTGACCCTTTTGGGTCAGTTCAATAATGGTGACTTGCTGTCATCTCTCTATGAGCATTAAATAGAGATAATGGTCGTGAGATCAATTTTTGTTTGGTGTAGCGTAATATAAGAGGATTCGCTATTTGGTGGCGCATGCTACCAAAATGAAATGAACTAACTTACTAGTTATGGACAAACCCAGTGTGATTTAGAAATTGGAAAGACTGACGCTCAAAAATGGCTCTGCCAGCATCTCCTGTTGAATCAGCTCGAAATCTAGGTGTCGTGTTCCAAAGTGACCTCTCGTTAGACGACCACATCAGCTCCACAGTCAAATCTGCCTACTTTCAGCTACATAAAATTGTTAATATTCGGGCTTGTTTAGATACCACGTCTTGTTAAGGATACCACGTCTAAGTTGGTCCATGCATTCGTGACATCCCGTCTCGACTTCTGCAACTCGCTGCTCACTGGCCTACCGGCAAGTGCGATCAGGCGATTGCAGCCGGTGCAAAACTCCGAAGCTAGGCTTGTCTGTCGTGAGCGTCGCAGTTGCCACATCACACCACTTCTCGCCGACCTGCACTGGCTACCAGTCAAGCAACGGATTGACTTCAAGGTTTTGTCACTCACTTTTAGGTCTCTTCATTCTATGGCTCCAGCCTATCTCTCAGATATACTACCCCACCAAGCCAAGCGTCGTACCACCCGCTTTTCGGAATCCAACAGTCTACCAATACCTCGTACAAACCTCAAATCCTTTGGAGGCCGTGCATTAAGTTCTTATGCTCCCAAAGCCTGGAACTCCCTCCCGACTTGCGTCAGAACATCCCCTGACCTGACCACATTTGAAAAGAACTTAAAAACACACCTATTTAGGACAGCATTTAGTCTGTCCCTGGGATTCGTCCTTCATGTGCTTACGCGTGCTGACACTGTGCATGCTGCCACTAACCACATTTGCATGCTGACCCTGTGCATGTCACCCCTAACCATATTATTCATTTTGTTTGTTTTTCAAGCATGATATTACTCACCATTCAATTGCATTTCCCTTTGCAGCAAATGTAAAGCACCTAGATAGAGATTAGGTTCTCTGAGGCGCTTTATCAAGTGCGTTATTGTTATTATTGCAGAAGTCTCTGCTGACCCCATTGAATTGGGCACCCCGACTAGCTGTTAAACAAAGTTAGCTCGAATTTGTCACCTGTGTGCTGAGGGATCATCGTTGGCTCCCGGCTTAGCAGCGACATCGGTTGGGTAATAAGGCCTTTAAAAACTGCTGGCTGAGTACAGGACTGCAGCTCGACTAGATACCTCATATCCGAGAATGCGTACCGAAAGCCGCTTAGGCTGTGAGTGCGCTATACAAAACTCTCCTGCGTAACGCCCACGTGGTCTTTATGACTTTGTGGAGTTACAGACGGAGATACATTACATTACATCCGTAGGGCCAAACTGATGAACAGCTCCACGAAGTCACCTTAAGATGGCGGAATATATTGTTTCAACCTATAGGGCTGCGGTGCTCTGGACTTCTTTTCCACGACCGTATGCTGCATACTATCTACTTGCAGATTTCTCGAAACCTCTTTCTGGATGTGCCTGTTCGTCGTTAGGACGATATATGGGTCCTGCGGCCTGGCTATTGAGACGGTGGCTATTGAGGGCATCTTTTCCCACTAACAGAGTGGTTATACCTAGTACACATACGAGAGTTCTTGAGGTTTAGGCTTTCCGATTGCCCAGTAACTTTAAAGCTTGCCCTTAGCGAGTAAGCTGTTTTTACCGCAGTTAAATTTGAGAAAGTTAGCCTCCATCGAGATGGAAATTTCACCGATACATGCCGGTGGTGGAGTTACGAAATTTTGAGGTACCGTAAGGGCAGGAGGAAATTAAAAAACATGTGCATCCGTACGTAAACTGTATTACAATGAAAGCCCAGAGAAGCCACTCGGCTTGGCTGCTTCTCGCTTGCTTGCTAGGCTGCTGGTTCTGCGCAGGCAGAGCGTTGTCGTACTCTGACCCAAAAAGCCAGTCACGGGTTGGCTCCTTCATACGTAGCTGAAATGCTGCACGAAAGTCCTCGTTGGACAATATATATTTTAATATAATATATTACACACACACATATATATATGTATATGTATATATATATATATATATATATTATATATATTAGTCCCCTCATTCTTGTGCTTAAAGAAAGTTATTGACAGACTCTTTTGCTGTGTAGGCATTTACTGTGGGGCTCAATTACAGCGATTCAACTGCGGCGAAATCGTTTTTCCCGACTCTGACATCCGACTCTGACATCCGACTCTGACAGAGTCTTTTTCAGCCATCCTGCGCAGCTACTCCCAGTTCCTCACTTCTTTAACCGTCCTCCTCGCTCAGCTATGCTTCTCAGTTTTTTATTTATGCATTTTTTATATTTATATTTATATATTGTATTTATTTACGAACTTATTTTGTGGGATAGAATTGGCCACCATACGCTTACCGAAAGCCACTCAGCCTTTAAGTGTAGTATAGAAAACTCTGTAGAGTAACACCAAAAATTAATAAATAAATATTAGCCGGTTCAACAGCCTCATTTATATAGCGGTGGAAGAGCCTTAGCGGCTGTGAGTACCTCTTGCAGTGGCCAATATAGGATTTTCAACTGCAGGATTCGAACCCACGACCTAAGCTGCGAAGAGCGAGCACCTTACCTCCTGGGCTAGCATGGTTCTTAACTAAGTCTTTGAGGTTTTGTGGAGTTGCAGACGAAGATACACACATAGATGGTGGCATTGGAGTTTAATTAAGTCCTAGTTGAGAATTGAGAAACGTAGGTCTCACAGTTTGAGCTCTCTCCGCATTCGTCGAGCATATGTTATTTTAGGATTTTAATGACATAGCTCAGAACTTTAATGACTCGTGAATATTCTTGAGCTGACGAGCATGAAAATGACCTTAAGCCGGCTGAAGAGACCTTTAATGGGATTGGTTAATATCTGCGATAGAAACTTGTTCGTCTTGGCACTTATCCCTTCTCGTACTCCAGTTATTTGAAGACTAGGGAATATTTACAGCCGGCCTTCAAACTGCTTAGATGGGGGCATTCATGGACCGACCCGACTGTTCACTGCTAATAAAGAAAAAAGAACTGCTGCCACCGCTTGCTTGTTTGAATGCTTGCAATTTCTTTTGGTGTTGTGCAGTTTGCTTTAAACAATCGTCAAAGTTCAGCGACACTCTTGCCATCGCGTAAAGTGTGTGTCCTCGCTTCACAAGCATTTGAGACCAGCTACCCTAAGCAGCCTCAACAAAATGCTAATCATGATATCGATAGCACTCGAAAACTGCCTCGCCCAGTTGTCTACTTCTCAACATAGCAGATATACTTCGGCGTACTGAAACGCACCCTGCACTGCTAGCCAAGTTATGCTCTCTGCTGCTCTCCTCTGCTCTCTGCTGCTCTCCACTTACCACTGCTCTCTGCTACTCTCCTCTGCTCTCTGCTGCTCTCTACTGCTCTCTGCTGCTCACCGCTGCTCTCCACTTACCACTGCTCTCTTCTGCTCACCGCTACTCTCCTCTGCTCTCTGCTGCTCTCCACTACTCTCCACTTACCACTGCTCTCTTCTGCTCACCGCTACTCTCCTCTGCTAACCGCTGCTCTCCGATGGTCTCCACTTACCGCTGCTCTCTGCTGCTCTGTGCTGCTGTCTACTGCTCTCCGCTCACCGCTGCTCTCACGAAACCTTTCCTTTTCTCCTTCGAGACTCCGTCAACAGACGGATAATTAAAAAGCATAATTATAAAGCATATATATTAGCCGCATTGATGATAAAGCTATAAAGCTATTTACTATTAAGCTAGTTCCAAAGCCAAGGCAGTACAATTTCAACCTGAGTCTAGGTGCCTAGTGCAATTGGTAACCAAATACAATTCATTTGTTTAGCGCCCCAAGAGAACTAAATCTCTATTCGGGCGCTTCACATATGCCTCAGGGCTCGAGCCCACGACTTCAGCCAGACTTGAGTCGGGGCGAGCACCTTAACCGCTGGACCAACCCAGCTCGACCAAGTGACTTGATGCTCTTATTTTATGCTAAAGGTCGAACAAGACCGATAACACGGACCTACAGCTTGAGTAAGGAGACTCGGCATTGGGGCGTGCGGCACCTCGCTCCAATCCGCAATGACGAGGCGGAACGTCGAGGGAGGGCGCAGTTGTAGCGGAAGACTGGCCGCAAAGGAGCCTGCCCCTGGAACTCGTCGACGGCAAGCTCCGCAAAACACCGGACGCTTGCTGATTCAGTGCGACCGAGATTTCGCCGCACCAGAGCTAATTCAAAGACGGCCACGATCCTTCGGGGCCGACGGAGGCGTGCCCACTCCAGTTCGTTTACCAGGCCTCCGCACTCAGGCTGCGGCCGAGTCGCGCCGAGTTTACACGGCTGCGGAAGCGCATATATGCTTAGGCGGCCCGGCGGCCCCCGTAGGGCTCCAATGCGCTAGCCGCGGTTAAGCGACACGCGAGTACGAGCTAAGGTCACGGCCGCCGCCGCCGCCGCCGCCGCCGCCGCCGCCGCCAACTCACGCGGCCGTGTCGCATTCGGCGGCTTCCTGCAGCGCCGCCTGTCGGCGGCTCCAGCTGAGTCGCGAACGCACCCGCCATCGCGCGGTGGCCGTCAGGGCGTCCGGCTGCTGGTCTGGCTGGAGGGACGAGCCCCAGTCGGGCCAGAATTGAGCGAGCGAGAAAACAATAAGCAGCGGTCTCTGCTTCGCCGAGGCCGGCCATCTTTGGCCGTTGACCCCGTTGCCATTCTGTAATTGACCCCGTTGCCGTTCTGTAATTGGTCCAGCGGGCTCAAGGCCCGAGAGCGTCGAGTTCTGTCCCTACCGGAGACTAGGGATTGTCTAGCACGACGTCTTGCTAAACAGTCAGACTAGCTCCCTGGTTCAGTCTAGGCTGGACTGCCGAAATTCCGCTTCGGATGGGCTATAGGAAAAAACGCCCTCAGCAGCCGGTGGCTGGCTGTTACGGCTGCATGACCCATCGACAAATCACAAATGCTCAGCCAGTTGAGTCTCCTACGCTGCTGGATCTGCGCTAGCTCCCGGTTAATCTACGGATACGGACGGAGCAAAGTTCTTACGTCGACCTGCAAGGCCCGCCAAGGCTGGACTCCTTCACGCCTAGCTGAACTGCTGCACCAGTTTCAGCCTCCTCGTGCCCTCAGGTCCTGTATGGACGATAAATAGCCGTTCCATTCTTCCGCTTAAAGACAGTTGGCGGCAGAAGCTTTTGTTCTGCAGGTCCTAGACTGTCGAAATCACTTCCAAAATTCTCACGCAGCTGCCGACTGCGGCATACCCTTTCCAGCCGTCCTGAGCTGCTACCGGCCTGCTACTCCCTTCCTCGACTGCCCTCCTGACTCAGCTACGTTTCTGACTTTCTCTTTTTTGGGCAAGATATATGTCGGCTACGGTATGCGCACTGACAGCCGCTTCGAGTTATGATTGCACTACAGAAAATTCTCTTGTGTATAATCCTCTTAGTCCTTGTGGCTTTGTGGGGTTACAGATGATAAGTTGCTGGAGAAAGTCAACTCGAACAACGAGTAAGCTCGTCAGCAACTATGTTACTCGGCGATATCTCGGATATGATGCTTATGACGACCATTCCGTTTCAAAACACTCCAGACTAGTTCCAGTTCTTGGCTGAAGCGTGCTGTGGTTTGTTTCGCGATCATCATTTAGCAGCGTCACTTTGTGTACTATAACTTTGCATAAATGCCTATCAGTTCAGCCATAAATAAATAAAGTCACATTACACCTTCAGGCGCCAATTGCGATACGAAATGGCTCTACCTTGCACTCTCGTTACTTCGGGAATTTGAAAGATTCCTGGCAGCAGTGCAAACTTCTGGCTCGACTCCAGCTCCAACGACTTTCAGCTAAAACTAACGGCAACGGCCTGTGCGAGCTAGCATTGGCTGCTTCAAAGTGCTGGCGTTCTGAGTAAAAAGAAAACAACAAATTAGCTGATTTAGCACCTCATTTGTAGACCGGCGAAAGAGCCTTAACGGCTATCACCACCGCTTGTAGTAGGCAATCGAGAATCGCCCACTGCAGGATTCGAACCCATGACCTCGTCGCGAAGAGCGAGCACCTTATGTGCAAGGTCGATGATAGCGATGGTCTCGATTACGAAGAGAAGAGCGATAGCTCGTGCTATCTCTAAATCTACGGCTATAGGTATTGAAGCATACGTAACCCGGTCCTGGCAGCAAAGACCGGTATTGTGAAGGTCAGGGAAGTAATGCGACGAAGAAGTCGGCATAAAGTCTGCCTTGGAGATCAAAATTAAAATTAGCGATCTCGTACGATTTCCTTTGGCTTTGAGTGAAGCCATTTTGCCTGCAGAAAACTTGGCGACAGTGCGCTCACCTTCGACCCCTTTTGGCCAGATGACATTGCATATTAAGACGAGTTGAGACCTGACCGGGATGCGCTCAGGGCGAGCCACGATTTTTAAGCCTGCATTAGAGCTAACTTGAGTTTGGGAATGCAATGCAAATGACGAAGTTGGTAAGTGCCAACGAATGTACTTTGATGCTTCGATCGCTGCCTAATGCTCGTCGAAGTTAGCTCGAAATAAATATTAATGACCAGTCGAGCTGCGACCTAGGTGTCATGCCAACCCCGCTAGGCGCGGAGCTGAGCGAAGTCGTCTGAGATGCACCGCTTAACATCCCACTTCACGAGAACGCCAATAACGCGACGGATCAAAGTAATTGGGCTTATCTTCCTCCTGCCCATTAAATTTCGTCGCTCGAATCTCACCTCAAGGTGCTCGCTGGCTCGGCGTTCGGCGTGCTCGCTGCACTTCTAGACCGCGGACCCCTTCCAAATCCGATCGCCGCTGGTCGCGTGCGGTTTTCGTGCTGGGACGCTGTGTCGTGAGAGCTTCTTAGAAGCACCGAAGTAGAGGAATGGCCGCGGATCGATCGATCGATCGATCGATCCGCGGCCATTCCCTAAGCCTTGACTCCTCTGCATGCCATTGACGAACGAGCCCCTGAGTAACTTAAACTCAATATCATCATACGGCGCAGAGTGGGAGTGCGAAGCTTGTCCTTCGATGAAGGCTGTCAATGGTGCGACGGGAAAGGAAAAGTCACGTGTGACCAACGGAAAACTCTGTTCCGAGTCAATGCATCGTCTCGCATTTGTTGAAACCGGAAGGCGATTCTAGAGAGAGAGAAAGAGAGAGTAAGCAGAGACAGCGACAAGAGACGGACAGAGAGGGATAGAGACTGACTGAGACACGCGAAGACAGATGGAGAGAGAGAAGGCCGTCAACAATTGCTCGTTCATCAGACGAAAGCATGTTTGCCGTCATAATACTACTTCACGGTCACTAAAACCACTTTCGATTTCGACAGCTAATCGGAAGCATCGCAAGGTTATTAAAGTAGTTAAGACCACTAATATTTCCCCAGCTTTAAATACACATCCAGCGCATCTGAATTAGATTAGGACAGGCATGCTTAGTGTGTCTTTGTGATTTACCGGAATGGCGTATCCGGCTAGTTGGTGCGTTCAATCCGACTTCGGAAACTGGCGATTGACTGTAGGTTCAATTTGGTATAACCTTCGATGCCCACTCAATAAAGATTCGCAGGAACTGCCGGCCATGGCGAAAAACAAGCTACCTATAGGTTAAACGAGGAATTTTATGGACTATAACCCCGTGAATCATCCTTTGTGTGCGTAAGCGTGCTGACACTGAGCATGCTGCCACTAACCAAACTTGCATGCTGACCCTGTACATGTCACCCCTAACCATGCTATTCTTGTTATTTATTGAGCATGCTACTACTAACCATTCGATCATGCTTCTTTTGCAGCAAATGTAAAGTGCCTAGAAAGAGATTGAGTTCTCTGAGGGCGCTACATCAAATGCATTATTATTATTATTATGAAAATCTAGTTTAATCTCCAGCATATATGAAATTACCAAACGAAGATTTAGTTCTCACGAGCGATGTTTCACATTTTCAATGCTATTATTATTATTATATCATACTATAGCTCTAAAGAGGCTCCACTACTACAGGTCGAAGATGACGCGCCCGCCCGATGACATAGACAGTAACCTCGTCTCAAATATCCACCAAGACATTGTTACGTATGGCTTCTCATCAATGAGACAAATCCATTTTACAAAGATAGGTTATTACGACCAGTCGACCTGGCTTCCAACTGCTCCCACTACCTGAGCAGACTCTCGTGAATAGCCCCGTCTACGTTTAAAAGTCTGAAGTTGTACGGATACAAACGTATGCACATAATGAAATACACAAAATCACTTTTTCGATAGCGCAGCTGCAACGCTGATACTGAAACAGAGGCAATTCTTGGTTGGGAAGTTTCTTTCTGTTGGATATTGGTCTACGCTCCATTTGAATTGGATGATTTTCATTTATTTCAAAAGAAACTTTAGGGTCTTTCTGAGACCAAAACAGCAGCGACCGCGATGCCCCCAACTGCTCAAAGGCGCACAGATATCACGTGATAGCTGTGGTGGCTGCACAGCCATCGCGAGAAGGTGGAATGGCAAGTTCTGGTAAACCACTTATCGAGTAATGAGAGAATGGATGTGCAGAATGGCGTCTTCGAGGCAGTAGTGCGGGCGGCTGTGGATTCTGGCGGATCGGCCGCGTAAGGTCACGCTTTGATCCTGAAAGCTCGAGAAAACCAAGCTCCGCCTACTCAGGTCATGCTGCCACACACGTCAGACTTCACGGGTGCCACTGGTCATAAAAGTTAAAGTCACTGGTTAGCTAATTCGACAGCCTCGTTTATCTAGCGGCAGAAGAGCCTTGACGTCTATGAACACCGCTTGCAGTGGGCATTAAAAGATCACCCATTGCAGGACGCGAACCGACTACCTCTCAGATCAATTAACCAGTCGCAACTTTATTTACTTGCAGGCTGCTGGCGGTAGATGCTGATCGCTCTGAAAGTCTCAGACTAGGGGCAGTTTTCTTCCGTGCCTTCCGAGTTATCCGACACAAGAGAAACGTGTGACCGGCACTTTAACTCGTTCCCTACGGTATTCTACGATTCTCGGCTCTAATCTGGCAGGCAAACAGCATGTTTGCAGGTGTTTCGGCCCCTGAATCGCTAGACACTGGCTGAACTGGTGTTTCAAGCACAGCAATTCGTATAATGTCGATAAATGGAGCCAAGCTATACAAGGCGATCGTGGCACAGTCCACGAACGATAGACAAAGATCGCATAAACCTATGCACCGTATTGAATCTGTAACATAGGATGCTCTGGTCCATAGTTTGTACGAGGCCATGTCTTCTGCATCCCTGCTGACGATTCTGGCTCTTTCTCTTTTGTCTCACTTTCTTTGCTACTCACTTCCTCGACTGCCCATCGACTGTCGCTGCGCTTCTTACTTATGGTATCAGATACAACACGTTACCACGTGTTGCATCTGACGAAGAATTTCAGGACACGACCCGTACAAGGCATCCGGTCTGAAGCTGTTGGACCTCGCGCGAGCTACTCATTGAGCGCCGCGTCCAGAGTCGCTTTTAGAAATCACGACGCCTTTTCCTGGCTCGGAGATAGGCTAAACGAAATTCGTTCCGCTCTTCTCGATACCGGGCCCGGATGCAGAGGCATGACCCGGATGCAGTGGCACCAGATCTTTCCTATCCAGCCCCCATCCGAGCGAGTGCTTGGATGGCACCGCACTCGCAGCTCGAAGCCACGTCTGGTTCTTGAGTCAGTTCAAGCCTTGCCGATCGTCGCGTAATTATTCTAACAAAAATTTCACAATCTAAGCGACTTGCTATGCTCCAAAGATAGAACTGCAACAGGAACTGCGACACCAATTGGAAACTTGGTAGGTTGTTTCTCCAAAGAGAAGTTCTACGGCACCTGATTTCACAAGCGGCAGCTCAATAGACACGCGTACAGAAACCGGAAGCAACGAATCGGGTGCAAGCGAAGTTCAATTTCCTCTGTATGACATCAGCAATCAATAACATTTGAGTCGCTCTGGCGCGTTCCACGCCAGCGCGACTTGACACGGCACGTCGAACCAGCCGGATTAAAAGCACCGCCGAACGGGCCAGCCATCAGACACCGTGCGAGATGCTCCAAAGTACCGTCTAGCCTGGCTTTCCGGAATCGATTGCTTGCTTATGGAAAATCTTGTCAAAGACAGACAGACGGACAGACAGAAATGGAGAGCTCTGGACCCTCTGCAGCGTAGCTCTGGCTCTGCCTCGTCGCGGCTGCCTCGATACCTTTGATGCATGCAGCAGCGCGGCGCCAACGCATGCGCAGCTCTGTCGGTCCGCGGCGGCTCTGTCCTTCCGATGCGAATGCGGCGCAGCTCTGCTTTGAGACCAGCAACGCCAGCATGGCGTCTCGCTCGTCATGGCGGCACCCTCACGCGTTTCCCATAAATTTAGCGCCTCCTGTGCCGCTTGCCACTCGATGCGAGGAAAATAATAATGAGGTGCGAAAAGCGAGGTGTAAAATAGATACGAGTTTACAGCCAGTCACTTAACGAGGCTGCGCTCAGCCTGGTTCAAAGCAGAGCGTGGGCGCCCTATTAGAACTCGCTCTCAATATCTATCACGCCATGACACTGCACCCGGACGTCAGAACGCTCGCAGGCCGTCGCCGCTGCCGCCCCGGTCGACGGCCTGCGAGTCGTCTTCGAGCTAAGAGATAGGAGGCTCGAAATGCACGGAATGTTCTCGAAATGCTGGGATTACGCAGGCATTACGCTGGTCTTGCTGCGGCCTGCGGCGACGATTTGCTTTCCACACATCGAAGTGAGGCTGGCCTTGTGCATTAAAATAGCTTGCTGCACGCGGAATGATGACTCAAAAGCACAAGGCAAATGTATGTCGCGTTCTAAAGTCTAAGATTAATCTAAAGTTTTCTCAAATTTGTATATCTCTGGTAATAATATGCACTCAAATTTTAAGGCAATATCATACAGGTATCGCTTGATATTTATTCGTTACTCCATGTTCCGCAGGTACAGCACACCAGGGTCAGATAAGCCTACGGATGAGGAAGATGGCCGAAAAAATTTCGTAAGCAATAAATAGCTGCTCCGGTCTGCCGCAAAACGACAGACTGTGGGGGTAATCGCTTCACGTGCTTTCTGGAAAATTTGTTTGTTTATCAAACATGATATTACTCACCACTCAATTGCATTTCCCTTTGCAGCAAATGTAAAACGCCTAGAGAGAGATTGAGTTCTCTGAGGGCGCTTTATCAAGTGCATTATTATTATTATTATTAATTTGTTGCCGCAGTGCGTTTGCTGTATTGTGGCAATTGCGACGTTCAGGACAGACAAGCATACCTGCAGAGTTTTGCACCAACTGTAAGCTCGTTACTGCACAGGCCGGAAGATGTGCGAGTAGTGAGTTGCAGAAGTCGAGATGAGATGTCACAAATGCATGGACCAACTTGAATAGGTTATGCCTATCTAAGCAGGTTCCTAATTTTCGCAATGTAATTAAGTTTAAACGCGGCCGACTTGACTGTAAAGCGGATGTGGCCATCTAATAGAAGATCACATTAAAAAAGAAAACCAAGATTTCGTGCAGATGTTGCTGGAGGTATGCTGGCTGAACCCGTTTTTAGGAACTGCTTTTCTTAATTTTGAGAAATCCTAGGTTTTCCCATAACTTTTTGAGTTGGTTTTACTTTCTTTCTACTTGAGACAGTTAGCTGTCATCCGAGTGCGAAGTTCAGTTACACATGCACAAGGGAGTTAAATGAGTTTGACACGCTGGAGGGCAGGGAGGAATTGAAGCGCAGGTGCGATTGCGTGTCACATGCATGGAACTAAAAGCCTAGATTGCGACTGACGATTACATTAGCAAGAGAAAAAGCATTATGGGAAGAAGCGTAACAAGCTACGCAATACCCGGGGTACCCCGTACTGTAAGACTCCTAAGATGACTGCTGTCCGCTGACATCAATGCTCTGGAGTCTCCGATTGAGAAACGTCAGATCAACAAGTAGTGCTTGCTGCTGTTTCGTTATTTCTTCCTGTTTTCTGTTGGACGAGAGCGAGATTTTTCCATCGTGGTGGCCACAGGAAAATCGACCAGTGATCGCGTCAAAAGTTCTTGCCTAGGCAATGGGTAAAGAGCACCCTTGTACCTTAATCTCATAAGTCCGTGTCCTCGGGGCAGAAGAGTCTATTGCGCGGCCACAGAGGGGTTACACGCTTCCAGCACCAGCGTACAACTCTCGAGCTCGAAGCCCAGTGTATTACTACGGACTGCCTATTACCTGGATCGGGCTCGTTTGTGCCGCCTTGCCAGCTACGACAGTTAGATTACGACACGTCTGGTTCCTGTTCATTACGATTCAAGAGCGGCAAGTACTATGCAGCGGTTAAGGTGCTCGCCCCGACCAAGGTCTGGCTGAGGTCGCAGGCTCGAGCCCCGAGGCATAAAGCGTGAAGCGCCTGAATAGTGATTAAGTTCTCTTATGGCGCTATACAAATAAATTACATATATACTATCAGTCGGGCAGGCGGAATCCGGCCTGCCCGACGTTGCGTGGCAGCGATTCAATGGATAGGCTCTGTAGCAGACGTATGGGGCCTGCAAGAGGCGAGCGAGAGACCACCTGCACTGCGTAGCTTCCTGCCAGCCGCCGCAGGTGCGATCCGCCCGGGACAAACTACTCGGCCAGGGCGAAGACTTCGCGAACTTTAAAGTGGCAGATTCTAGTCCTCTTTGCTCCGTCTGTGCTTTGCACTCGCACCATTGCATGGCTCAGTATATTTTAATAGCCATTTGCTTGTAGCAAGCGTTTGCTTAAGCATGCACCTTGATGCCTTGCACGTCGCTAGAACTTGGGTACTGATTCTCTTGCAGTGACTCGTAAGGCACCTGGAAAGAGATTGATTTCTCTAGGCGTGCCATGCAAACTGAAGTATTGCTATGGTTATGATTATTACTATTGTTATTTTCAGTAGTAATAGGGGCAGGACACCGCCCAGGAGGTAAGCCGCTCGCTCTTACGACCGACCGATCGGTCGCGGGTTCGAATGTAGCATCGGGCGATCCTTGATTGCCAACTGCAAGCGACGGCGACAGCCGCTAAGGCTCTTCTGACGCTATACAAATGGGGGCTGTTAAATCATCTAATATTATTACTAGTGGTAGCGGTAATTCGTGTCTAGGCTTTCTCATGGGGGCACACTGAAATAGGGCGTTGGCTTCACATGCTATTGCCACGGAAGAAATTGCAGCCAGGGTTAGATAGTGGCTGGCGTCTTTTGCGGGTTGCACCTAGTGAGAATGCGGTCTGTAAGCCGGAGAAGCATCCGCTAGCTGCGGCGGCCAATATATTTGGATGGAGCGTCTGCAAGTGCCGAGCGTCCGAAGCGCTAATCTGTCATATCAAATAATGAAGCGGAAGAGAACTTAAAGGTGGCTCCAGCCGTATATGTGGAAGAGGCTTTCACTAGCCTCGCACGAGTGGCAGTGAGCGATCCAGCACGCAGAAATTGCTTATCGGCCAGCGTGGTGACTCAACCCGTTCCCCCGGCGCGATTGGGACTTCCGAAAGTTCTCGGGCGACATTGCGTGGGCTACTGATGAGCGAGCGAATGAGAAATAGGAAGCTGGCTTGGGTTTACGTAGCAGAAGCTCTTCCAAAGACCGACGACGGACGGCCCGGTGCGGCTGGTGAATCGGAACGTCCATAGATATCAGCCTGAAACGCCGAGGATACACATCCACCGCAGCCGGCGGCCGAGGACGTGACTAAATAAATAAGTAAATGCAAGTTGATTTTACAGCCTCTTTTTGTACAGCGACAGAAGAACCTTGACGGCTAACACCACCGCTTGCAGCGGCGATAAAGGATCGCCCACCGCAGGATTCGAACCCACGACCTCGGGGCCGAGGTCGTGAAAAGCAACCGCCTTACCTAGTCAGCCATTGCGGCTCACACCTAGCGAGGCAGTTCGATATACCGCTAGTCGCTGCATCGGCGAGGAGAGCCAGAGTCGCGGATATCTATGTACGGGCGCAGGTGCAGTACAGTGAGCGACGTATCTAAACCAGTTGAGAGTGCGTCGCTGCCTCGCACGGCCGCTCCGATGCCGATTCCCTGGTCGCACTAGCCCAGTAGGAGATAAGGTGCTCGCTCTTCACGATCGAGGTCGTGGATTCGAATCCTGCAGGCAGCGGCCGATCCTCAATTGCCAACTGCCTCAGCGGCGGCAGAAGAGCCGCTGCGGCTCTTCTGCCGCCGCCGCTGAGGCAAATGAGGAGGCTGCTAGATCAGCTGCTAGCTTATTTCTTCTGAGGCCGCGCAGCTGATCGTCAGCCAGCAGCTTAATGAGACCTGCTGCCGCACTCGGAGTTGAAGAACGGTTGTAAATAATAACAATAATAATAAATATTCATTTGTATAGCGCCCCAGGAGAACTTAATCTCTATTCAGACGCTTCACATATGCCTCGGGGCTCGAGCCCACGACCTCAGCCAGACCTTGGTTGGGGGCGAGCACCTTAACCGCTGGACCAAACCAGCTGAAGTCAATAACGAGAGGGATACAAATTGGAGATAAAATACCCGAGTTACTTACATTTCCGTAAGAGCTTCTACTCAAACCAGGAAGCCCAAAAGGGCGCGCGACGTACCTTGAACTTCGATTGATACCTTGACCTCGATTGCAAGCATCGAAGCCAACCTTCGGGGCCACCGTTGGTGCACAGCTATTTGGCTTTCAGTCGTACCAGCGTTAGAATTCCAAGGCCGGTGCGACTGAGAAACCTGCCAGTCAGCAAACCAGGACAAACGCTACTAATTTAGCGGAAATTCTTTTTTAATGAGTAATTAAAAATAATATAAAGAGGAAAATTAATATTTTGCTACAATATGAGACCCCCAAGAAACGGCCAAAAATGTTAAATGTTTAGTTTACATGCTAAAAGTTTGCACTGCAGCCGAAAGCGTTCTTTTAATCGCCTACGGCCGCAGCACGCCTGAGCGTGCCTGAGGCAAGGCTTTTTTTTTTCTTGCTTGTCCTGCAAGTCTCCGTACGCTGCGGCTGCGGCGCTCGAGAGAAAGCGAGCTGTCCGCAGCGTCGGCTTCCCCTTCGGCTTTTCCCGTGAACTTTTTGTCCGCTGCTTTGGTCCGCTGGGCTTTGCGTGTGCGCACCTGTGCATGACTCGGTGCCATTTACTAGCTAGCCAGAGGTCTTACTACCGATGGCCGTAAGTTTCTTCGGGTAGCTTATTACGCTGGCCTAATCTGTGCGATAGCTTTTGCATTAGCAAGTTTGTTGCATACCGTGCGTGCGACTAACGCTTGTGCATTGATTCTGCTACAGGGAGCAGTGAAGCGACTCGTGACTCGCGACGACTTGGAGCAGTGAAGCGACTCGCTGGAGGGAACGCTCTCTTAGGGCACTATACAAACGACGTATTTGTATTATTATTATCATTATTAGCGCGGACACGAGGCATTGCTTAACTAGTAATTAATCCAAGAAAAGTGGCAGACACTTGCCTACAAGTAAGTTCCTCCGTATTTAACCACCATTTTTTAGGCAGCATGCTGAGAGCGACGATATACCAAGTAAGAAAATTATTATGCTCTCTATCGACCGTGGTCACGTGAGTTGACGGATGGGCCCGACTCGGGATACTTTGTGTTCTCGTGCGCAGGAGCTTAAGAAACGCTTCGGACGATATCCAGGAGTGAGGTGCTCGCTCTTCACGACCCAGGTCATGGGTTCGAGTCCTGCAGAAGGCAATTCCGCATTGCCCGCAGCAAGCGGTGGCGATAGCCGTTAAGGCTCTTCTGACGCTGTACAAATGAGGCTGCTGAATCAGCGAACCTCTTTTCCAGTCTCACTACGCAAAGATTATGCACGATAAATACGCTTCGTCTTTGCACAGAAAGAGTCCGGTAAGGTAGCCGATCAATTTCCTTACACTGCCCACGATTAAAGCCGGCCAACATATAAGCAGCTTTGGCGCGCCTTCGATGCGCGGCCGGCGCGCACGGCTCTCCGCCCGCGCAGACTCGGAGCTTCGACGTAAGCACCGGTGGTGAGTGCGCGGCGGTGCGCGGCGGCGGTGCGCGCGTACTAGAGCCGGCTAGCAGGTTGGCTACCGCCTGCGGCGACGCAAGACATACATGTAAGTGACCGACTGCCCGAGGACGAACGAGGCAGGCGGAAGGAAGCGTCGCGCGAGTGTGCGGCGCAGCGGGGCAAGAGGCGCGCGCGCGACGCGCGCGCAGGCGCGTCTCGCGACGTCGCCAGTCGCGGAAGATGCGTAGGCCGCCGACCTGCATGCATACGAGCCGAAGCGGTGCGTATCGCCAGCCGCGCGCCCTGCGGGCGGTGCGTCGCCGCCGTCGCGGCTCCGAGGCGCGTACGGCGGACGCTTGCAGCGAGCAGCTGTCAGCATAAATGAGCAGACGCTGACGCGACGAGCGCAGGCGCCGACGACTGCAGCTGGCGCGCGCGCGTGCGTCGCACGCGAGCGTCGGTCGCGAAGCGATGGGCAGCATTATTCATGAGTCCCAATTGAAGCATGTCCGCCGCCAGCCAATGTCTTTGAATGCGTTTTAAAAAAAAAAGAAGAAGAAGAAAAGAAACCAGACGACGACGGCGCCTCGATGACGAGGAGTGCTGAACGCGAACGCGCGGCCGGTTTTTAAGCAGCGACCGCGCGCTTAGCGCGCTTTCGATGCAGCTTCGTGCTTGGACCGGTCGAGCCGCGAATGGGCGCACCAAGCGGGGCGCCGGCAAACGGCTGCGGCGACGCCATTTTCTCCTAACGAGCAACGGCCCCCGCGACAGCGCGACTTCGGCCGGCGGCTCGCGGTTCGCGGCGGCTGAATGCGGGTTGACTCGCGCCGGAAACCGCAGCGTCGCTTCCTCCGACCCGATCTCGCTCGGCCGGCCGCCGCTCGGACGCACGAACGCACGCCCTCGCGCAGAAAGACCTGAGCCTTTCTTTGCGTGAGACGGCTAGTGGGATGGACAGACGGCCATCGGGAAGCGGCGACGCTCTGCGAATTCCCCGCCTCGTTGCGGGCGGAGGAGGGTCGCGGCGGAGGCTAGAGGAGATGGCCAGGCTGAGGCTAGCGCTGACGTGGCGGCAGATCGGTCGCTGCGGTGCGGGCCGCCCGCCGCTGCGCGTCGGCGGCGAGCGAGCGAGCGGCCGCCCGGCATTAGGCAAGCAGCGGAGCTAATGAATAAGACATCGCGTCGCGTCGGGGCGACAGGCGACGCCGCGACGGGCCACGCCTCTCGCTCGGCGCCGCCGCGGCTCGCCGCAGGCTCGCGATGACGCAGTCGCGCCGCGCGGGGCTCGACTCATCCAACGCTCGTCGCTAATTAGGGCGCGGCGAGCGGGATCGCGTGCGCCGTCGGCCTTCGGCGAACCGGCTCTCGTTCGATCTTATCGCCGCCGCCATGCAGGTAGGGCGCGACCGACGCGGGTAGATCAACAGCGTCGCCGCCGGCTCGCAGCTCGCCGCTTTGAGCGGCGGCCGGCGGCGACGCGTCGGTCCGTCTACGCTGGCGCTGGCGATGGGCGTCGGCAGCTCGCGACGCGCTCTCTCGCTCTCTCTCGTCGTCGTCGTCGCTCGCAGGCGAGGCAGTGTCTGGCACGTAAGAACTCCTGCTCCGCTGTCTGTACGCAGTACGAATTCTTACAGTGCCAATCAGCGCCCGGCGCCTCGTCATCCGCCTGCGCTGCCGTATCACTCGCTTCCGCCCCGCCCCCCCCCTGCCGATACCGCGTCGATGCCGTCAGCTTCGGCGATGCTAGCGACGTCAGCAGGGAGCCACCGATCGAGCTCGCCGGCGGTAACGAGCCGCCGGCGCGTCAGAAAGCTCAGGCGCAGCAGCCTCCGCAGGCGAGGCGCCGGCTGAGCCGTGTCGGAGCGTTAGCCTCCGGCAGAATGTTCATTTACGCGATCGTTCGCGGCGGCGGGGGCGACGCACCGCCCATGCTACGACGCGGCCGCCTCCGACACTGAAGCCGCCGCCGCCGCCGCACCGGCTGGCGAGAGCTGCAGGCACGCTCACCTCGGCAGTCCTATAAGGATGGGAGGACGGTCGGAGAGAGCGCAGGCGCGGCCTCGTCGCGGGCCGGCTTCGAGCGCCGCGCTTGCGCCGAGGTCTCGCTTACCCCGCCCACGCCGCCGAGTGCGGAGGCAGCTTCCATTGCGAGCCGGCGGCCGAGGACAACGAGGACGGACCACTGAGATGAGACGACCCTGGCGCCGTCGTCATCGGTGCCGCCGCCGCCTCGGCCGCATCTCTGCGGACGGACGCTTGAGTTCGCGAATGATTAGCTACGCGTCACCGAGCAGGCGCCACGAAGTCGACTCGACGCGCACCCACCGCCCGCCGCAGCAGCAGCAGCAGCAGTGGCTAGCCAAGGAGCGGCGCGCGTGCATAACGAATTGAGCAAACCTTTGTGCGCGTCCACGGGTCGCTGAATCCGCCGTCGTCCAATGGCGGGCGAGCGGCGGCGGCAGCCAGGGAAGCATGCCAGAGGGATTAGAGGCTGCGCACGCGAGGAGCCGAGACCGGCGGCGGCTCAGCCGTCGCTTCGATAGCCCCTCCTGCCTGCGACTGACCCATTTAGCTGGACCACAGATCTGAAGCCAGTCCTCAGTCTGCCTACGTCCGGGGCTCAATCACGCTACGCACTGGCCTCTCGCTTTCTCTTTCGCTCATTCACCTTGAGCCGTCTCTCCCTCTCAGACGATTCGTCGTCCGCCCGCCTGTCTGTCTGTCTGTCTCGCTCTGTGTCTCTCTTATCTCTCTCATCTCTTTCGCTAAGTCTTTCTAGCCCTTTGTTTGTCACTGCACTTCTCTCATCTCTCGCTCTCTTTCCTCTTACTCTCACTATCTTCTTCCTCGCTCTCACGCCGTCTCCGAGTCTGTCAGTCGGCCTGACCCATCTCACCATCTGCATCGCTCCCGCTTCTGCTCCGTCTTTTTCTTCCGACCTCGTCTGCTTCTCCCGATCCCTCTTTTCATGCCTCTTACCAATCCCTCTCTCTCTCTCTCTCTCTCTCTCTCTCTCCCTTGTTTCTCTTCCTTTCCCTCTCACATTCCTTTCCCTGTCTCTCTGCGATCACTCACTGTGTCTCGCTTATGTCTGTCTGTCTGTCTGTCTGTCTCTCCCTCTCCCTCCCTCTCTCTCTCTCTCTCTCTCTCTCTCTCTCTCTCTCTCTCTCTCTCTCTCTCTCTCTCCCTCTCCCTCTCTCTCTCTCTCTCTCTCTCTCTCTCTCTCGTTCTGGGATGTCGGTCGGGCGTATGCGAGGTGATTGATGGTTGTCGGAGCGAGGCCAACCGTCCCCGAGAAGGAGGGAGCGCTCTCCTCGGCTCGTCGATGGCGACCTCTGGCGGCTCGCCCCACCCCCAAAGCCGGCGCTGCGAGCCGCCAGCCACAGCGAACCATCCGCAAACGCCGAGTGGCGTACCACTTCGGCGCTGCTAGCGCGCGGGCCGCGCATTAGAGACTTCCCTACGCGCCCGGGACTCTCCGGAAGGCTCGGGCGCCGGCCGGTCGCTCCTGCGAGCCCAGGCGGCGCCGCTCGCGTGGCTAACAATGCGAGGGCGCTAAAAAAAAGGGGGGGCCGCCGACGCTCCGCCCGCCCGAGCCCTCGCTCGCCAGCATGGCGGCCACGAACGGTGTCATAAGAGATCATAAAGCACGTCAGCCGGCGCAGCCTCTGTAGGAGCTGGCGGGGCGCCGAGGATGCGCTTTGTCCTTCGACATTCAAGCCCCTCGCTGCCGACGCCCGAGAGCCGCCAGTCCAAAAGATAAAGCGGATCTCGGATCGCTTCTATGCGGCCGCCACCGAGCAGCGAGCGGCCCAGGTGCCCGGCCGGAGAGCTGTAGGACCCGCAGCCAAGCGGCCGCAGCCGTCGAGGCCTATCTGGTTTCTGGCGGTTCGTGTCGTCGCGAAATTTCCCGCTCAGCGAGTCCAGCGCTTGCCACAATCTCGCCTCCTCGTGAAGCTGTGAGAGTAAGACTTCGCCGGGAGGTCCGCGCAAACGAGGCTCGACGCTGTCGCCTCGCTTGCAAACTGCGCCGCACGGGTAGCTCGCCTTCCTCCGACACACGAACGCGCCGAATCGATCCGTTTAGTCTCTATCCACCGCAATTATGTGCAGTTCTTCGCAGAAGCCTTGCTCCACCTGGTATGGCGACACCCAGCTAGGGCCTTGAAGTGGCTCTTGGCTAAGCATACATCATTTTTTTCTGCGCACTAAATACTATGTACGTGCTGAATGTCTTGCACCAGGAACTATTTCATTAGCAGGCCATATAGTTGAACAATGGGTCTAACCTCTGCGACTTTTAATTACCGCTCTTATTCACAAGACTTTGAATCGACCTATCTCTTACAAGTCTCCGGCGCATTAAATACGCCGGTGGCTAGTAATCGACAGGTTAGACATGATCGTGCATACTTAGTATTGCTTTGTTATCGTAGCTTAAATGTATTCCTATATGTTATTGCAGCTGCTAAGATTTGTGAATTGCGCATTAACAAAAGAAGACCGCCCAGGAGTCGCCGCGGGGGCCCGGACTGCTAGCTGAGATGCCGCTCATTTAGCGGGAGCTGCGAGCTGAGTACCCGCCCATTTGGTATTCCTGGCATTGTCTCGAACCGCTCAGCACGTTCTCCCTCGAGCGTCACTGTGAATCTCTCTAACTTAGTGGTCATCAGGCCCGTTACAACTTCGGCGGCCCAACTTAACGCTTGTCTTTGGAATCCTCGCTCAACGTGCAATAAACACTAATAATAAGCGACATTTTTTCTGAAAAAGTCGACATGCTCGCCATGACCGAAACTTGGCTAAAATCGCTAAACTGCCCGACATTCAAAACGCAACCCCTGCTGGCTTCTGCTTCTTTCACATCCCTAGATCAATCAAAACTGGAGGTGGAGTTTCTATTATCGTGCGCTCGAAATTCGACTTCCAGCCATTCGCAGTGCCCTCGAAACAGTCTTCCGAATCTATTGTCTTGATTTCACCAGACAGCAAGCTACCGATAGTGGCAGTAGTCCATAGCCCATCAGGTACCAAGTCCTCCTTTATCTCAGATTTCTCCGACCTCATTTCGATAGTGTGTGCAAGAAGTCCTCATTATGGACGATTTTCAACGTTCATTTCGATAACTTGTCTGCCGCCATCAGCACTGAATTTCGTTCATTGACTGACACATTGTCTCTTGTGGCTCATGTGCATGGCCCTATTTACATCAAGGGTCACACACTCGACCAAGTTTTTTCATACAACTGCGCTTTGTCATCACCAATTATTACCAAATCGTGCGTAGCTGACCACATGCAGATCTTATTCAGTCTACAATGTGTGCCCTCCTCCTCCAAAATCACCTGCGAATCGCGAAACCTCAAGACCCTTGACATCGATGCAGTCCGTGCGAGAAAATCTGCTTCGCCTCTGCTGCTCAATCCCCCTTCCGACCTGCCATCATTGGTAGATTGCTACAACACGACACCAGCTGACATGCTCGACAAGTTTGCACCGCTGATTAAGCCCACTGTGCACTCTCGCCGAGACAGCCAATTACTTACCATAGACATTAAACTAACTAGGTCTACTCAGTGTAAGCTTGAAAAAGCATAAAAAAGATCAGGACTGACTGTCCATCGACAGACATACGAGGATTACCGTAGTCCAGCTTCTATAAAAACTTGTTGAATCACAGATGCACAATCCAAAAACGCTGATGTTGACGATCAACCATCTCCTCAACCACTCCCAAGTTAGCTCTTTACCAAATGATCCCTGTGGTGATCTAGCTGATTGCTTCACTAGACTCTCTGTCAACAAGATGGACAAGATCAGGGAGTCAATCCCTAAGATAGCAGCATCATCCCTGGAATGCTGTCTCATTTCCATGCAGCACCGCAATGTCTACAGTCAAGCAGGTCACTAGCGACTTCGTCCTGAAGTTCATATCCCAATCAAAGAAGACAACTAGTCCTTCGAACCCAATTCCCACTGTCCTGCTTCTACGATGCATTGATCTGCTGTTGCCATGCGTAACTAACATCATAAATTATGTCATTATCCTCAGGTCATGTCCCAGCACCTTTCAAAAGGCTGTAGTCAGGTCACGACTCAAGAAACCGACACTATACCAAAAGAACTTGAGCAACTTCAGCTCAGTCTCCCGCCTACCGTTCCTATTGAAGACACTGGAACGAGTCGTGGCAGACCATCTGAACTCATAAATTGAAACTTTAAACCTTGCTAGTAAGTTCCAGTCAGGCTTTAGAGCTAATCACTCCACAGCGTCAGCATTGCATCGGGTGCATAATGCCCTACTTAGGAATGCAGACATGGGTAGAGTTTCTCTGCTTGTTTTGCTCGATCTTTCGGCAGCTTTTGACATATCAATTTCCAAGTTCTTCCCGAGCGCCTCTCATCACGCCTGGGCATCATTGGCACTGCACTACAGTGGTTCAGGTCCTATCTCAGTGGGAGACTCCACAGTGTTGATGTGAATGGACATAGACCATCCGAGGAATCTCTGAAATCTGGGGTAACTCAGGCTCTGTGTTTGGTTATTTTCACGGTTTATACTCTCCCTCTTGCTGATGTGATTGCCAAGCACAATCTAGGCTTCCACTTCTATGCCGATGACACTCAGTTGTACATTTGCTTTGATCCTTTCCAACCGTCCAGCTCATCGAATTCTCTCAACTCCCTTGCTGCATGTATTGATGACATCTGCACATGGATGGCAGCAAACCTTCTTAAATTGAATGATGATAAACAAGCTTACTATTTATGAGCAGTCAGGTGTGATTCAGAAATTGGGAAGACTCACGCTCAAAATCGGCTCTGCCAGCATACCTCCTGTTGAATGTGGACGAAATATTGGTGTCATGTTTCAAAGTGACCTTTCGTTAGACGACCAAACCACCTCCTAGTCTCCCTATGTATGTTTTTATCTCCGTCAGTAACTCCAAAAAGTCATAAAGACCATGTGGGTGTTACGAAGGAGAGTTTTGCATAGCGCACTCACAGCCTAAGTGGCTTTCGGTACGCATTCGGTTGCCAACAGACTTCGTCTCATGCAACAAAGAAAAAGTGGGAAGCATAGCAGAGTCAGGAGAGCAGTTGAGGTAGTGAGTAGCATGGAAGTAACAGCTCAGGACTACTGAAAAGGATGAGCCATAGTCGGCAGCAGGAGAGTAGCTGTCATTGCGTAAGAATTGTGGAAGCGAGTTCCACAGTCTAGGACCTGCAGAGCTAAAGCTTCTGTCGCCAACGGTCTTTAAGTAGAGGAATGAAAAAGCTAATTTATTGTCTATACAGGACCTGAGGGCGCGAACAGTCTGAAACTGGTACAACCGTTCAGCTAGGTACGAAGGAGCCAAGCCGTGGCGGGCCTTGTGGGTCAGCGTGAGAACTCAGCGTGAGAGCTCTGTATCCGTTGCTCAACCGGCATCCATCCTAGCCCTTTTAGCAACGGAGACACGAGCTCAAACCTCTGGGACTTGAAGACTAACCATGCAGCCATATTCACAGTCAGCTGCAGTGGCCTAGTTGCTTTTTTTGGTAGCCCAGCCAAAAGGGAATTACAATAATCCCTATTCAGTGCTTTAAACATACGGATCATAGGTTTGATAGCTGAGCTGTTGATAGGGGGAATGCAGGATGCAGGAAGGTTCTCACTGACCCGTCGAAGAAGGCCCGCCGGTAGGTATCGACTAATTGCGACATCGCACCATATGCTAAGCAGGTCCTGTTTTGTGTAGCATATCCCAGGACAGCTCATAAATAGTCACAGCGAATATAGCAGCGGAATACCCGAAGGTATCACGGAGAAATCAGGTAAAGGTCCACACCAGGCTAGGAGTCGCCCGAGGCAGCTCTCTAGCGCGGGAAGGAATGCCTACTTTCAGATACATAACGTTTCTAAAAACCGGGCTTCTTTAGATAAGGATACCACATCTAAGTTGTTCCATACATTTGTGACATCCCGTCTTTACTTCTGTAACTTACAGCTTGCTGGCCAACCGGCATGTATAATCAGGCGCTTATAGCCGTTGGAAAACTCTGCAGCTAAGCTTGCCTGTCATGAGCGTAGCAGTTGCCACATCACACCACTTCTCGCCGACCTGCACTGGCTACCAGTCAAGCAACGGATCGACTTCAAGGTTTTGTCGCTCACTTTTAGGTCCCTTTATTCTTTGGATCCAGCCCATCTCGCAGATCTACTCCCTCACCAGGCCAAGCATCGTACCACCTGCTTTTCGGAGTCTAACCGTTTACCTATACCTCGTACAGACCTCAAATCATTTGGAGATCGAGCATTTAGTTCGTATGCACTCAAAGCCTGGAACTCACTCTCGACTGGCATCACGACATCTCCTGACTTGACCTCAATTAAAAAGAAATTAAAAACGCACCTATTTAAGACAGCATTTAGTAGGTCCCTGTGATATGTCCTTTATGTGTTCATGCGTGCTGACATGCATGCTGCCACTAACCATACTTGTATGCTATGCTAACCCTGTGTACGTCACCCTTAACCATGTTATTCTTGTTGTTTATTGAGCATGCTACCACTGACCATTCGATCGTGTTCCCTCTGCAGAAAATGTAAAGCGCCTAGAAAGAGCTTGAATTCTCGTAGGGTGCATTATCAAGTGTGTTATGATTATTACCGCAATAATGTTGCAGCTAGTGAAACAGCTCTGAAAGACTTGTTTCAGGGATTTAATCGAACCTTTCCCTTAGCTCTAATCTATTCTAAAGACGTTCTGCAGGATTAAGGTCAGGCGACTGACTCGGCCAACTCATGACTCTTGACAGCTACGTCAACAACAACAAAAAAACGCTTTGGAAGCTTTTGCTGCCTGCCTCGGATCATTGCCAAATGTAATCGCTCCCCAGATGCGCTCTAGCATTTGAAATAATCCCGGCATCCCTTGCACCAGATCGACGCGAGCACGTGGTCCATAAATCCGTTAATGCGTTGCAGAACTCCGACATCGGAGCAGAACCCAAACGCAAACCACTGCCACTTCCGCCACACCGAAATGTCGGGGTCGGCTGGTGGCATTCAGGGTGGTGCATCTAATTTATCGCCGACTTGTAAATATTTTTCTATTTTTCATTTGATGTTATCATAAAGGATGAATTTCAACTCATCGGTCAATGCAACTTAAGTCTAGTCGTTTTTTCACATCGCGGCCGTTATGCCGGTCTCATCTGAGCCAATCTCCCACACTTTCGTGCGCCCCAAGATGTTCAATATTCTAACTCACCGCTCTATGGCTGATGCCGGCGAGAGGTGACCTCCTTGCATGTTGGACTAGGCGCTAAAACGAGCCGGGAGAAGCCGAATACCCACAGTGATTGAGCTGACGTAAGAGAGCTTTCACGAAGCATAATTCTAAAGAAAATGGAAACTAGTTACACCTTAGAAACACCGTTCATTTTTTAACACTCAAACTCCGTAGCAATTAAACGGTTTTGTGCCACTTTTTAAAACGCGAAATGCATGAGCTGCCAGCGATAACTGTTCCACTTTAATAATAATAATAATAATAATAACACTGCTCGCTGGCCTACCGGCATGTGCAATCAGGCGATTGCAGCTGGTGCAAACCTCTGCAGCTAGGCTTGTCTGTCGTGAGCGTCGCAGTTGCCACATTACTCCATTTCTCGCCGACCTGCACTCGCTACCAGTCAAGCAACGGATTGACTTCAAGGTTTTGCCGCTCACTTTTAGATCACTTCATTCTTTGGCTCCAGCATATCTCTTAGATATACTCCCCCATCAGGCCAAGCATCGTACCACCCGCTTTTCGGAATCCAGCAGTTTACCAATACCTCGTACAAACCTCAAATCCTTTGGAGACCGTGCATTTAGTTCGTATGCTCTCAAAGCCTGGAACTCCCTCCAGACCTGCGTCAGAACATCTCCTGACCTGACCACATTTAAAAAGAATTTAAAAACACCTATTTAGGACAGCATTTAGTGGGTGCCTGTGATTCGTCCTTCATGTGCTTATGCGTGCTGACACTGTGCATGCTGCCACTAACCACATTTGCATGCTGACCCTGTGCATGTCACCCCTAACCACGTTATTCATTTTGTTTGTTTATCAAGCATGAATTTACTCACCATTCAATTGCATTTCCCTTTGCAGCAAATGTAAAGCGCCTAGAGAGAGAGAGAGAGAGAGAGAGAGAGAGATTAAGTTCTCTGAGGGCGCTTTATCAAGTGCATTATTACTACTAATATTATTATTAACACGCTTGACTGCGGTGCTTACGGTTTACAGGGACCGGAGGCTGCGCTTGAATCTCTGCCGCCGTTTGACCGACCCGTGCATTTGCAGTGGTAGAGCAAGACTTTTGGGAAGGGTCACACACACACACACACACACACACACACACACACACACACACACACACACACACACGCACACATGTATATAAATTTATATTTATCCGTATATGCTAGGCCTTACATCGATTACTCTCTATTAAAAGCGCGACCTGCAGGATATATGATTGCGACAGATTCATGCGCTGGCGCTGGGGCTACGCAGACGGTCCTACGGTCAATACGCCGGTCTAAGGTAATAGCTTCTGAAATAGAATACAGGCTTCGCGATACAGTAGCTTTATCTGAGCCTAAAACAAAGCGTAATGCGGATATCTACATGCAAGAGTGACTTTGGAGGCTAGACATTGTAAAAAATAATAATATATCGTAGTACATTTATATAAGTGCTTTGTTCGTCAGAGCTGCTAAACACTCCGCCAATAGCGGAGAAGGAAGCAAAGCGGATGCAAAAGTGCGCTGCATGTCGTAATAAAAATGGTAATTATAATAGTATTACTTTGTATAGCGCTCTCAGTGAATTGATCTCCTTCTTGACGCTCTACGTAGGCTGTAGAGGAAACATGCCCATACGGCTAGGGGTAACATGAACATTGTCAATATGCATAATATGGTTAGTGGGAACTTGCAGTGCTTATGGCGCGTTTATAGGCATAAACACGCAAAGAACGTATCACAAGGACCGAGCAAATGCTGTGAGAAACAGGTGCGTTTTAGCTTCTTTGAAAATATCATCAACCGGGGGACATCGTGATGCCAGTTGGGATTTAGTTCCAGGCTTTGGGAGCTTACAACATAAAAGGGTGGTCTTGAACAAATTTGAGGTCAGTTCTAGGTATAGCTAAACGATTTGAGTAAGAAAAGCGGCGATAAGACGCTTTGCGATGTTGGGAATAGTCTGATAGCTTGGCTGGAGCCAGAGAATTGAGCAGCCACGAAGTGAGTGACACAAACTTTTAAGACAATGCGCTGCATTATGGGTAACCAGTGCTGGTTGGTTAGAAGTAGTGTCAGTGGCAACTGAGACTCTTACGACAGACAAGCCTAGCTGCAGGGTTTTGCACCGGCTCTGAGCACTTGATTGCCGGTAGACCTGGAAGCAGTAATTTACAGAAGTAGAACCAATGTATCACATATGCTTGGAACACCTTGGATGTAGTATACCTCTGTCTAATTAGGCGTGCATTGTTCACATGTAACGTAGCTGACAGTACGCAGACTTGACAGCGGAGCTGAAGTCTTCTTACAGTGGAAGTTTGCGTTGGAGCAGGACACTCAGATTACATTCAGATCCTGCCTTTATTTGAGATATTAAGAGTACCTTAAATGGACTCAAAAAGCCATGGGCTGGAGGATATCTGATTTAAAATCCTTATTTTTATAGCGGCGGAAGACCCTTAGCAGCTATCCCAACCCCTTACAGTGGGAAGTTCTAGCTTATTCAACAGCCTCTTTTTGTATAGCGACAGAAGACCCTTAAAGGCTATCACTACCGCTTGCAGCGGCAATATAGAATCACCGATCGCACGATTCGAACAAACGACCTAGGGGGCCGAGGTCGTGAAGAGCAATAAAGAAGTGGCAATTGCGAGACTCGAGCCCACGAATGCTTCATGAAGAGCAAACACCTTACCTCTGGGCTTTAGACCTAGATCTGCTGACAGAGCCGATTTTGGGCATTAAAGTTTCCATATCCTGAATTACACTTGGTTTGCGCATAACTGGTAAGTTGGTTTTGTCACCGTTAAATTTAATCAAGTTTGCAACCACCCGTGGGCGGATGTCATCAATACATGCAGCAAGGGAGTTAAGAGAATTTGACATGCTAGAGGGCTGGAATGGATCAGGTACAAAGCAAAGGTACAACTGAGTGTCATCGGCATAGAAGTGAAAGTCTAGATTGTGCTTGGCAATCGCTCGGCAAGAGGGCGAGCACAACCCATAGTTTGGTACCCCATAGTTTAGAGGTTCCTCGGATGATCTTTGTTCTTTCACATCAACACTCTGAAGTCTCCCACTGAGATAGGACGTAAACCATTTTAGGGCAGTGCCAGTGATACCAAGGTGATATGGGAGGCGCTCGAGAAGGCCTTGCTGATAAATAGTATCAAACGCTGCCGAAAGATCTAGCAAAAAATTCAGTGAGACTAAACTTAAGTCTGCATTCCTGAAAAGGTCGTCACACAATCCCAAAATTAGTTACTCTGTGGAGTAAAAAGCTCTAAAACCTGACAGAAAAATCCCTCTTTATTTGTCTTTAAGTTTTTAGTTATTATGTAAGTGTTTCATTGGTGTTCTTCTACTCGTCGGTCCGGTATCTTTGATACGAAGTGCAATAGGGAGATTTATGGACGTTTATTAAATTATTTTAGTCTAGTGTCACTTTCTTAATTGGTTATCTACAAACAACTTTTTTTGGAAGGAGTAGGGACAAGACCTAAGGGTATGAACATAGTTATTATTTTAGTTATCCGTAGTTCCAGCAGATCTATGCATCGTACAAGTAGGACCGTGGGAATAGGATCTAGAGGGCGATTAGTTTTTTTACTGGGAGGTAAAATTCAGATTGTGGTCACTCGTAGTAGGCTTAAATGCAGACATTGCTGCAAGGAATTGAGGGATAGGAGTCCGTTGGAGGTAATAGTATTATAATTATATAATTCCTTTGCATAGCGCCCCAAGAGAACTTGTTCTGAACCAGCTGTAATTGCCTGATTGCACATGCCGGTAGGTCAGCAAGCAGTGAGTTACAGAAGTCAACACGGGATGTAATAATATAAGCACCTGTAATTGCATGTCGTTAGAGCAAGGTCGAGAGAGCTTAAAGTGCTGAGTGCAAGGTCGTGCACCTCACTCCAAGGAGGCTCCGAGCGTTGTTCGCCGAGGAAGAGTACTTAGTTCGATGAAGAAACGCATCGCTTTCCAATACTTTTTACCACCGATTCGTACAGCCAAAGAGCGTCCGGCGTAATTTACCGAATTAAGGGCATAGATTCAACTGTTTTGCACTTTCATTGCGCTGCTAACCTTTCAAACATTCAACTTTGCGCTCAGCAGCAGCCTTCAAACCGAGAGATCCCTCTCTCTCTCTCTCTCTCTCTCTCTCTCTCTCTCTCTCTCTCTCTCTCTCTCTCTCTCTCTCTCTCTCTCTCTCTCTCTCTCTCTCTCTCTCTCTCTCTCTCCGTCTCTCTCTCTCTCCTCTCTCTCTCTCTCTCCTCCTCTCTCTCTCTCCTCTCTCTCTCTCTCTCTCTCTCTCTCTCTCTCTCTCTCTCTCTCTCTCTCTCTCTGCTCTCTCTCTCTCTCTCCTCTCTCTCTCTCTCTCTCTCTCTCTCTCTCTGTCCTCTCTCTCTCTCTCTCTCTCTCTCTCTCTCCTCTCTCTCTCTCTCTCTCTCTCTCTCTCTCTCTTCTCTCTCTCTCTCTCTCTCTCTCTCTCTCTCTCTCTCTCTTCTCTCTCTCTCTCTCTCTCTCTCTCTCTCTCTCTCTCTCTCTCTCTCTCTCTCTCTGCTCTCTCTCTCTCTCTCTCTCTCTCTCTCCTCTCTCTCTCTCTCTCTCTCTCTCTCTCTTCTCTCTCTCTCTCTCTCTCTCTTGGCTCAGCTACATCTCTCTCTGCCTCTCTCTCTCTCTCTCTCTCTCTCTCTCTCTCGCTCTCCCTTTACTTGCCCACAACTCTTTCTCCTATTCCGTCTCATCCCTTCTCGCTCTCGTTCTCCTGCCCCCCTCCCTCCCCGCCATTCACTATCCCTCTATCTCGCATCCCTTTGGCTCTTTTTCTATCTTGCTCCTCTATCTCGCGATTGTTTTACCCTTCCCGTATTCCTCTTTTTATCCTATCTTGCACCCTGTCTCAGTTTACGATCGATCTCTTTCGAGACAAAGAAAGAGAGAAGTGAAAGAGACCTTGTACCTGATCCACCTCGCGGGGGGGGGGGGAGAGGGGGCGGCTACGGGACGCGACCCGCGGGCCGGCAAGCTACGGCGCGAGCTTCAGAGCACGCGAAAGCACGCTGCGATCGATAGCGCCGATCGATAGCGCCGATCCGACGCTCGGCGACGACCGGTGCGCTGCCGGAAGCAATGACGCCAGCGACCGGACCGGACGAGGGCGTCGAGCGCGAGAAGCGCTCGCGGGCGTAGCGCCGCTGCCGCCGCCACGCTTCGGCGCACGAGGTCGCTCCCGGGTACCGCATGAGGCAGCGGTTGTTGAAGAATTTATGGCCGACTCGAGCGGCGGCGAACCCGAGCCGATCACGGCTAGCCAGCCCGCTGATTGTCGGCGGTAAATCACAAGGCGGAAACTCAACACCGCGTCCGCCGCCGCCGCCGCCGCTAGTCGCCAGAGCGACAGTGTAGTACAGCGGGCAGAAGCAGTTCGAGTGCACCGGGCGAGGCGGCGGCGAGAGCGGGGAGGGACGCTCACAGACGCCGGCCGCACCATCACCCATTCTCTTTGAAATTGAGCTCTGCGGCCCCAGCCGCTGGCGGCGATGGCGAACCGGCGGACGCTGGGTACTTTGTGCTGGAAAGATATTCCGCCGCCTGTCCGCGAGAAGCTATTGAAGGCGGCGTCGAAGATTAGCCGTCTCCGGGCAGTCCGCCCGCCTGCTCTCCCCCTCGCGCTCGACTCAGCAGCTGGCCGGTACGCGTTGCATGCGAGCCAGCGAAACTAACCTGTCGCTACTGTAGTTTCGGCATTGCGGCTCGACGCGCAGCGGACGCATCGACGCTAGCGTCGGCGCGACGTTCTCCGGATTTCGTGCGCCGCGCCTTTTCGTAGGCGTCGCCGCCTCGCCAGCAGCCCGCGATCGGGACTTCTCTCTCGCGCGAGAGCTCTCACCCAGCGGTGTAGTCGCTGCCGCCTTGCGGCGGCGGTGGCAGCGGGCCGCTCGGCCGCCGCTAGCGGCGGCCGAGCGGCAGAGAGTCGGCAGACGGTCGAACGATAAGGCAGGCGGCTGCGGGCAGCCCACGACGCTCCGACGTCGCTGCGTATCTCGCGATTACCGAGAGCGCCTGCGCGCCCGCGGCGGCTGCAGCGGCGACCGCGCCTTTGCCCCGGCGTTTGAGGCCGCAGCTAAAACGCCTTTAATGATTGACGTTCGGTGCCGGTGCTCTGGCAATGCAGTGGCGTCTCTGCAGCTGCAGCTGGTTTATGGGAGGGGGCAGCAGCAGCAGCTGTTGCAAGTCGGTAGATTGTTCTTGCTTTGGGCTGAACGTTTTAGATCGTCGTCCTTCTACGTAACCCATACGTTACGAAGTCTGTCTACGTAACCCGTAGTCACGCACCAGTCTTTCAATTAACTCCCGTTTGAGTATTGTCCACATTCTATCTCATCTTAGTAGGTTTAATTCTCAGATCTCTCTCAGCCGTCTGCACTGGTGTTCATCAAACAATAGTAATTGATCAAATAATAGTAATTAATCTCCAGCAGAGTGGCACGCGCGTGTCGGCTGCTCTGGATTTCCTTTCTCAATTCCGTTGGCATCTTTTCTAAGCCTGCTTTCCAATAACCTTTGTCCTTTTGTTGTAGTTCTGACTTTGGGTTTTCACCCCTGTCTTTTTCACCCTCACTTAACTATTCGCGCCTCCCTCTTCCCATCTATGAGCGAACGAATAGTTGAGTCTTACTATTTTTCTATCCTTCCCCTATTTCTCTTTCCATTCTATCTTGCACCATGTCTCGGTTTCTCATTGATATCGTTCGCGATAGAGAAAGAGAGAAGTGTGTGTGTGTGTGTGTGTGAGAGAGAATCAAGAGTAAGTATAGAGAAAGAAGAGAGTGAATACAGAAAAGGAGAGCCCAAGAGAAAATAGAACGGAAGAGGGTGAGGAAGTGGGGGAGAGAGGCACAAGCAAGAGATCGCCCACTCGGCAATTCGCGCCTCCCTCGCCCCGCCTATGAGAGAGGCGCTTCCACCGCCCCTTGCTTCTGGCCGCACCGGCAGTACCGACCGCAGAGAAAAGCGGTGTGTGTGTGCGCGCGCGTGCGTGCGTGCGTGCTTGCGAGCGCGTGCATCTCCGTGAGCATGTACACTTCCGTGTGTATCACTCCACCGCTATCCAAATGCGAGCCGACGTAGCGAAATATGTGTCAGTGTAGGAATCTCAAGATCTTGGGTGACGTCCTAGCGGAGTCGTTGGGTCAACTACACGCAACGAACCTTGGAATCTTACCCATTCAATTCCATGCGGTTAATGCCTCCTAAATGCTCTTCATTCCTTTTAGCCATTTATCCCTCTCTCTCTCTCTCTCTCTCTCTCTCTCTCTCTCTCTCTCTCTCTCTCTCTCTCTCTCTCTCTCTCTCTCTCTCTCTCTCTCTCTCTCTCTCTCTCTCTCTCTCTCTCTCTCTCTCTCTGGTACCACTCGGTGCGCCGCTCTATCCGCTGGCACGATTTGAGTGCAGACGGAGCCGGAGAGTAAATGCTGACTGGCGATGCTTATTCGCCTATCGGTGAATGGTGCTTCAATCGAGTCATGATATCAGCTCCGTCTTCCAACCGATGGCGTGGATGATTCTACGGACGTTAAATGTACTCTATAAAAAGGTGGCTGCACCCTTTCTTGCCAGGAGCGATCGCGTTAGGGACCTTCGGCGTACAATGCCGGTATCGTTCCGCGACAGATGGCGACCGGAGCCAGCCAGTCTTTTGCGCTAGCTCGCCGCAGCAGCGGCTAATGTTACATCGGTCGGCATATCCACAGTGCAGAGAAGTCTCATTGACAGCATGTGCCCGCATCGTTATTGTACTTACGCCGTTAGCGCCAGCCAGTGGCTCTCGTGCGGCGACCGTGCGCCTCTCAACTGCCTGACTCGATCTCTAGAGCCAAACTGGTGCCCGCTCAATGCCGCAACTTCAGCAGCACATCCAGATTGCCTATTGCCTCGCTTCGGTTTTTACGCTGCCTAATTGTGGATCATCACATATCGCCGATTCCAAGCCGTTATAATACGGGAGCCGGGAGTAAAAGATAGCCCGGCAGTCATAATCAGGTTGATGTGCCAAGCCGCCGTTGCACCAATAGGCTGTGAAAAAAGGGCACGAAATCCTGCGGCCAGAAGTCTTCTCTGCGCCAGGCGGAAGTTGAGATAGCGACTACATACGATAACCACTACAGCGGCTTGCCATCAGACGCAGATTCGGCGGGGTCAGACAGACAAAATTACAATTTTACAAGTGCAGGTAACTCTTCGTGTCCTCTATTCCTCTATTAATAAGGCGTGCTAAAACTACGTCCTATATCCATGTGTTAGCTCATTGGTGCAGCCATATCTTCCTCTGCGCAAAATTACGGAGCCTAATTTAGCGCCGCCTGGCGGAAGCAGGGGGCCGGGGGAGCGAGCGAGCAGTGCCGGAAGTGATTAGACCAACAAACTCCTGAAACCTAGGTTAAAAAAAATAAAAACAATATGTCAGGCCACCGCTGATAAGCAGTTAGTTTAAAGTTGGGCTGGGTCAATCGCCGGCTTCAAGAATTAAGAGCCCCCTCTAATTCTTGTCTAACGGCCGAGAGTATTCCTGCACCTAACGACTGCCCTTTATCAGTCAGAACTGATGAATAAAAATAAGAATAGTAATATTTAGCGTTGCTATCGATAACTAAATTTATTTCCAGAAGCTTAAATTTTGTCGGAAAAGAAGCATCAATAAAATAGCAATGAAACGGGCACTATAATAATAATAATAATAATGCACTTGATAAAGCGCTCTCAGAGAGCTCAATCTCTTTCTAGGCGCTTTACATTTGCTGCAAAGGAAAATGCAATTGAATGGTGAGTAATATCATGCTATTGTACCATACGTACGTGAGCTCGTAAAGGACGATTCAAATGGTCATGGCATTTGCTATGAGAAACGACTGCGTTTGTATCGATTTAAATTACGCGCGAAGTCTGGGTGTGTCTTGATGTCAGTGCGCAAAGAGTTCTCGGTCTCGGTACATTGCAACCGAAGACCATATATTCAGATGATCAGTGCGCTAGGATATATATATATATACATGTGTGTGTGTGTGTGTGTGTGTGTGTGTGTGTGTGTGTGTGTGTGTGTGTGTGTGTGTGTGTGTGTGTGTATTTCATTTGCATGGCGCCCTAAGAGAACTTATCTCTATTCAGGCGCTTCGTATGTGCCACGAGGCTCGAGCCCAGGACTTCGGCCATAACTTAGTTGGGGTGAGCACCTTAATTACTAGGCCAAACCAGCTTGGTAAAAGGTTAGAGGAACAGCTGAACGATCGGAGTCGGAGCAGCACGAGCTGCGAGGGAGCATGCGACAAGTCCGATGTACCTTGGAAAAGGAAACCTTCTCCCTCAAAATGGGCTCAGCCAGCATCTGCCCAATTTCTGCCCTGAATCTGAGCGCCCTATTAAAAAAACTCTCTAAAAGAATTTCTCGCTGAATAATAATAATAGCGATACATAAAAAATATATATATATTTCACTTATATATCGCCCCAAGAGAACTAAATCTATATTCAGGCGCTTCACATATGCCTCGGGGCTCGAGCCCACGACCTCAGCCAGACCTTAGTCGGGGCGAGCACCTTAACCGCTGGACCAACCCAGCTCAGCGATGCATTTATAAAGCAGCCTAAGAGAATTAAAGCTCTTTCTTGACACTTTACTGACGCTGTAAACGAGAAAAGTCATTGCTTTTTGATAGCATGCACAATGTCAGCATACACACAAGCACAAAAATAAAAAATCACTTGGAAAGAGCAAATTCCACGAGGAAGAGGCGGGCGTTAACTTCTTTTCAAGTGCCATCAAGCCACGAAATGTCACGATGGCAGGCTGGAGTAAGTTCCGGGCACTGAAGAGTGGAGTACTGAAGTCGTGGTCTCTCACTAATTTTAGGCTGGCTAGAGATCGCTCGACAACTACATGGCTGTGACAGCCCACACTTCAAAAGCGAGCGGAAGGTCAGTCAGCCGCCGACTTACGACGGTTTGACTCACAAAAATTTCGAGATACGAACTCGGTTACGAAAAAAGCCGAAAATTAAAATGTGCCCAAGAAAAATGTCAAAATCCGCGCGCGGTCAGTGGATTTGACAACGCCGCAAACAGTACGAATGTAACAGCGGCGCCAGCTAAACCAGCCAAATTGTGGCAGTTAATAATTATTCGCGACTACGCGATTAGAGGATGGCTTACTGCCGACGCCGTATAAAACGCCAGCGCCCTGAAATAGGGGAAGTCGGGGGTTCGAGACTCGAGGCACTGGCGCTCATGTCAGTTCTAGGCCGCACAGCAGCTAATGTACGTCATGGCCGCTGTTGAAAAGCCCGTAACCGTCTGCTGGTGTTAAGTAGAATCGTCTGCTTTGCGGATATGGACTTGACTGATGAGCCGAGATGTGAGCGCTCGCCGCCGCCGCCGCCGCCGCCGCTGCTGTGCTCCTGCTACTGTCGGGCGCACGTGCGTGCATTGGCGCAGCCCCTGAGCAAGTAGCTTGCCGCGCTACGAGGTTGCGGCGTCGCTGGCATTCGTCGCGCGTCGGCTGAGAGGCTAGTGCCGTCACGAGCGCTGCGTTTGTGCGCGCGCCGGCCTAGTCCTGACCGGAAGTGGAAGCCGCACACCAGGTTTGCAACCGGGTGGAACCGACGTCCGATAGCGTCAGAACGGATCGCGGCAGAGCGTATCGTAAACCACTCTCGACTTGCGAAGGTTCGACTTACGACAGGTTTTCCTGTCTCTGTCTATCTATTTCTCTCGGGTCTCAAACGGAAATGCTGAGCCTGCATGGTGAGGAGTGCAGTTGCTGCTGTGCCAGCGAGATGCCGAAGCGAGACGCTTGGCGCTTGGCGAATCGGCTCTCGGGGCGCTCGGTCAAGCTCAGCAGAGAGGTACACTGTGTGCGCCTCAGTGTGCTCGCGATTCTCCGGCCTTAACGGTAGCTGTAGAAGACCAGAAAGCTTAGACGATTGCAAATAATTAAACTCTCTAAGCGCCACCCGTAAACAGGCACCACCAGCCCAAAAGAGTACCAGTCTCAGCCGGCCCTGGCTGAACCTGCCCGAATTCACATGTAAGCTAGCAAGCACCAGCTGCCAAACTGCGGGGCCGCCAGCGCAGCAAACGTCTCCGCTCCCGGAGGCAAACTCTGGCTTGGCTTCGCAGACTGTGCGCGCCTGCCTTTGACCTCATTGGTCGGTCAGTTCGGCGATGGATGGATGGATGGAGGATTAGGACGGTGGAGAGAAGCCGTGGGCTACGGCCACGGCAGTCCGATAGAGAGGCTGCAGCAGCGCTTGAAAGTTGCACGGATCGTAGCTGCAACGGGATTTTGCCCGCCGTTTGATCCACGTACCAGCAGGACTGAAGAAAAGAGAGGGAATGACAGACTGCGATAGAAGGTCGAGATTTAAATGGGGCGTGGCTTCTTGCTGATTACGACCGCTCCCAGTTAGCTTCTCACCGAGTGATCCTTGTGAGGATCTAGCTAATAGCTTCTCTAGCTCCTTTGTCAACAAGATAGACGAGATCAATGCGTCCATCTCTAGAGTGGCAGCATCCCCTCTGGAATCCTGCCCTTCGTTCCGTGCAGCACCTCAATGTCTACATTCAAGGTGGCCACCAGTGACTTCATCCTGAAGTACGTATTCCAATCAAAGATCCCAATTAGTCCTCTGGTCCCTATTCCCGCTATCCTGCTTCTACGATGCATAGTCCTGCTGCTTCCGTGCATTACTAGCACCATAGCTACGTCAATAGCCTCGGGTCAGGTCCTAGCACCTTTCACAAAGGCGATAGTCAGGCGACTACTCAAGAGAGCAACACTAGACCAAGAGAACTTGAGAAAATTCCGCCCAGTCTCCCTTCTACGATTACTATCAAAGACATTGGAACGAGTCGTGGCAGACCAACTGAACTCATATATTGAAACTGTACGTATAGCTAGTACGTTCCAGTCTGGTTTTAGAGCTAATTACTTCACCGAGACAGCATTGCTTCTGATGCATAACCCCCTTCTCAGGCATGCAGACTTGGGTAGATTATCTCTGCTTGCTTTTCACGATATTTCGGCAACTTTTGATACTATCGATCACCAGGTCCTTTTCCAGCGCCTCCCATCTCGCCTGGACATCTCTGGTACTGCACTGCCATGGTTCAGGACCATTCTCAGAGGGAGACTCCGGAGTTTTGGTGTGAACGGAAAACGATCATCCGAGGAGCTACTGAAGTATAGGTTACATCGGGGCTCTTTGCTTGGTCCGTTTGTTTCACGGTTTATACGTTACTTCTTGCCGATGTGATTGCCACACACAACCTAGGCCTTCACTTCTACGGAGATGACACTTAGTTGCACCTTTTCTTTATGACACTAATAATAATAAATTTGATATAGCGCCCTCAGAGAATTCAAATCTTTTTTCTAGACACTTTACACTTGCTGCAAAAGAAGATGGATCAAATGGTTAGTGATCAACAACAGCAAGCACAACAAGGTTAGGAGTGAAATGCACATGGTCAACATGCAAATATGGTTAGTGTAAAGCAGCACGTCCAATTCTCTCAACGAATCGCCCTTGCTGCATGTATTGATGGTATCCGCATATGGATGGCAGCAAACTTTCTTAAATTGAATGACGATAAACCAACTTACTAGTTACGGGCAAACCAGATGCGATTCAGAAATTGGAAAACCAAACGCTCAAAATAGGCTCTACCCGCATATATCCTGATGAATCTGCCCGAAACATGTGTCCTGTTCCAAAGTGACCTTCATTAGACGATCACATTGGCTCCGTAGTCAATTCTGCCTATTTTCAGCTACATAGCATTGCTAAAGTTTGGCCTTTAGCGCTTGAGGAAGATCGCTCCGGGCGGTTCGAGACAAGGGAATTCCAAACGACGGTGTGTGCCACCATTGGCCGTATGGGTCATCCTAAGAACTTTACTCGGTGTCCCTTGATCGAACGGAAGCCATCGTAGCTCTTTCAGCAACAGAGATACATGACTGAACTTATAGAATTTGTTAACTAGCCTTGCAGCCATAACCATCACGAGCTGCAGTGGCCTAGTGGCTTTTTCGGAAGCCCCGCCAAAATGGAATTTCTGCAGTCCAGCCTAGAGAGAATCAGAGAGCTAGTTAAATTTGTTGCAAGCCACTGTGGTAGACGGTCCATAATCTTAAACATTGGACGTGATAGCCAGCTGTGGAGGCAGTCTTCTGAATAAAACTTTCAATATTTTGTCAGCTAAATTCCGATCACACAGCGCCGATCTCACAACGGCAGCGTCTATTAGCAGAGTAAAACCTTTTAGTCCAGTCGAGTGCGTCGACCTATTTGTAGCAATTCGGTTTTATCATATTTCAGTTTAAAGAACTGTGTACCGGATCATTTCTCTGCAAGAAAAACATTCAGTTTATAATTAGCTGCCGAAGATTCCATCGGCTTAAGCGACAAACACTGCTGAGTGTCGTCAGCAAAGAGGCGATTTCCGATCTCACGGGCCCCAATCACTTTTCCTAGAGGTTCAGTACAAATGAAGAACAGCAAAGTACCGATAGTGGACCCTTGTGAGACGGCACCGGCGACTGGTCTGGTGGATGAGACTTGACCACAACACGATACAGACTGAACATGATCGGATCAGTACGATTTAAACCATAATAGTAATAATAATAATGCACTTGATAAAGCGACCTAAGAGAACTCAATTTCTTTCTAGGCGCTCTAAATTTGCTGCAAAGGGAAACGCAATTGAATGGTGAGTAATAAAATGCTTGATAAACAAAATGAATAACATGGTTATGGGTGACATGCACAGGGTCAGCATGCAAGTTTGGTTAGTGGTACCGTGCACAGTATCAGCACTCATAAGCACATGAAGGACGAATCATAGTGACCCACTAAATGCTGTCCTAAATAGGTGTGTTTTTAAGTTCCTTTTAAATGTGGTCGGGTCAGGGGATGTTCTGACGCAGGTCGGGAGGCAGTTCCAGGCTTTGGGAGCATACGAACTAAATGCACGGTCTCCAAAGAATTTGAGGGTTGTACGAGTTATTGGTAAACGCTTAGATTCCAAAAAGCGGGTGGAACGATGCTTAACGTGGCGGGGGAAAAGATCTGATAGGTAGGCTTGAGCCAAAGAATAAAGGGACCTGAAAGTGAGCGACAAAACCTTGAAGTCGATCCGTTGCTTGACTGGTAGCGAGTGCAGGTCGGCGAGAAGTGGTGTGATGTGGCAACTGCGACGCTCACGACAGACAAGCCTAGCTGCTAAGTTTTGCACCAGCTGCAATCACCTGATCGCACATGCCGGTAGGCCAGCAAGCAGTGAGTTACAGAAGTCAAGACGGGATGTCACAAATGCATGACCCAACTTGAACGTGGAATCCTTATCTAAACAAGCCCGAAGTTTAGCAATGTTATGTAGCTGAAAGTAGGCAGACTTGATTATGGAGCTGATGCGGTCGTCTAACGAGAGGTCATTTTGGAACATGACGCCTAGATTTCGAGCTGATTCAGCAGGAGATATGCTGGCGGAGCCAATTTTTAGCGTCAGCCTTTCCAATTTCTGAATTACATTGGGTTTTCTCATAACTAGTAAGTTAGTTTTATCATCGCTTAGTTTTAGAAAATTGGCTGCCATCAATGTGCGGATGTCATCAATACATGCAGCAAGTGAGTTGGGAGAATTCCATGCCAGTGCCCTCTCTGCCAGACCGATGGTTTTTCTCAATCGTTCAATTAACATATCAGGATCAATGGTGATCAATAGTGCCGAACGCAGCTAATAGATCCAGCATGCCAGGCCGTGACATTTCCATCATCGTTGCTGCATAGCACTTCGTTAGTTACACGGAGGAGGACAGTTTTAGTAGAGTGGTGTTGCTTAATTCGAGACTGAATTTTTTCTGATAATCTGTTCTTTTCAATGTATGCTACAAACTGCTTAGCACCAATCTTTTCGTGAATTTTTGACAAAAGAGTAAGAAGGGAAGCCGAGCGATAGTTTACTAAGACCTCCGAATCTTGTCCAGGCTTTCTAAGTATTGGTCGAACAACGGCCGATTTAAAAGACTTTAAAACAACCCGCCATCCTAAAAAGAATTACAAATTTTGAATCATGGCTGGAATATAATTATCGTCCAGTGAAGACCACCGAGGGGATGGAAAAAAGTGTCTTCGGGCGACGAGCTCTTTTTACTAGACTCAATTAAGGTAGCCACTTGGTATACAGAAACCTTTAAACAATCTCTCACGGGTGGCCACAGGTTACGACTTAGCTTTACACAGGCAAAAATATGTGCTGCGTTTGCAATGAAGAAGGCTGAAAACTTGTCGGCCGAGCCATTATTATCATTCGGGCAGTGAAACCTCTCAGACTCGGCAAGCAAATTGTTCAGTCTAAAAAATTTTTATTGAGTCTGACTGGCAGGTCTTCGTTTTTTGAGTGGAAAAAGAAGCCAAGCTTTTCTAATCTTCCGGGTGTAGACGCGGAGGAATTCTTTGAAATAGGCTAGATTGTCTTCATATCCAGACTTTTTAAAGCGACACTTAAGCCTCCGCTTGACGAAATGCTTACAGACGGAGATACAGGGTAAATCTTTTGGAGTCTTTTTTAAATTGAAGTGAATCTCCAGACACTGCACGCGGACAGAATGTAGGGAACCATGCTCGTCGAGGGCACTCCTCAATATCTGTCAGTGCATTATTGAAGGAGTCGTGGCTTTCGGACGAGTCCGATTGCAGATCACGAAGACCTGCATCAAAAACAGATTTCTAGCTATTTCTCAATATCCGTGCTTTTCAAATTTGGTCGTTGAACAAACTCAATATTACCCTGCATATACCACGGAACGGGAACAGTAAACGAGATTGAGCAATGATCCGAGATGGTCAGCGGCATACAGCAAGGTTGGTGGGGCAAACAGCTTTAGTGATATCGAGATTTAGAATATGGCCACAGATGTGAGTGGTATGATTAACGTGTTGGACCAAACCAAAGTTCTCCAAACACTCAAAAAGTGAGTCGATCTGAATGTTTTTGGGGTTGTCAATGTGAATTTTGGAGTCTCCTGCAATCGCACCGTAAATTGCTTTTTTTTTGAGTGTGCTATAGAAAACTTTCGAGCGTGGCATACACTTTGTCTTCATGGTTTCGTAAAGCCGCTGACGGATGTACTGTACACGATTTTTTATTCATATTTTATTGCTCTCTTTCTGTTCCTACCCACATATATATTTATATAATATATATATATTATACGTAATATATATTATACGTAATATGTATATATATATATATATATATATATACGTAATATATATATATATATATATACACTATATATATATATATATATATATATATATATATATATATATATATATATATATATTAAGCATACCGCCTCCACCAACTTGTAATACCATTTTTATATTTTGGCACGTTTTAGTTCCGACTCAGTATACTAGCAGTGTGGCCCATCAAGACCGGACATAAGCACTGAGCCTGAGCTATCTGCATTGCCATTGGCAGTGGTAAACCGTTCTGTTGTGTGGCTATCCCTTATGTTGACTGCCGAACCAGAGTAAAAAAGATGGCTGCATATTCATGAGGTGCCAAGTAGGGATAGCACTACCAATCAGGAATTTGCTGTATGATGAAGCAGTTGATGGCTGAATATGGAGGAGGAATATGCATGCAGCTATGGCGATGCTTTCCTGCTTTGTATTGTATTCTAGCAGTAGGTCCTTACTAGTCGCTGTCTAATCTTGAAAATGGAATTTCTCTATTTTTGTAATGCATGCGTTAGGGAAAATTAGCGGCTCTCTCGAGTATCCATTTACATTTTGACGTATAACAAACGAACATTATAGTGAGGAATTCATTCATAAATATGGCTGAAAGGCTAGTTTTCAAGTCCCAGCGGTTTGACTACGTGTCCCCGTTGCTAAAAGAGCTATGATGGCTGCCGTTTGATCAACGGATACAGAGCAAAGTTCTCACGCTGACCCACAAGGCCCGCCACGGCTTGGCTCCTCCATACCTAGTTGAACTGCTGAACCAGTTTCAGCCTCCTCGTGCGCGCTCAGGTCCTGCATGGACAATAAATAACCTGTTTAATTCTTTCGCTTAAAGACCGTTGGCAACAGAAGCTTTAGCTCTGCAGGTCCTAGACTGTGGAACTCGGTTCCACAATTCTTACGCAACGACAACTACTCTCCTGCCGCCGACTATGGCTCTTTCTTTTCAGCGGTCCTGAACTGCTACTTCTATGCCACTCACTACCTTAACTGCTCTCCTGACTCTGCTATGCTTCCCACTTTCTCTTTGTTGCGTGAGATGAAGTCTGTTGGCTACCGAATGCGTACCGAAATCCACTTAGGCTGTGAGCACGATATATAAAACTCTCAAGCGTAACACGCACATAGTCTTTATGGCTTTGTGTAGTTACAGACGGAGATACGTTACATGACATTACATCTAAGGTTAGACAGCCAGAAGGAGGTTAGTTGATCACAACTGTGAGAGGCATGGTCTTCGATGGGGACCTGATAGCAACTGATTCAAACGATGGCCCATGCAAAAAACTGCAGGTCGTATAGCCAAACGATTCAAGAACTGCGAATTCCACACCGCCACCCACCATGTCAGTCCGCATGGACTGAAAGAACGAGAAAGTGGATGAGGTGTCTCAGATACGCAGCCACCAGAGCATGGCGCCATCCACGTTAAGGCAGAAATGCATCTAGCTTCTCCTGGAACACCTGAACACGGACAAGTAGCCCCATGGTTTTTAGTGAGCAAAATTACACTGATTTTACTTGGATTCTAGATGCTGGGATAACACAATCGCAAAATGAAGGGAATCTGGGAGTAGAAATGTCGCCATACGACAAATTCCCGAAAGAAAATGTAGACCGATGTCATGGTTGGCTGGTCTTTTGAACTCGTGCGACAGCAACCGTAGGTGGTAAGTATCTGTACGTGCAAGTAGAACTTGCTTAACTTGTTGTACTCCTAATAGTAATGTACACGTAAATTAGCATAAAAATTGGATTAACTTCAAGGTTCACAAATTTCTATGAAGCAGTTTTTCCCATTGCTTTCTTTAGTGTCTCAGTCCAAGTCACTTTATTGCGGTCGGTGGCTTGAATAATGAATACTGAAAAACGCTAGGGACATTATTTTTTCAGAACTCACTGGATACATTTTCGCTATTCGTACCTATGAAAAAGATTGCCTGCCTCTTTAATGACACATATACTTCTTCTTGAGTGTAAATCGTCTCGCCCCGGCATCATAGGCGGTGGTTCACGTTATACCTTAATAATAATAGTAATAACAACATTATATTTGTATAGCACCCATAGAGAACGTGATTTATTTCTAGGTACTTTAAATTCGCTGCACAAGAAGCACTTCCACTGGAAAAGCCAGACTTGTGTCGGTCGTCCCCCCTGCTCGCTCGATAGCAGCGCACAAATAGCACCTTCTTTCCAGGGCTTAGCGAGTGCAGACGGGAGAGCGTAGGCTGATCTCTCTCTCTCTCTCTCTCTCTCTCTCTCTCTCTCTCTCTCTCTCTCTCTCTCTCTCTCTCTCTCTCTCTCTCTCTCTCAGCGTGCCAATCACAAATGGGGGCCTTACCTTAGTGAAAGATCTCAAAGAGTTAACCTTCAAAATACGCCGGAGACGTATAGATTCATCTTTTTCGTTTCACAATTTGTACTGCCACATTACAAAACTTCTCGCCGATCTGCACTAGCTCTCAGTCAAGCAACGCATCGACTTTAACGTTTTATAATAATAATAATAATAATGCACTTGATAAAGCGCCCTCAGAGAACTCAATCTCTTTCTATGCGCTTTACATTTGCTGAGAGGGAAACACGATTAAATTGGTGAGTAATATCATGCTTGATAAACAACATGAATAACATGGTTAGGGGTGACATGCACAGGGTCAGCATGCAAATGTGGTTAGTGGCAGCATGCACAGCGTCAGCACGCATAAGCACATCAAGGACGAATCAGAGGGACCCACTAAATGCTGTCCTAAATAGGTGTGTTTTTAAGTTCCTTTTAAACGTGGTCAGGTCAGGGGATGTTGTGACGAAAGTCGAAAGGGAGTTCCAGGCTTTGGGAGCATACGAACTACGTGCACGGTCTCCAAAAGATTTGAGGTTTGTACGAGGTATTGGTAAACTGTTGGATTCCCAGAAGCGGGTGGTACGCCTTGTGGGGGAGCAGATCTGAGAGATAGGCTGGAGCCAAAGAAAAAATAAATACTATCTGATTTAACAGCATCTTTTTGTATAGCGACAGAAGAGCCTTTACGGCTATCTCCACCGCTTGCAGTGGCGATAAAAGATCGCCCACCGCAGGATTCGAACCCACAATCTCGTGGCCGAGGTCGTGAAAAGCAATCGCCTTACCTAGTGAGCCATTACGGCCAAGAATGAAATTACCTAAAAGTGAGCGAAAAAACCTTAAAGTTGATACGTTGCTTGACTGGTAGCCAGTGCAGGTCGGCGAGAATTGGTGCGATGTGGCAACTTTGACGCCCACGACAGACAAACCTAGATGCCAAGTTTTGCACCAGCTGTAATTGCCTGATTGCACATGCCGGTAGGCCAGCAAGCAGTGAGTTACAGTAGTCAAGACGGGATGTCACAAATGCATGGACCGACTTCGATGTGGTATCCTTATCTAAACAAGCCCGAATTTTAGCAATCTTATGAAGCTAAAAGTAGGCAGAATTGATTGTGGAGTTGATGTGGTCGTCCAACGAGAGGTCGCTTTATACTAATATATAAATAATAATCCACTTGATAAAGCTCCCTTAGAGAACTCAATCTCTTTCTAAGCGCTTTACATTTGCTGCAACGGGATTTGAAACATGACACCTAGATTTCGAACTGATTCAAGTGGAGATATGCTGGCAGAGCTAATTTTGAGGGTCAGCCAGACCAATTTCTGAACCACACTGGGTTTGCCCATATCTAGTAAGTTAGTTTTACCATCGTTTAGCTGCCATCCATGTGCTAATGTCATTAATACATGCAGCAAGTGAGGTAAGAGAATTCGAGGTGCTCGAAGGCTGGGAGGGATCAAAGCAAAGGTACATCTGAGTGTCATCCGCATAGAAGTGAAAGCCTGGATTGTGCTTGGCAATCACATCAGCAAGAGGGAGAGTATAAACCGTGAAAGAACCGGATCTAGCATGGAGCCCTGAGGTACCCCATATTTCAGAGGTATCTCGGATGATCTTTGTCCATTCACGTCAATACTCTGGAGTCTCCCACTGAGATAGGACCTGAACCACTGCAGAGCAGTGCCAGTGATGCCCAGGCGAGATGAGAGGCGCTCTAGAAGAACTTTGTGATCGATAGTATCAAAAGCTGCCGAAAGATCGAGCAAAACAAGCAGAAACACTCTACCTATGTCTGCATTCCTAAGTAGGTCGTTGTACACCCTCAGCAATTCTAATTCTGTGGTGGGATTAGCTCTAAAGCCAGACTTCGAAATTTCAATGTATGAGTTTAGCTGGTCCGCCACGACCAGTTCCAGTGTCTTTGATAGGAATTGTAGAAGTGAAACTGGGCGGTAGTTGCTCAAGTTCTCTTGGTCTAGTGTCGCTTTCTTGAGAAGTGGCCTGACTGACTGCAGCTTTTTTGAAAGGTGCTGGGACTTGACCTGAGGCTAATGACATATTAATGATGTTAGTTATGCATGGCAGCAGCAGATGAATGCAACGTAGGAGCAGGACACTGGGAATAGCGTCCAAAGAACTTGTTGTCTGCTTTGATTGGAATGTGAACTTCAAGACGATATCACTAGTGACCTGCTTAAATGTGAACATTGAGGTGCAGCCAGGAATCGGGGAACGGCATTCTAGGGGGATGTTGTCTTCGCAGGGATCGACTTTCTGATCTTGTTTCTCATTTGCACAAAGAATAGAGAGAAGCGATCGGCTAGATCATCACAATGATCATCAGGTAAGTAGCTAACTGGGAACGGTTGAGGAGATGGTTGATCGTCGATATCAGCATTTTTGGATTGTGCATCTGTGATTCAACAATATTTTTATAGAAGCTAGACTCGGCCTTTGCTAGGATCGATTGGTACGACCTATAGTAGTCTTCATATGCCTGTCGGTGGATAATCAGTCCTAATCTATTTTCAGCGGTCCTGAACTGCTACTTCTATGCTACTCACTACCTCAACTGCTCTCCTGACTCTGCTATGCTTCCCACTTTCTCTTTGTTGCGTGAGACGAAGTCTGTTGGCTACCGAATGCGTACCGAAAGCCGCTTAGGCTGTGAGTGCGCTATACAAAACTCTCCTGCGTAACACCCACATGGTCTTTATGACTTTGTGGAGTTACTGACGGAGATACAATACATTACATAATCTGTTGTATGCTTTTTCAAGATTTCGCTTAGTAGACCTGGCAATTTTAATGTCTGTGGTAAACCATAGGCCGTCTGCGCGAGGGCACACAGTGCGCTCAGTCAGAGGTGCAAACTCGTTGAGCGTGTCAGCTAGCGTCGTGTTGTAGCTATCTACCAATGATGACAGATCGGAGGGAGGACTGAGCAACAGAGGTGAAGCAGATATTCTTGCACGGACAGCATCGATGTCAAGGGTCTTGAGGTTTCGCGATTCACAGGTTATTTTAGAGGAGGCGGGCACACACTTTAAATTGAATGAGATCTATATGTGGTCACATAAGCAGGATTTGGTAATAATTGGTGATGATAAAGTGCAGTTTTTTGAGAAAATCTGGTCGAGTGTGACCCTTGATGTGAGTGTGGCCATGACCATGAGCCACAAAGACAATGAGTCAGTCAATGCACCAAATTCAGTGCTAAAGGCGTCAGATAAGTTACCAAAGTGAAGGTTAAAATCACCCATAACGAGGAAGGATCGATTTCTTGCACACAGAATCGAAATGAGATCGGAGAAATCTGAGATAAAGGAGGATTCGGTACCTGGTGGGCGATAGACTACTGCCACCATCGGTAGCTTGTTTTCGGGTGAGATCAAGACAACTGATTCAAAAGACTGCTTGGAGGGTACTGCGAATGGCTTGAAGTTGAATTTCGAGCGCACGATAACAGCAACTCCACCTCCAGTTTTGATTGATCTAGGAGTGCGAAAGAATGAGAAAACAGTTGGGGTAGCGTCTTCAATTGTCGGGCAGTTAATCGATTTTAGCCAAGTTTCAGTTAGGGTGAGCAGGTCGATACCATTTTCACAAATAAGGTCGCTTATTACCAGAAATTTATTGCACCATGAGCGAGGATTCCAAAGGCAAGCGTTAAGTCAGGCCGGTGGAGTTATAACAGGCCTGATGATCACTAAGTTAGAGAGATTCACAGTGACGCATGTGGGGGAGCTTGCTGAGCGGTTCGAGACAATGCTAGGAATACCAAACGAGCGGGTACTCAGCTCGCAGTTCCCGCCCAACGAGCTGCGTCTGAGCTGGCGGCTCCGGCCACCGCGGCGGCTCCACGGTGCTTTTCTTTGGTTAATGCATAGTTCACGAATCTTAGCAACAGCGTTAATATCTAGGGATGCATTCAATCTACGATGACGAAGCGATAACAGCTGCTGAAGATCATAACTAACATGCAGGTTACTAGCCGCCGGCGTAGCTAAGGCAGCCGCCAGCGTGGGAGACCCAGTAGTCCGAAGCGAGAAGCGTTTAGATATCCGTAGGCACGTCATTTCTTACGCGCTATGGTCAAATAACAATCAGAATAACTTTAAACCGGTCTTGGCTGTATCATTTCCGTATATTATGTTCGCAAGAACTTTGGTTTTCGGAGTGCTCTATGTCGAGAGGTCAGAAACCGTGAAAAACTGGACCTAGCACGAAGCCCTGAGGTTTTGTCATTCAATTTTCGGTACCTTCATTTTTTTCTCCGGCCTACCTATCGGAACTACTTCCGAACCAGGCCAGGCATCTTCTGAATCAATTTATTTAGCTATACCTCGAAGTAACTTTAAGTTCTTGGGAGACCGTGCCTTTAGTTCGTATCCTCCTAAAGCCTGGATCTCACTTCCGACTGACGTCACGACACCTCCCGACTTGACGTTTAAAAAGAAGCTAAACATGCTTCTCATTGCATTTGGTGGTTTATTGTGATTTGTCTTCTATATTCTAATGCGTGCTGACACCATGCATGTTACCACTAGCCACATTTGCCCGTTTACAGTGTGCCTATTACCAGTAATCATACGATCACGCTTCCTTTACAGTATGTACAGTGCTCAGAAAGAGATCAAGCTCTCCGAGGGCGGTGTACAAATGTATTATTATTATCACTATCATATTTTAGCTCTTACTGGTGTAATCGCTAGGCAAAATCTAGGTCATAATTTCCAGGCAGACGATTGATACACAAGCTTCTCCTGAGCTTCAATCCTTTTCAGAATGAATACTCTCTTCTTTCTCACCCAGTTTGTATTTCCGAAATTCGTAATCGACGGCTTCTAAATTTCTCAAATTTAATAGTAATAAGACCACGCTAATAGTAATGAAAAAACCTGGTGTGACTCGAAACTGGCAAGCAAAATCCTAATAACAGCACGGCCAGCATTTACGTTATAGCCTCTGCACGGTATTGGAAAATCCTCTCCCAAAATTATTGTTTGACCGACGATGGCATCAGCACTTCCGTCAAGTCTGCCTGCTTTTAAGTATGTAGCATTGTGAAATTCGGACATGCCTAGATGAAGGTGCCACAGCCAAGTTAGTCGATGCATTTGCAACATTCCAGCATCGGTGGCGGCATACGTGACTCTTCTTTCGTTGCTCGTCTCCTTTCTCGGAGCACTAAGACTCCCGATTGGTTCAAAACTCTGCACCAAGACTTGCCTGTCGTGAGAGTCCCAGCGGCCACAACTTTTCGCAGAACACACACACACACACACACACACACACACACACACACACACATACATACACACAATTTTTCGTTCTGGTTCCATTACACTGCACTTCCTGCACCTGGCTTCCAAACGAGCTTCACATCGGTGTCAAGGTCATTAATACTGACTCACTTTTACGTCGTCGCCTCACTCTCATGCTCTGGCTCACCCATCGGAAACGCTTTCCTCCACCAGCCCCTCGTATTACCAGTACTTCTAACTCTGGTCGTTTAGCTTCGAACCGACCTCAAAATTTTCGGCGACCGACAGTGCCTTGAGTTCATGTGCACCTTAAGCCTTGAAGTTCCTACCGACTGAGAGTGCAACGTCTCTATACTCAATATTGCATGCAAAGTTACAAGCCCCCCCCCTCCGTTTACGTCACAGCGATTTGCCTCGTCCAGCCTAGCCATCTTTATTGTCATTACATATACAGGCAGGCTCGGCTGTAATGCGAAGAAAAGTAGCAAGAACCTGCAATTACGAATGCCAGTAACTGCCTCCTTAAGTACCCTCCCTGATTAGAATTAGCCAATCAGCTTCAGCTATTGAAACCCGGATCAACTACTTTAGCAGCCGACATCGGGCGATCAACAAGAGTCCTGCCACAAAAACAACTTCCCCATGACTGCTTCAAGAAATCCAGGGCAAGATATGCTACCCGATAGCAATCTTGCTCACCGCCTTGGTGACTATAATGCATTTAATTTGAGCACCAATAAGGATGACAGTGCGACAGTGTCTAAATCAAATTTATTGCTACACGGCCCGTAGCAAACAGTGGAATGTCGTCGGCTAACGTTGCCCGCCCAGTCGCTCACACTAAGGACTCGCCTCGTAAGCATCCACAGAACCGAAGGGATAAGACAACAAAACTGACAGGGCACAGTAATTGAGGTTGCTGCGATCCGATCCACATAAAAGCTGCACACACACAAGTCAATCTTCTGGTCGAGTCACAAAATCGCTGGAGAGCCTTAAGGCATGACAGAGTGTCAGCATGCCCATTGAATGCTGTGAATAAAAGCAAAAATATCCTTCGGAGTGAATCAACCGATCTCGCGCTGCATAGATAGGCCTCTGTCGCTACTTTGAATACCATAGAGAGCGAGAGAGAGAGAGAGAGAGAGAGAGAGAGAGGAGAAAGCAAACGAGACAGTCGCCAACATAAGATATGTACCGTGGACTAAAAAAAATAAACGTATAGCTGAAGTCGTCTCGTCTTGTTTTTGCACTTAAAACAGGCTCAGTTCGAGTATATGTCCATCAAGCTCATAACGGAGAGGCCTGCTTGAACTTGAGCGGCGGTAATATCTTCCCAGGCAAAAAATGTCACCACGTCTTCGGCCGAGTACAAGAGGTGCCCGTTCTTGCTGAACCGCCCGCTAACGGATGCCTCTAGCCAGACAAACGGCGCCGGAGCAGACGATGAGAGATGGACTTCGAAAGTCCGCGGAGCCGAAGCGAAAACCTGGTCGACCTAGAGAAAGAGTAGCCTCGCGCCAACTCGAGGTCTTCGAACTCCAGAGATGCCTAGACGACGCACGGCTCTTTCGGCCGCCGGAAACTAACCACAATGCTACGGACGCCGGCCGAGGCCTACCTTAATGATTGAGCGCTGCAGGCCGACGGCGTTCTTCGGCTCGCTGGGCAGGAAGAAAGTCTCTCGCGCACGTTCGTCGTCGGTTCGAGCGACTAAGAAACATCTTTCTGCGGCCGAGCAACCCAGCTCGACGAGCGTGTCATTAACAGGCGCTCCGAAAATCTGCTGCGACTTCAGCGCCACCTACAGCGCCGCCGAAGCAGAGGCTCGCTCACTGCTGAAGGCCGAGACCAGACGGGCTGGACGCACTGCCTGCAGCTCATGCCAGCAGTTCGGCTGCTTCTGGACAGTGGAAGCCCAGCGATACAGCCCACAGCAATCAGCAGCCTTCTCAGCTGGCATTCGTCTTCGTACTCTCCTCAAAATGGGCACTAACGCAAGCGTCTCGTGTTTCGCAAGGCGACCGGTACTGCCGAGCCCGGCGGCCAGGCTGAGAGTATCGCGAATAATTCTGGGCCCTGGGACTTGGGATTTGAATGCAACCTTATGGGGGTAGCAGGTTCTCCCCCCCCCATCAGTCGACACCAGCTACAACACGCTGGGCCGACCTGGAGCGCTTCGAACTTGCCGTCACCGGGGCACAGGGTCCGCTCAGCGTGCCCTCGCCTTCTCGCACGCCATAGACGCCAAGATTCGGAGAGAGTAAAAGTGCATTGTGGCGGTCGAAACGTCGAATGCGGGAGCAGTTTGATTTTTACACAGCAGCGACCACCCAGCAGTGGGAAGCGGTCATCACGAATCCGGCAGGCACGTGGAGGAGGTTCAGTTGCAACTTCCGATGCATCACCAACAATGCACCGCTATGACAGTGACAGTGGCAGTGACAGCCAATGCACCGCAGCCACTTGCTGCTAATAGACAGTCTCCGGTAGCCCAAGAGGCAAAGTGTTCAAAGTCAGGCCTCTTTGCCGGCGCATTGAGAGCACCGCTTAGCGAAAATGCGGTTTTACCCGGCCACTGTGGCAGTGCAGCAGGGATCGAATTCGCTAAGACGGACTGAGGCCAATGCAGCAGCTGATAACAAATGGACTCCGGACGGCCACCGGCACATGAGGCAGGGACGCATACGACAAACCTGGGAGACGTTCACGTTCTTGACACCGATGGGAGACGTGTTGTCGGTCCAGGAGAAAGCCTGCAGTGACAGCACGGTGGGCTTTGCGGCACCAATACGATCCTGCATCAAGTAGACCACCAGCTTGCCATCCTCCACGTCCATCGACAGCGCTGCTGGCGCGAAGAACTGCTCGGCATAGTAATGCAGCATTTTCCACTTGCCACTGTACTCTGATAGAAAGGAAAGAACGGCAGCGTAGGCGGAGGAAACGATAGGCGGTGCACAGTAGCAACTGCTCTTGCATCTCGACGCGGACTGTCAAGGTCTCTAACTTGGAGCCGTCGACAGGCATGAGCAGCCGCTCCAAGCGAGTCTCCGGCCAAAAAGTTCAAGAGTGGCACCTACGATATGCATGAAACGTTTAGTAGGGGGAACAATCAGTAGCCGACAGTTTTGAGCTGATGATGCAGGCAAATAGCCTGAACACCCAAGGTGCTCTTTCTTTGCCGACAGTAAGATGGTCGAGTGGAGCAGGTCTGGAGCCTGCTGAGCCTGCTGCTTTCCTTCAATCGGTGCCACCAGACTCTGGCTGGATAATTGCGATGCCCAACTTTTTATAATCGGACAGGAGTCGAGTGTGGCGATGTACTGATGCGACACTAGGCCGATATTCGTTACGCGCGGCCGAGCTGCATCCCTACTGCCACTCGCAATGCGGCGGACATACCTAGTGATGCCCACGTAGGTGCTTGCCAGATGTCATTCAGCTGCCAGTACATCGCTCCCATCGTATGTCCATTCCCATCGGCGAAAACTGAGCTCTGACTGCGGCGGTAGAACTCGGACTCAAACTTGATGCTCATCGCCTGGTTGATCTTGTAACAGGACAAAGGTCAACCGCTGGGAATGGCTAGCATGCAAAGACCCAGAGCCACTTGCACCATGCCTAGGGCAAAATGCTCACTCACATCGACCGTGCATCTTTTCGTACACGTGCATGAGGTCGGAAAAAACTGGATGTCAGTGGATACTTTGGTACATGAAATAGCATTCAATAGGTACAGCTGCATAGCTATCCACCACCAATAATCCGGATAGCTTAAAGCCAATATTAAAATTCAATTGAAAGATAGATTCGAAGAATAGTCGCGTTTTTTAGCTGGCATCTTCAGAGCTATTTCCCACCTCTGAATCAAAAGAAAAAAGTGTGAAACATTAACGCCATCCTGAAATGTTTATTGGGGTGTACCAAAACGTGAAATTGCCAGCTTTATGTAGCACAAAACGCCTATACTTTTGCTTCCGACTGTGCGAGCAGATCAGCAATGCTCTTTCATATATGAAGCCACAAGCTGCACAAGAGACATGTACTGAACATGTCTAACACGAGAGACACTTATGACTATACAAGGGCATCTTCCAAGGCAGATCGGCTTCAGCCATAAATCTCCAACTAATAACATCAAATTGAGTTTTATTTGCCAATGTATAACCGCTTCAATTAGATAGGCATGTCCTCGAGACCTTGGTCTGTGTACAGTTTCAGGAACACATATGCTGTATTTTGGTATTGCTACTTTACTTGCAAACGCTGCTAAAAGACAAACACACTCAGTCACTCACTGGTTGTCAAGGATGCACCAGCAGACCGCTCGTGAGGGTTTCCCACACTTGTCTAGACCCGAGTCGTGCAGGAGATATGTTCTCAGCTAGCCAACCACAGAAGGCGTATTGGTTGCTGATTGAGACCCAAATTGCAATTATAAACACACACATCAATTCATGAAGTATATCTGGATTCTGCTCGAGCACGTAAGTAGAAATGTAAAGCCAATGCTTCAAAGCCCTGCACTGGGGGTCAAAAGAATGTACATCTACATACCTTAATCGGTAGACCACTGAACTACTAATGAAAAGGTTGCTGGAAGGTTGCCTATCGAGACAAGATTCTTGTTGGCCATGTTTCGCAGCAGACGTCCTTAAAAGCGCAGTATTTTAAAATTGTAGCTGATTCAAGCTATAGCACAGCTTTCAATCAATTTTAAACCGGCACCAACTTAATGGCTATACGTACAATAAGAAACAATTATGCTTTACGCTCAATATGTCGGAATTGCTCAAGAGATAACATGCTGATTCAAAGGTCTCGTTATATATAATGATAGAAGAGCCGTATCAGCTACCACTTAGTCTCCAGCGGGCTATTAAGGATTGTCTGCTAAGGGGCTCGAAACCATGACCTGGGTCGGAAAGTGCAAGTCATCGGCTAAACCCTCATCTAAAACCTAAAGATTTTGAGGGTGGCTGAAGTAGAAACACGATGTAACGTATTACTTCAGGAAGTCACGGGCAGAATCAGAAAACAAATAACTTTTAGTAGAGGAATAGATGCTGAGAAGAGCAACAGCAAAGGAAGACTAAGAGCCAAATGCGTAGTTCAATCGGACAGATAATGCACATGACAAGAGAGAGAGGCATGATCCCGTTCATTCTATCCGTGTTCAAAGTCGTGAAGATTCCTTTCAATTTACAAAAAAACTCCCAAAGATACGCCGGATTAAGCGCAGGCTTGAACGTCGTTTCAAGAAATCGAGGTCTGATGCAGATCTAGTCAATTTCAAGGACTTCCTTCGAGTTTACACCCGAAAGCTTAAAAAAAAATCAGGGTTTCTTTTTTCATCCGAAAGCTGAATTCCTGCCAGTCGGACCCTAAACAGATTTATAAGACAGTAAACCATTTACTGGCCAATGCTGTGAGGTCTGACTCCCCAGATATTAAGGGCTCAGCCGAAACGTTTTCAGCCTTCTTTACTGGAAAAATTGAGCACGTTTGTGCCTCCATCAAGCCCCCTCCGACTAAAGCAATCGCGGTTCCACAACCTGTGACCTTCCTTAAAAGGTTCTCCGAGGTTTCTGCATGCGATGTGGCTACCTTAACAAGGTCAAGGAAAAAGAGCTCGTCTCCTGAAGACCCTATACCTTCATCTCTGCGGTCTTCACTAGCAGACCAACTTAGCCCTGCCATAACCAAGATTGTTAATGCTTATCTAGGAAAAGGGGTCGTCCCCAAGTCCTTCAAATCGGCAATCGTTCAAGCCATACTCAAAAAGCCTGGATTAGATACAGAGGTCCTTGTAAACTATCGCCCAGTTTCCCTTCTTCCTTTCTTGTCAAAGATTGTTGAAAAAACGGTTGCTAAGCAGCTGGTTGAACATATTAAAAATAATGAAGTGTCAGAAACATTTCAATCAGCATTCAAGAGGTAGCACTCTACTGAAACTGCTCTCCTCCGTGTAAACGATGACATTCTACGTGGCAACGACGATTGGAATGTCACTGCCCTAGCTCTGCTAGATCTGTCTGGTGAATTCGACACTATTGATCACGATGTTCTGCTTGAACGATTGAGAACAACGATCGGTCTGGCAGACGATGCACTGGCGTGGTTTAAATCGTACTTGTCTGATCGTGTTCAATCCGTGTCGTGTGGGGGTCAGGTCTCACACCCTAGAAGGGTCACCTGTGGAGTCCTTCAAGAGTCTGTACTCGGTCCCTTGCTGTTCTCCATTTATACACGACCTCTAGAAAAAGTGCTTAAGGCCCATGGAATAGGATATCACTTTAATGCTGACGATACTCAGTTGTATTTGTCATTCAAACCGTCGGAATCAGCTGCAGCAACTGAGAAACTGAATGCTTGCCTTGCCGATATTCGATCCTGGATGTCGGAAAACTTCCTGAAATTAAATGATGATAGAACCAAACTGCTGCCCATAGAACACCCTAAGCCTGTGGCTGAATTAAAAGGCTTTGCTCTTCTAATAGGGTGATGCTATTGTGCGACCATCACCACGTGCTCGAAATTTAGGTGCCGTTTTCGACAGCTGCCTAAATTTCAAAAGCTTCACTCAGAAGACTGCTTCAACAGCTAGCCATCACGTCCGATCTATATCCAAGATTAGGAGCTGTCTCCCCCAGTTGCTTGTAAAACATTTAACCTCTCACTAGAATACTGTTCCTTGGTTCCTGGCTGCACCTCAATGTCTGGATTTAAGCAGGTCACTCTTGATCTAGTCCTAAAGTTCGTATCTCAATCAAAGAAGACAACAAGTCCTCTGGACCCTATTCCCACTGCCCTGCTCCTACGTTGTATTGATCTGCTGCTGCCAAGTATAACTAACATCATTAATATGTCATTAGCCTCAGGTCATGTCCCAGCACCTTTCAAAAAAGCTGCAGTCAGGCCATTTCTCAAGAAAGCTAGACTAGATCAAGAGAACTTAAGTAACTACCTCCCAGTTTCCCTTCTATTATTCCTATCAAAGACACTGGAACAGGTCGTGGCGGACCAGCTGAACTCATATATCGAAACCTCACACCTTGCTAGAAAGTTCCAGTCTGGCTTTAGAGCTAATCACTCCGTAGAGTCAGCATTGCTTAGGTTATACAGTTATACAACGACCTACTTAAGAATGCAGACATGGGTAGAGTGTCTCTGCTTGTTTTGCTCGATCTTTCGGCAGCTTTTGATACCATCGATCACAAAGTTCTTCTAGAGCGCCTCTCATCTCGCCTGGGCATCACTGGCACTGCTCTGCAGTGGTTCAGGTCCTATCTCAGTGGGAGACTCCAGAGTATTGACGTGAATGGACAAAGATCATCCGAGATACCTCTGAAATATGGGGTACCTCAGGGCTCCATGCTAGATCCGGTTCTTTTCACGGTTTATACTCTCCTTCTTGCTGATGTGATTGCCAAGCACAATCTAGGCTTTCACTTTTATGCGGATGACACTCAGATGTACCTTTGCTTTGATCCCTCCCAGCCTTCGAGCACCTCGAATTCTCTTACCTCACTTGCTGCATGTATTAATGACATTAGCACATGGATGGCAGCTAAACGATGGTAAAACTAACTTACTAGATATGGGCAAACCCAGTGTGGTTCAGAAATTGGAAAGGCTGACGCTCAAAATTGGCTCCGCCAGCATATCTCCTGTTGAATCAGCTCGAAATCTAGGTGTCATATTCCAAAGCGACCTCTCGTTAGACGACCATATTCGCTACAAAGTCAAATCTACCTATTTTCTGCTTCATAACATTGCTAAAATTCGGGCTTGTTTAGATAAGGATACCACGTCCAAGTTGGTCCATGCATTCGTGACATCCCGTCTCGACTTCTGCAACTCACTGCTTACTGGCCTACCAGCATGTGCGATCAGGCGATTGCAGCTGGTGCAAAACTCGGCAGCTAGACTTGTCTGTCGTGAGCGTCGCAGTTGCCACATTACTCCACTTCTCGCCGACCTGCACTCGCTACCAGTCAAGCAACGGATTGACTTCAAGGTTTTTTCGCTCACTTTTAGGTCATTTCATTCTTTGGCTCCAGCCTATCTCTCAGATCTGCTCCCCCACAAGGCGTACCACCCGCTTCTGGGAATCCAACAGTTTACCAATACCTCGTACAAACCTCAAATCTTTTGGAGACCGTGCACGTAGTTCGTATGCTCCCAAAGCCTGGAACTCCCTTTCGACTTTCGTCACAACATCCCCTGACCTGACCACGTTTAAAAGGAACTTAAAAACACACCTATTTAGGACAGCATTTAGTGGGTCCCTCTGATTCGTCCTTGATGTGCTTATGCGTGCTGACACTGTGCATGCTGCCACTAACCACATTTGCATGCTGACCCTGTGCATGTCACCCCTAACCATATTATTCATTTTGTTTGTTTTTCAAGCATGATTTTACTTATCGTTCAATTGTATTTCCCTTTGCAGCAAATGTAAAGCGCCTAGAAAGAGATTAAGTTCTCTGAGGGCGCTTTATCAGGTGCATTATTACTATAATTATTATTAACTAGCTCCTTAGTTCTGTCTCGGCTTGATTATTGTAATTCCCTTTTGGCTGGGCTACCAAAGAAAGCTATTAGGCCACTGCAGCTGACTATGAATATGGCTGCAAGGCTCGTCTTCAAGTCCCAGAGGTTTGAGCACGTGTCTCCTTTGCTAAAAGAGCTAGGATGGATGCCGGTTGATCAACGGATACAGAGCAAAGTTCTTCCGCTGACCCACAAGGCACGCCACGGCGTGGGTCCTTTGTACCTAGCTGAACTGCTGCATCAGTTTCAGCCTGTTCGAGCCCTCAGGTCCTGTGTGGACAATAAATTAGCTGTTCTATTCCTCTGCTTAAAGACCGTTGGCGACAGAAGCTTTAGCTCTGCAGGTCCTAGACTGTGGAACTCGCTTCCACAATTCTTACGCAACGACAACTACTCTCCTACTGCCGACTATGGCTCATCCTTTTTAGCGGTCCTGAGCTGCTACTTCCATGTTACTCACTACCTCAACTGCTCTCCTGACTCTGCTATGCTTCGCACTTTCTCTTTGTTGCGTGAGACGAAGTCTGTGGGCTACCGAATGTGTACTGAAAGCTGCTTAGGATGTGAGTGCGCTATACAAAACTCTCCTGCGTAACACACAGATGGTCTACATGACTTTGTGGAGTTACAGACAGAGATATATTACATTACATTACAGAGAAAGAAAGAGGTTGCACGAGTAAGTAGTGCATGTGTATGCATGCGTGTGCATATGAACATGTTTGCACATGTTTGTGTGTTAGTGTGTGTGTTTGTGTGTGTGTGTGTGTGTGTGTGTGTGTGTGTGTGTGTGTGTGTGTGTGAGTGTGTAAGTGTGTTATTGTGCAAGGGTAATCAGGCATATTCGGTAACCGGATATTATGCACAAAAAACCACTAGTGGTACGAGCAAAACGAGATATTAAGAGTTGGCACTGGATGGTCGCGAACTATTAATGAAGTGATCGGTTTGATGTTAAAAGCTGTAAACATTGGGATAAAAGCACCAACTGTCATATTTATAGAAGACCAGACCTCGAGGGTTGCATTAAGGCAATCTAAATTTTAGTCGACTCACCAATCAGCATAGGCCAGACCATATGAGCTACTCATTATGAAAGCCACTGAGGTCTCCATGAAATGGACGAAGCAATAAAGAACCCACCGGCTGCCTGGTTTGGGTAGGTAAGGTCTTAAGCTAAGAGCACTACTAAATTGGGCAGTTCTGACATGTATAATTCACTTTTAGGCTTGCAGCCACACAAGGTAGCCAACACAAGAGACGACTTCAACAACTCATGAATGGTACAAACAAGGTGGAATCTCTTGATTGTTTATTAAATTTAGCTAGCGAGCAATCCACCACGGGTCACGAGAATCCACAATGGGGCAGTTCATCTGCCAGGCTTACCCTAGGCCGACCATCGACTGCTTCAACAGCAGCACGCATTTGAGCTACTTAAGTGGTAACACTAACCTAACTTTAAAGAGTGGGATTACCGATATCTGATGATTGGTATTAAAGCATATCCATTGAGAATAGCAATTTTGTTTTTATCATGTGCATGGCAATTCAAGACTAGCCATTTGCATACAAAGGCTAACTTGAAGCAAGCTTTCCTCACTAATACCGCCCCAGCTTGTGCGAAAATATTGGTGCTCACGCGCGGAACAATTGCAATACTGTAAACCAACTCTGTGGCCCCTGGATCTTAGCCTCCGGGGTGCTTATAATAATAATATTATTAATATTAATAATAATAAACTAGATAAAGCGCCTTCAGAGAACTCAATCTCTTTCTAGGTGCTTTACATTTGCTGCAAAGAAAACGCGATCGAATGGTGAGTGGTACCATGCTTGATAAACAACATGAATAACATGGTTAGGGGTGACATGCACAGGGTCAGCATGCAAGTAGCTTGCTCTTTAACGCCAGGTCATTAGTTCGAGTCCTGCAGTAGGCAATCCTTTGTTGCCCACTGCACACCAGGGTGACAGCCACTAAGGCTTTTCAGCAGCTAAGTTTACAAGGCTGTCAAACCAGCCGATCCTAATTAATTACTTTTAGTCTTTTAGTCTAATTCATTTCTTTTAGTATTACTTTTAGTTTTAGAACTTGCCCTCTCTGCAAACAGCGAGGACCTCAACACAATGCTGGGCTAGGGTTTATGACATAACGCACAGCAGTATAGTTGACCAAGGAACCATCGCCATCAGCTAAGCTTTTAAAAACTATGGTGCTCTAAGAATCTGCTGCATGTCCAGTTCTTTTCAGCTAAGCTTTTAAAAACTAGGGTGCTCTAAGGATCTGCTGCATGTCCACTTCTTTTCATAAAAATACAGAACACAATTTTTGTCGCTAGGTAGTAAGGGTTATTTCCCAATTAGTAGTGCCTCAGAAGTATCGAAAATGGTCATTGTTCTCTACGAACAAGGCTTGTATGACCAGAAAAAGGATTAACTTAAAACTTGAAATCAACCCAATTCCGATGAGAAACCTGGCGAATTCCCATTTTGTAGTTTGCATCTTTCATAAAAACAGCAATTGAATCAATATTAGCATGAATTTCCTTTGAAGTCATACAAAAATGACCACTAACCATTTGATATTGCTACCTTTAAAGCATATGTAAAGTGCCTAGAAAGAAGTCAAGTTCTCGGAAAGTGCTATACAAACGTGTGAGTATTGTTATCATTTTTATTATTACTCAAACTGACTTAGGTCCTACATCAGCACGAGATTGCACAGTGTAGCTGCATGGCTGTTGGTCATGTATGGAGTTTAATATGAGGTGCTATATTAGTATGGGGATACCTCGGGGTTCGGTCGTTGGGCCCCCTTCTTTTCACTATATATATATATATATATATGTGTGTGTGTGTGTGTGTGTGTGTGTGTGTGTGTGTGTGTGTGTGTGTGTGTGTGTGTGTGTGTGTGTATACTCTCCCTCTGGTAGATGTCATCGCCAAACACAATCCTAGCTTTAATTTCTATGCCAATTCAATGCCTAGCCTATTACGCTCTCCTTCGACCCGTCTCCTGTGCCTTGCTCCTCATCCGACTCAATTGTTGCATTACTGCCTGCATCGGTGACATTCACATTTGGATGCCTAATAATTTCCTGAAGCTTAAGACTAACCTAATAGCTATGAGCAGAAATAGTCTGAAATGAATGAACAAAACTGTCACCCAAAAGTTGGCAGGCATAGGCCTCAAGATTTGATCAGTAAGCATCATCACGTGACGCTCATCTGCAATCAAGGCACGCTATTCCAAAAAAGATTGCTTTCCTATTTGGATCTGTGCACAAAAATATTGGATGAGTGGTTCATGCCTCAGCTTATATTGATGGCAACAATCTGACAAGCCTGGAAGGAAACATTCGATTAAGCTAGTCTAGAAAAGCCCTGCCAAGCGAGATGTGGACATGAGCAACCAAAGATGGCATTCGTGGTTTGTGTATCCTTCATCGAATATGACGTTTCCTCTTCCTCTGCATCTTTCAGGGCAGGGTCGGGTAGGGGAAAATGCAAAGCCCGGAAGTACCGTCGTAGAGCTGTACCAGTGCCAAATAGATAGACCAAATAAAATAAAATGGCTAATATAAAATATAAATATAAAATAAATGTTTCTTATAGTTTTTTCCACCTTGCTCCCTAGTTTTCTAACGACTTCCCGATTCATCAGGTGCATAAACCATGATCTAGGCTGATCACCACTGACTGATGCTGAAAAGCAAGAGACACGTAAAAACTGCTTGTAACTTTAAGGTGCTAACTCCTAGTGGCGGCCAGGTGTCCAAAAAGGATCTAGCATGCACGTGCAGCAATGTTGTTCGAAGCATCCATTAGTGGTAGCCAAAACATCAACAACAGCAGCAAAGCAGCCAAATAACACAAACGTGGCACAAACAAAAAGGCAGGTGTTTGTACTGAACAAATCTGAATGAAAAACTGCGCTCAAGCCAGCAACTACAACATGAGAGAAAAAGAAAGTACCTGAGTGAGATAAATGAAGTTAGCATAGTAGGTGGCATTATCAGACGTCTGTGATGGTGGTTTGAAATAATACATGACCTCGTTCCAGAGTTGTTGTGGCCCTGCAGGTGATGCCAGCCATAGTTCTGGTTACTAGCATCAGAAGAGTTAGTGCATGGAAGCTACAGTCACACTTGTTGTAATGAGTCAGCAAGCAAGAACCAATGTGGGTAGAGAAAACGCCTTGAATTCTGAATTCCAACTTATGAGATAATTTTTTTTGCAATAACCAATTCTGATTCAAAATCCTCATACTGCCAGGCAGTGGCGGAGCAGAATTTTCCTCTAAGTAATGACAAGATCTGTAAAACTGTTAGGTAGGGGCAACACCGATAAGATGGTCACGTAGGTGGGGCTAGACCCACAATCAAAGAAACATTATAGTGCAAAATCATAGCGGTTATTCAAAACAAACTAGGCGGTTTCTCATCGTTTGGAATTAAGACATAATTTCGTCATTGGTGACAGTCGGGCCCCCCTCCCAGTTGGAATAGGGGCGGTCCAGGTTGCTACCCCCTGCAAGGGGGGCAAATGCCCGGTGCCCCATGTCTCCGCTACTTCCTCAAGGACTACCAAACCAGCTTTTATTAAACTGAAACGCACTTCGAGAGAAAACGCATTTCATCAAAAAATCAGAGCTCTATGTGTGATATTTATTTGGGGCACAACAAAGAGAAGCATATACTCTCAGTATTCCAATCTTCAAAAGACTTCTACATCATCGGAAACTAAAGCAGTTCTATACGTTTTGACGAGAGAGCTTGGGAAATGACCTTGGGATGACACTGGTATGCATAAGAGCTAGTAACTAACTTGCATTGTAGCATAAAAACTGTGGGGCAATCTTGGTCTTAAAAGGCTGAACGGAACAAAAGTAAGCTGACAGCTATTTGCAAGCCATTTTTCTCTGTCGCTCATGAATAAAATTTGACTTCCATATGTCTGCACTGTTTCCCTTTATAAATTCTTTGCTTATTGCATGTTCACGTTCCTTCTTCTTTGTTAGTGTGTTCTCATATATCTAGACTTTGCAGGCTACCCTGAGCATGTACCGAATCTAGACTTAAATATACAAAATGAATACCCCTATAATAAGCTAAGTTTGTTTGTCCATTAGTCAGTCAGTTTCATGATAAGTACACTGGGATACAATAATGGCAAGTATCAAAAAGGGTTAAAAGGGAAGATAATCTGCTCATTTGCATATGCACTCATCGTTGACGTTGGACATTGCAATACTAGAGCTGCACAGGACTATACAGTTAGAAGGATTGGTCAACGAATGGCCATGGTATTCCAGCAGCTTGAGCTTTCTGTACTACTAGCCCCTTTGCTATCGCTCGAGCACTTTGGTTTGTCGGCCTCACAAGCAACAACGTGCCAGAGAGACTGAGGAAAAAGCAGAAGCCGCATGAAATTCCCCATGATTTTTCTGAGGATAAATAGTAACAATATAATATTAAGACATTTGCATTGCACCCTAAGATAACTACATCTCTTTCTAGGTAACTTAAATATTCTGGGGGAAAAGAAACCCGCTGAAACATCCTCCAGTCACAAGTTCCACATCATAGCTATACGACAGACAAACGACCTATGTATGGCCCAATCGGCCATCCAGGTGCAAGTCTAAGCAATACCCACAGCAAGAGAGTTGAGAGATTTCTACGTGCTAAAATGCCGGGAGGGATCAAAGTACAGATACAGCTGTGAGTCGTCAGCATAAAAATGGAAGCTTAGATTGTGCTTGGCGATTACATCTGCAAGAGAGAGAGAGTATAAATTTCATGAACAAGTGGACCAAGGACAGATCGCTGCATTACCAGAACTTCAGAAGTTCCTCTAATTCATTAATGCTCTGGGGTCTCCCACTGAAATAAGACCTAGACCATTTATTGCAGCCCCATGATGAACTGGCGAGATGAGGGGCTCTCATAGAGGAGGACTTGGTCATCATTGGTATAAAATACAGCGGAAAAGATCAAGCAAAACGAGCAGAAAGATTTTAACTGGGTCCAACACTAGATTCTAACTGGATTCCTGGGAAGGTCGTTATACACTATCAACAGTGCTGACTAAGTGGAGTAATTAGCTCTGAAACCTTACTCGAACCTACTGGATTGGCTTTAAGTTTTGAGGTACGAGTTTAGCTGCTCTGCCACTACTCGTCCCAGTGTCTTTGATAGGAACCGCAGTAGGAAGAATGGGTGTGAGTTGGTTAAGCTCTCCAGGTCTAGTCCTTCCTAGTGAGTAGCCTACCAAAAGTCTTTTTCAAAGATGCAGAGAAAGAGATGAGGCTAAGAACATAGTCATTCTATTAGTTTTGCAGGGTAGCAGCAGATCTATATATATAATTCATTTATATAGCACCCCAAGAGAACTTAATCTCTATTCAGGCGCTTCACATATGCCTCAGGGCTCGAGCCCACGACCTCAGTCAGACCTTGGTCGGGGCGAGCACCTTAACCGCTAGACCAAACCAGCGCGGCAATATACATCTCAGTGGGCGAATAGTAGGTACAGGCCTAGAGAGCTAGTAGTCCTCTTAGATTAAGGGATTAACGTCGAGAAGAGATCCTTAGTAGCAGGCTTGAGGAAGACATTGAGGTGCTGCACGAAAATGAAGGAGATGGGTAAAGTAGGAATGTTGTCTTGGAGAAGACTGTACTGATCCCTTATATCTTGCTGACCAAAAGCTAGAGACGCGATCTGCTAGATTACCACAAGGATCACTATGATATCACTATCACATATATGATATCATGATATATGATATCATGATGATATATGATATCACATATATGATATCACTATCACAGTCATAAAGCTCTTTTACTGCTATATAAATGAGGCTGTTAAATCAGCAAGTCTGACAACAAAGACAACAAACTGCACGGGGGTGAGCATCACTCCCAGTATCACTTCCAGATGATGAGTGGCCGAGCGTCAAGAAGCTCAATTGGCGTCCGCGCTCTGCTTCTGTCCTCACAGAGATAAAACAAGAGGCACACTAGCTTACCTCCAGGATGATGATTTCGAGTCATGCTGAAATTGCTGAAAGGGCTCCAGTCCTCTGGCTCAGAGATGGCCTTCACGGAGGCAAATGATGGCCATGCCTGGTAGCCATACTCCGACATGAACCGGCCACGCAATAACCTTGTCGTTGACCACGAGCCAGCATCATAGTTGTAGAAATGCACTAAAAAGGCATGACGGAAAAACAATGAAGAGCGTACAAAAAAGGGGAATCGTCGAGTCGTCCAAATGGCAGATGGCTTGGTTCAATCATATCACCAGCACCCCAACTCTCCAACAGCTTACCATCACCATAGTGGGTGTCGTAAGGATTGTTTGCAATCCAGCCTTCGGCTTCAGATTCCTTTCCATTTGATGGACTGGAGCTCACGTAGATGGCATTTGGATCTTCTTGTTCTATCGTGGCCTTGATATTATCAATGTACAGTGTCACGTAGTCTTGCTTGTACTTCACAAACAGTTCCTGCGAGTGATTCCATGCATCGTACCTAGACAGAAATCAGAAGACCGTGACATGGAATAAAATAAGCCAAAACATGTATTGATTGGTACACTGCTTTGCTCTGAGCCTGATAAGTATTGAGGAGAGGTCAGCTGTAAAAACCCACGACTCTCAGCAATAAAGCTGTGAGGTTTCGACAAAAATGCCTAATGACCGTAATGCACGACAGCTATGCAGCCTACACGGTGTCAAGCCCCTGGGTCTTAGCTCAGGGGTAAAGTGCTCATTATTCACGACCCAGGTCATGGGTTTGAGTCCTGTTGTGGGCAATCCTTTGTTGCCCACTGCGAGTGGTGGTGATAGCCTTTAAGGCTTTTCTGCCACTGTACAAATGAGGCCGTTGAAGCAGCCAACCTTTCCTTTCTTTCCTTCAAACAACTGTACCGAGCCACGGGGGATTCGACTAATATCCTTCTTCATCGGTTGCAAAGCAAAGCCACGATGCCATTCTTAAATATAATGAGGGTTACAATCGAGCAACCTCGCGGCCAGCAGCAGCAGAAGGAGCATGCCATTCGGCAGCCAGCTTGGCTTGATCCTCTCCCAAGTTGTTCCAAACGTTGCTGCAGCCACCAGGCCTCCCGTTGGCACACCAATGGTCAAGTAAACTGTTCGGAGCAAGGATCAGAGAATGCTCCTAGCAGGCATTTCTCACGTGAGTATAGCCAGAGCCCTTACCAGTCGTCCCTCAGTGCAGCCTCGTTTTCGTTGTTGCCTGCCCAAACTGCTATGGAGGGATGGTGCTGCAGACGTCGAACCTGTATTGAGAAGAAATACGCATGAGTGGGTTCTCACCAGCGTCCCGACGAAGGATTAGTGCTTAAGCTGAGGTGTTAGCACCTGGATGTGCACCAGCTTCTGGCAGTACCGCACCTGTTGGATAACCTCCTGCTTAACAGCCTCGAGAAAATATATGTCGACAGGATACAAAGCGCAGGAGAACATGAAGTCTTGCCAAATGAAAATACCCAGCTCGTCGGCAATGTTGTAAAAGGCATCTTGCTCGTACACGCCTCCACCCCACACTCTTAGCATATTTTGATGAGCATCGGCAGCAGACGTCAACAGGTTTCTGAGACGGTCAGGAGTCACTCGCTCTTGAAATGCGTCGGCTGGAATCCAGTTAGAGCCTTTCATGAAGATAGGCTCACCGTTGACCTTAAAATAGAAGCTCAGACCTGCAAAGAACAGTGACAGTAAATGCTAAGAAATAATTTTCTGAAAAAATAAGAAAGAAATAGTAAAAAGAATGGGGTTTTGAGAGATTTGTGGTTTCAGCAGATGTGAGAATATTTAGCTATACACTACGTTATATGATTTACCTTACCAGTAAATACTCTCTGAGAAATTAACAAAAATCATCAAACATTATAAGACGTGAAACACCTCTGACAAAACCGAGAATGCGACATGATGGCATAAACAGATGACATGGTTGACACGAGATGCAACCTACGAGGTGTCTACCTACTTGTAGATATTTGATATCGCAGGATGCTGTGGTTAATAAACTGCAGTAAAGGCTTCTAGCTGCATTTGCATGTTGTCACCCACTCACCAAGACTTCGCAAGAAACCACATAAGATGTGCCAAAACAGAGCATTGATTAGCATGTCATTATCGGTACTCAGCCTCGATCGGAGACCGACCAGGCACAGCTAGCACCCATAAGTAAGACTCCGTTGAGTGTTCCCGAAATGACGTTTTCCCGACAAGACCACGAACAAGCTAACGGCAGATCATACTCCAGCAGTAATATGCCCAGTTACTGCCATTATTTTAGGATAAATCGCAGTCAGTAGGTGCTACACTTGTTTGCACTTACCACAACAGCATAACGCCTCCCTCTACCCATGGTATTTAGCCTAGTTGTAATAGGCTTTCACATCAGGACACAGGCCGTGAGTTTGAGTCCTGGAGCAGGCAGGCCTTCATTGCCAAAGGCAAGCGAAAGTGATAGCTGCAGGGGCTCTTCTACCACTATATAAATAGTTCTGTTCGATCAGCTATGTATGTTCACTTTTTAATGAGATGCGGAAAGGCAGAAAGCTGCAGCAAACCCGAAACCGGTGGGTGTGCTGTCTCAGCATGAAAAGAAGCAGCAAGGTAGCAATGCAATAGCAATGTAACTCCAGCAGAGCAGGCGCTTACCTGTGGAGCCGTTTATAGGCTCCTGGACGAGCTCGACAGTACGAAAGCCAACTCTTAGATTGCGCTCGGACACGTCGATGCCATTTCCTGTCAGTCGTATCTGGAGACTGTACAGCTGCTGGCCACCATAGCCGTTGGGCCACCATAGCTGAACGCTCTGCACAAATTCAAAGACGAGCCATGACAGACAATTCCTCGGCCCAATAATGGTTCAGAAAAAAATGATGCACCTGTAGATATTGGTTATGCAAAGCAGAACCTGTACACCAAAAATTTTGAATAAAAGAGCACACACAGAACATGCGAAAATCTAAAAATCAAAACACTACAAGCCAAAGCAAATAACAAAGAAACGTTGCTCGTCCCGGCAGTGCCATCTCAATCGTTTCGGCCATTATGACATGCTACAAGAGCATTACTTGCTTTGGCCGAGCAAAAGGCCGACCACAGCAAACAAAATCCATAACCTGTACGTGCATGTACGTACCTATGTATAATGATAGGTATGGTTACAACTCTGTACCAGTCCGTAAGTTGTGTCCACCGGCATGCATACGAAGACTATTATAGATCGTACCAATCAATCCTAGCAAAGGCCAAGTCTAGTTTCTATAAAAACCATTGTTGACTCACAAATGCACAATCCAAAAAATGCTGATATATACTATCAACCACTCCCAAGTTATCTCCTAACATGGTGATCCTTGTGGTGATCTAGCTGATCACTTCTCTAGCTTCTTTGTCAGCAAAATAGATAAGATTGGAGAGTCCAACACTAAGGTAGCAGGAGCCACTCTGGACTCCTGTCCCGGTATCACAACCCCACATGACTCTTCTCCGTCAATTCCATGCAGCACCCCTATATCTACATTCAAGGAGGCCACAAGTGACCAAATCTTGAATTTCATCTCCCAGTCGAAGAACATTACAAGTCCTCCAAATATAAAGTACTAGGTGGTTTGATTGAGCAGCCTAATTTGTGTGGCATCAGAAGAGCCTTATAATAATAACACACTTAATAAAGCACCCTCAGAGAACTCAATCTCTTTCTGGGCACTTTACATTAGCTGCAAAGGAAACACGGTCGAAGTGGTAGCATGCTCAATAAACAACCAGAATAACATGTTTAGGGGTGATATGCACAGGGTCAGCATGCAAGTGTGGTTAGTGGCACCATGCAACAGTGTCAGCATGCATAAGCATATACAGGTCGAATCACAGGGACCCACTAAATTCTGTCATAAATAGGTGTGTTTTAGTTTCTTTTTAAATGTGGTCAAGTCAAGGGACGTCGTGACGAAAGTCGGGAGTGAGTTCCTGGCTTTGGGACCAAACGAACTAAAAGCACGGTCTCCAAAGGATTTGAAGTTTGTATAAGTATAGTTAAACAATTAGTTTCCGAAAAGTGGGTGGTACTATGCTTGGCCTCGTGGGGAATAGATCTGATAGGTAGGCTGGAGCCAAAGAATCTAGGGACCTAAAAGTGAGCGACAAAACCTTGATTTCGATGTGTTGCTTGACTGGGAGCCAGTACAGGTCGCTGAGAAGTGGTGTGATGTGGCAACTGCGACGCTCACGACAGACAAGCCCAGCTGCAGAGTTTTGCACCGGCTGTAAGCGCCTGATTGCACAGGCAATCAGGCGCTGACCAGCAAGCAGTGAGTTACAGAGGTCAAGACGGGATGTCACAAATGCATGGACCAACTTAGATGTGGTATCCCTGTCTAAATAAGCCCGAATTTCAGCAATGTTGTGTAGCTGAAAGTAGGCCGATTTGAGTGTGGAGCTGATGTGGTCGTCTAATAAAAGGTTACTTTGGAAAAGGACATCTAGATTTCGTGCAGATTCAACAGGAGGTATGCTGGCAGAGCCGATTTTGAGCGTTAGCCTTTCCAATTTCTTTATCACACTTTGTTTGCCCATAACTAGCATGTTGGTTTTATCAGCCTTGAAGGCTATCACTACCGTTTGCAGTTAGCATTAAAGGATCTACTGAAGGATTCGAACCCACGACCTCGGTCGACAAGAGCCAGCACCTTACCTGCTGGGTGATCATGGCTCTAGAAACTATTCCTAATCTCCTACTTCTACGATGCAGAGATCTGCTGCTGCCATGCATAAATCACATAATAAATGTCCTTAGCCTCAGGTCATGTCCCTGCAACTTTCAAAAAGACTATAGTGATGCCACTAATTAAGAAAGCAAAACCATACCAAGAGAACTTAAACAACAACTTCCAATCAGTCTCTCTTTTACCTTTCCTATCAAAGACACTGGAACGAGTTGTGGCAGGCCAGTTGAACTCTTACATTGCTACCTCAAACCTAGCATGCAAATTCCAGTCTATCTTTAGAGCAAATCACTCGACCGACTCAGCATTGCTTCGCGTGCACAACGACCTTCTTAGGAATAAAGACTTGTCATTTAAAGCCAAGGCTTTACACTAACTGTTGAGAGTACTGACATGCTAGTTTCGATAGTCAATCGGTATCCCAATGGACTTGAAAACCTGACGTTGGATCATTCCCTGCTCAAATCAGAATGTTTCTGTTTTCAGTAAGACAGCCGATGGCCTTCAATCGGTCCGTATTTGTGAATAAGCAAAAACGTAAATGTCAGAAACCCGGCGAGTCATTAGCAGGTTCGTGTGGAATAAAAATGAACCCCTCTTAGCTTGGCACATTGGGATTGACATGACTAGACCAAATGATATGCAACTATGCCTCCAATTTAGAAATTCACACGACATGTACCAAGGCTGGGTGGTGCTCCGAACAGATAGAAGCCGATTACATGTCCCATTCACTGCTTGCTGGTCTAGCGGCCTGTGCAATCAGGCGATTACACCCGGTGCAAAATTCTGCAGCTAGGCTTGTCTGTCGTGAGCATCGCAGTTTCCACATCACACCACTTCTTGCCGACCTGCACTGGCTCCCAGTCAAGCAATGCATCGACTTCAAGGTTTTGTCACTCACTTTCAGGTCCATTCATTCTTTGGCTCCAGCCTACCTATCAGATCTACTCCCCCACCATCGTCCCACCTGCTTTTCGGAATGTAACTGTTTACCTAAACCTCGAACAAATTTCAAATCCTTTGGAGACCATGCCTTTAATTTGTATACTCCTAAAGCCTGGAACTCACTTCCAAATTGTGTCACGACATCTCCTGACTGGTCCACATTTAAAAAGAAACTACAAACATCTATTTATCACAGCATTTAGTGGGTCCTTGTAATTCGCTATTTATTGGTTTATGCGTGCTGACACTGTACATGCTGCCACTACTAAACGTGCATGCTGACCCTGAGTATGTCACCCTTAACCATGTTACTCTTGCTGTATATTGAACACGTTACCACTAGCCATTCGATCGTGCTTCCTTTGCAGAAGCTGTAAAGTGCCTAGAAAGAGATTGAGCTCTCTGAGGATGTTATGTCAAATGCATTGTTGTATTATATCTCTAAGATTGACTACTCAGCCCTTGTGCTATGCAAAAGGTAAATTCAACGCAAATGTTTGCTGAGCCGGTTATTGCAGCTTCAATTATTTGCACTGTCTGCACTGCTAGAACCGAAAGATTTGTCATAGTTGGCGAAGCTATCCACAACTTGACGGCAGCAATTTAGTAATGGTGATCCGAAGAGAGCCAATTTAGCTCACTCCTTGACACTTCCAAATAATTTTTTGAAACAGGCAGTTGTCTGATGCTAGCCTTTGGCTCTCATTTTTCATTTTTGAATGTGTTCTCAATCTCTGATGGTGGCTTTTCTGACTAGGTGCAGCACGATCTTATTCAAGTATTGACCATGCAGCTCAATCTGTTCTGTAATCGCTGAGAACTTGGGAGTCTACTAATGACAACCAGCCAGTGGCACCTCCGTTCAATGATTCACACCTGCCTGATAAATAAATAAATAAATCCTAGCTGATTAAACAGTCCTTTTGTATAGCGACAGAAGAGCCTTTATGGCTATCACCACCGCTTGCAGTGGCGATATTGGATCGCCCACGCAGGAATCGAAACCACGACCTCGGGACCGAGGTCGTGAAAGCAACCACCTTACCTAGTGTGCAATAACGACTCACCAATCCTCACACCTCACCAGCTTAATTTTTGTATTTGTTTCACTGCAATCGTGCCAAACATGCACTCTAGTCACAATATTTACTACGACTATATACGGCATTCTGAAAATGACAATGTCAGCTACAAAGTTCTATCGATCTACCAGCAAGGTCGACAAGTTTTTGTGCTGCTATTTGAGACCCACCAGTCAAAAATTCCTGGTTTGCATACTATCTAACCAAAATCTATCGGTATGCATACAATTTTGATGGTAAATGGGTTTAATGGTGAGCCGTGATGGTACACTAGGTAAGGCAGTTGCTTTTCACGACCGAGCCCTGCGATGGGCGATCCTTTATTGCCGTTGCAAGCGGTAATGTAATGTATCTCCATCTGTAACTCCACAAAGTCATAAAGACCATGTGGGTGTTACGCAGGAGAGTTTTGTATAGCGCACTCACAGCCTAGGCAGCTTTCGGTATGCATTCGGTAGCCAACAGACTTCGTCTCACGCAACAAAAAGAAAGTGGGAAGCATAGCAGAGTCAGGAGAGCAGTTGAGGTAGTGAGTAGCATGGAAGTAACAGCTCGGGACCGCTGAAAAGGATGAGCCATAGTCGGCAGCAGGAGAGTAGTTGTCGTTGCGTAAAAATTGTGGAAGCGAGTTCCACAGCCTAGGACCTGCAGAGCTAAAGATTCTGTTGCCAACGGTCTTTAAGCAGAGGAATGGCGCAGCTAATTTATTGTCCACACAGGACCTGAGGACACGAAGAGGCTGAAACTGATGCAGCAGTTCAGCTAGGTATGGAGGAGCCAAGCCGTGGCGGGTCTTGTGGGTTCTTGTGGGTTACCGTAAGAACTTTGCTCTGTATCCGTTGATCAACCAGCAGCCATCCTAGCTCTTTTAGTAAAGGAGACATGTGGTCAAACCTCTGGGACTTGAAAACTAGTCTTGCAGCCATATTCATAGCCAGCTGCAGTGGCCTAGTTGCTTTCTTTGGTAGCCCAGCCAAAAGGAAATTACAATAATCAAGCCGAGACATAACTAAGGAGCTAGTTAAATTGTTTGCAAGCCACTGTGGAAGACAGCTTCTAACCTTACATAGGGATCAGATGCGATGGCTAGCTATAGAAGAAGTCTTCTGAATAAAGCTTTTAGTGCTATTGGCGATAGCCGTAAAGGCTTTTCTGTTCCTACACAAAAGAGGCTGTTAAATCAGCTAGTATAATGCAGAATTTCTTCTGATGTATGTATACATAGGGCTTATGGTGCAATGAAGAATTTTCTCCATGCAGCAACACAGAAAGACCCAAGGCAGGCTGCTATGGGAACCCCAGAGCAGTAAAAGTTAGCCTAGAGTGAGAAGTGACCTCGTAACTTTTAGTCTGCCTCCCTTCCCTAATTTTCCGCCAATTGAGCTAACGCAACCACTGCTTGCAGCGGTGATAAAGCATCGCCTACCGTAGGATTCGAACCCATGACCTCGGGACCGATGTCGTGAAAAGCAACCGCCTAACCTAGTGTGCCATTATGGCTCACCGTGGGCTTAAAGCCTTGGCTGGCAACAAGCTACTACAGACCAGAGCCAAATCAAGGCTGCCTGAAAATGCATATCTAAAATCCAAATACCATTGCGCTACGAGCTGCCACCATTGTTTTTCATTTGCAGTCAGCAACCGAAGACAGTGCCCGCGGCTCGACTTACACCGGTCAGGGCCGATGGGGAATCTGCCTGCACTGCTGTAGGTGCAATCCTCACTACTATCATTGATGTCGCAAAGCTCATTGTGAACATGCACACGCGAGCTGCATTTACTTCACAGCACGGTAATTGCTGGTCGTAGCCATGCAGTGCCATGCTAACCTACCTTGCCCGGAACATGCAGCCAGAGCTCGACAGAGGAGGGCATGGAAGAGCTAGCTGAGGACTTGTTGGAGATTTGCAATTCAGGCAACTGTGCCTCGACCAAGATATCGCTGGTACCAGAATCGACATCGTCGAAGAAGGCAGTCACTTTGATCGACCAGTCACCATCTGGCCCTGAGAAGGCAGTCAAGCATGTTTACTAGTAGGTACCTGTATATATTCACTGACGGTGCTAAAATCTTCAGAACTGCGGATGAGTTTTCATAATGCAGCCAGAAACCAGCAGCAGCACGACATGGGATTAGCATGGGATGAGCAGCCGCTAAGATGCTTGCCCTTGGCACCGTAGGATTTAGTTCAATAAGAAGATAAGCAGGAAATAAGAAACAAGTGGTGGTCGGAGAGCCCCATTCACCCCCTCCGTACAAGTCCGGCATTTCGGTCAGCCTTACTATTGCAATCGCTGCCAACCTGCTCTGAATTCATGCATTCATTCATTCATTTTGATGATGATCCCGATGAAGCTCAATCACATCACACATCAGGCTCTGCCATCCTCTCACCTGACCACCAGTGTGTCAGATAAATTTTAGCAACGTGTAGGCATAGAAAGAAAAAAGTCCACTCTTGTACTACTGGACCAGAATGCGAAAGCAGTGATGAGTCAACTAATAACAGTACTGCTAAGCCTGAACTAGATTGAGACAGAATAAATGCTTGTTATTCTCTGCCTAAAATGAGGCAACATTAAACAGGCACAATTTTCGCCATGATTTGCCGGTCAGCAACACCGTGGCTGCCACACCAGCACGAATTAGTCACATTGATGGATCCCTAGAAATGGGTACAACAAAACTGAGCTTCCTCATATTCTCAATAAAAGTATTTGCAGAGTAGCATAACACTTGGCTGCTGCTCAAGAATATGTCACTAAATAAGTGGATCTTAGGGTGAGAACACACGTGCATCAGAGTGTTGCTGGCAAGGATTTCCACTAGTCGTAAGAAATTTGGCTAAGCTGTGAACCCATATTTATGCACCACTAAACACATCATATAGATATTGCAGGCTAGACAGAAACTAAAATATGACAATGCATACATAAAAAGAGCAACGAATGTTAAATATAGACTTGAGAAGCCACCAAAAAAAGTCAGGACTAGCTGTCCATCGCTAGGCATTTAAGGATTATTGTAGGTTGCATCAATCCGTTTTGGCAAAGGCAAAGTCCAAATTGTACAGAGAACTATTTGAGCACTAAGTCTCCTTCTAGGCATTGGCAGGAAAGAAAGTACATCTGCGATTGGTGTAATAACATGCTAACTATTGTAGCCCATACAAGCAAAACATATATTTTCTCGTTATTCAATTTAAAAAATGTATCTGCCATTCAAGTGCAAAGGTCGATAAAAGCTGAAGAGGAGTTAAAAGATGTTGAAGGGCCATTAAACCTTTAAGTGCAGAAGGATTGCCTCTGGTCTTAGCAGTCCGGGCAAGGTGCTTGCACTTCACGTTCCAGATCGTGGGTTCGAGAACTGCTACAGGAAATCCTGTATTGCCCACTTCAAGCAGGGCAACAGCCGCTAAGGCTCTTCCACGGCGATATAAATCAGGCTGCTTGATCAACTTAACTTTACTTTCTTATTTACAATAAGATCTTACTGTCACGGGCAAATACAAGTGAAGTGAGGTGAGGCCGTGACCTTTCAACCACAGCCAAAAGTCATATTGGCTCATCAATGTCGACCAAAAAATATCAGGAAGAACAAAAGACTAAAAAGCTGCAAGGCTGCAACCTGATGCTTAGCAGTACATTTGCCAGATGCATTTCCTGTGCATTGCTCTCGACCGGCCAGCAGCACGTACCTTGTAAAACGCTGGCCATCACTTCGGTGAGCACAGCCGAATCGTAAGCACGAATGGTGACATTCTTCCTATCAACGTGAAACAATACTTCCACCATGCACTGACTTACTAGACAACCCTATCCAAAGCACTGCCTTCGCTGCTATGTAGAAAATGTCACCAGCTCATAATTCATTTGTATAGCGTCCTGAGAAAACTTAACCTCTATCCAGAGGCCACTCATATGCCGCATGGCTCGAGACCACGACCTCGATAGTCAAAGGTGAGCACTTTACCACTGAGCTTAACCAGAGCTCACGAGGGCAACCTTCGTCTGCCCCCTTTTCAATTTTTTGATAATCTCTATTATTTATTATGTATTTAGATAGTATGTTTTAGATGTGCATTCGTCTTTGTTATGTGCTTAGATGGTCTTTTTTAGATAGTCTTTAGTCACTGCTTTAGCGGCCAGCCGTTGCTGTTAGTGTTCATTCCCAGCTCGTTCCTTTCGTCGGTGCTTAAAGGCAGCTGTTTGACCCTAAATGCAAAAAAAAGATAATATGAATCGGCAACCACTTTGCTTAGGGTTTCGAAACCCTCGGGGCTGCCGAATACCAGAGAAGCAGATGTCACCTCGGCACAGAGAAGTGAGTTGGTGCGAAAAGTACCACGGACATGAGACAGGGGATTCCGAAAAAGAACATGGCAGGTCATTGCCATACAGCTGCTTCCCCCCCCCCCCAAAAAAAAGGCAGTTATAGGCAACACGAGCAAAGCTATAGAATTTGCATGGGTGATGCTGTCACGTGCCATCCAAACGAGGTGCAAAGAAAATTAATGTATTTGGCTCTGGTCATAGTCGGGGACACAGTGACCTAATCCTGTGAAAGAATGGTGATGGTGTAGTCTGTAGATTGTATGCAGGCTCCTCTGATAAGCCGCTGGTGAACAGCTGCTAGGAGCATCACCGAGAGGGGCCGGTGACCAGCAGCAGTGGTCTGCCTGTGATGTGGTGTGGACACAGGCCGGTAACCCGATGGTGAACAGATGGTGGATTCACAATCAGGGTCGGCCTGTGCACAGTTGTGGTCCTCCTCGATGAATCATCGGGGTCGACGAGGAGACAGGGGAAGTCGAGGAGAAGAGAGTCGAGCTGATGAGAAAGAGGCGAAGGAAGTCGTGCTCCCCTCTGCTTCGTGCGACGCATAACTGTGGGTGTTACTCATCGGCTGGCTCTCTGCGTGTGCAAACCGAACGACAGATGGCATATTCTATCAGAATGAATATTATATCTATGTAATGTGAGGAACCGGATGCCGTTTCGGCATGTATGCACAAAGTCTGCCACTGAACAAGTTTGAGGACTGTTATTCAAAAACACAATAAATGTTAAGATCGCATGCACACACATGGTATTCATTGCTGATTTCCTAGCCAGCGATAGATAATAGACAGAGAGCCACAGAAAAACAAATGCGCATGGTAAAATGTAGATAATAGTGAAAATTAAATTTCATATGAACATGACATAAAGACCAAAATTCCCAAAAGTGAGGCAGTACCAAATTTGATAGTAATAGATCAAAAAATTAAAAAGTAAATAACTAGTAAGTTACTTCTATCATCATTTAATTTAAGAAATTTGCTGCTATCCATGTACAGATGTCATCAATATATGCAGCATGGGAGTTGAGAGAATTCGAGGTGCTCGAAGGCTGGGAGGGATCAAAGCAAAGGTACGACTGAGTGTCATCCGCATAGAAGTGAAAGCCTAAATTGTGCTTGGCAATCACATCGGAAAAAGGGAGAGGTGCATTGATCTGCCGCTGTCATGCTTAACTCAAATCATTAATATGTCATAAGCCTCCGGTCATGTCGCAGCACCTTTCAAAAAAGCTGCAGTCAGGCCACTTCTCAAGAAAGCTAGACTAGATCAAGAGAACTTGAGCAACTACCTCCCAGTTTCCCTTCTATTATTCCTATCATAGACACTGGAGCTGGTCGTGGCGGACCAGCTAAACTCATATATTGAAATTTCGAGCCTTGCTAGTAAGTTCCAGTCTGGCTGTAGAGCTAATCACACCACAGAATCAGCATTGCTGAAGGTGTACAACGACCTACTTAGGAATGCACATAGGTAGAGTGTCTCTGCTTGTTTTGCTCGATCTTTCGGCAGCTTTTGATACTATCGATCACAAAGTTCTTCTAGAGCGCCTCTCATCTCCCCTGGGCATCACTGGCACTGCGCTGCAATGGTTCAAGTCCTATCTAAGTGGGAGACTCCAGAGTGTTGATGTGAATGGACAAAGATCATCCGAGGGACCCCTGAAATATGGGGTACCTCAGGGCTCCGTGCTAGGTCCGGTTCTTTTCACGGTTTATACTCTTCACTCTTGCAGCTGTGGTTGCCCAGCACAATTTAGCCTTGCACTTCCATGCAGATGACACTCAGTTGTAATTTTGTTTTGATCCCTCCCAGCTTCGAGCACGTCGAATTCTCTCAACTTCCTTGCTGCATGTATTGATGACATCCGCACGTGGATGGCAGCAAATTTCTTAAATTAAATGGTGATAGAAGTAACTTACTAATTATGGGCAAACCAAGTGTGATTAAGAAATTGGGAAGACTCACGCTCAAAATCGGCTCTGCCAGCATACCTCCTGTTGAATCTGCACGAAACCTAGGTGTCACGTTCCAAAGTGATCTTTCGTTAGACACCACATCAGCTCCACAATCAAGTCTACCTACTTTCAGATACATAACATTGATAAAATTCGGGCTTGTTTAGATATGGATACCACATCCAAGTTGGTCCATGCATTTGTGACATCCAGTCTTGACTTCTGTAACTCACTGCTTGCTGGTCTACCAGCATGTGCAATCAGGCGCTTACAGTGGGTGCAAAACTCTGCAGCTAGGCTTATCTGTCGTGAGAGTCGCAGTTGCCACATCACCCCACTTCTCACCGACCTGCACTGGCTATTAGTCAAGCAACGTATCGACTTTAAGGTTTTGTCACTCACTTTCAGGTCCCTTCATTCTTTGGCTCCAGCCTACCTATCAGATCTACTGTCCCACGAGGCCAAGTATCGTACCACCTGCTTTTCGGAAACCAACGGTTTACCTATACCTCGTACATACCTCAAATCATTCGGAGACTGTGCCTTTAGTTCGTATTCTCCCAAAGCCTGGAACTCCCTCCCGACTTCCATCACGACATCCCCTTACTTGACCACAATTAAAAAGAAATTAAAAACGCACCTATTTAGGACAGCATTTAGTGGGTCCCTGAGATTCTTCCTTTATGTGCTTATATGTGCTGACACTGTTGCATGTTGCCACTAACCAAACTTGCGTGCTGACCCTGTGCAGTCACCCCTAACCAAGTTATTCATGTTGTCCATCAAGCATGATATTTCCACTCACCGTTTGATCGTGTTCCTTTGCAGCAAATGTAAAGCGCCTAGAAAGAGATTGGGTTCTCTGAGGGCACTTTATCAAGTGTATTATTATTATTATTATTATTCACGACCGACAAACAAGCCTGGCTGCCGAGTTTTGCATCAACTATAAGCGCCTTATTGCACAAGGAGGGAGACCTGCAGGTAGTGAGTTTATGTATCTCTGTGTGTGACTCTACAAAGCCACAAATACTAATTGGGTGTTTTCTATAGCACACTCCCAGCCTAAGCGGCTTCCGGTATGCCTACGGTAGTTTCATCTCACGCAACAAAGAGAAAGTGAGAAGCATAGCTGAATCGTGACGGCAGTCGAGTGACATAAGTCGATACGGAATGTCACAAATGCGTCGATCAACTTGGATCATGATATCCGTGTTTTGCAGGCCCCAATTTGGGCAATGCTATGCAGCAAAATAAAAAGTAGGCCGAATTGAGCCGTGCAGACATGTCTGCTGCTGGCTTGATCGTTCCTACGGCCTTGTCACCCGGAAATTCGGCCGGTGGAGCAAGCTCAGTATGCCAGCTCTACAATGGGATCAGAAGTAAAGTCACGGATACTTGCGCAATAGTTGGCTTGCTTAGTCTGTTCCGGAAGAAATTTTTTCTCCTGACTGAAGGATAAGTGTGCATTCAAAGTCCCAGTACAAGTGCAAGTTGCATAGTACCACACTGCACTGTGCCAGCGCAACCTGTAACTGGTGGGTGAGAGCAACTAGCAAAATGTGCAGCTCTCAAGAATAAGGTCTGGCATTTGAGCACACCATTGGCTTCAACAAATCAAAAAGAGATCGCGACAGGGATCAACAGCACGTCATTACTTACCAGCTGCCCAAAAAAGAATGGCAGCTCAACACTGGTGGACATTGGCAGCATTGGCACTTGATCGATGGACGTATACCTTGAGCCTCACAGCTTAGCATCTCAAGCCACCAAGCCAAAACGTACCATATGCCTTGCGTCGGAAATGACGGTCCCCAATCCCAGCTGAAAGAGCATTGCTCTTTTCGAATGAAGTTAACGTGACACTGGCCGTGCTGCTCCGGCGGCGGACAGTCTGGCGGCACATGATGATACGGATAGGTCGATGCAGCTGCTGCTGCATACTTTACGGCAGACTCAAAGGATAGAGTGACGTTGTTAGTTCCAGCCTACACACAAGAAGGAAGAGCCTGATCTCTTCATTGAGTCTCATTCGACAAGTGCACCAAGCTGTGGACTAGCTCAGGGGTCAGCGTTCAGGGCATGGTAAGATCAGGGAGATGAGCTGTGCCCTACCTGTACCAGGTGGCCAATTTCAAACGAGTATCTGACGAACATGTTCGACGTCATGCCAGCTAACTGACCATTGACACTAACGACAGCCACCGTGTCCACACCGTCCAGGACAAGTAGCACGTGCTTCCTGCTGACGACTTCTTGGCTCACTGCACAAAGTGTGACGGTCCAAGCAAGATTAAAGAAGCACACGAACAGCTTTGCTTAGACTTGCTGCATCTGCTTAGGGGGTGGATGCCGAGCAGGCCTTCCTGTACTCACATTGAAAAGACCTCGAGTAGATCCAGTTGCCCAGTGAGATATCTTGGTATTCAATATCATTGAAACGGTAGTATGGATCTTCAATAATTGCTTTCTCCAAAAGAGCAGTGTACATGCTTCCGGGAACAGTTCCCACAATGTGTGCAGCTACAAATAGACATTTTGCAAGGTTGACTAGTCGAAATGTCTGCCAACTAATAATTGCTGGTTACGAACTGCATTCGAGTTACTGCATCGGTAGTATACGTATGCAATAAAGCAAAAAATAAATGCAACCTCAGTTTCCTGTGGCATCAAGCTTATCAATGCATTGCAACAAGCGATCGAGCAGACGCTCCATTTTAATTTAGAATTCGATTGCACAGCGATACATGCAAGTCAGAATAAAGCCGTTCCAATGGCAATACTTCTGCAAGCACGCATCAAACGCTTTTTACAGTGACCGAAGTGCATGCGACGTGCCAAGTACATCGTGCATCGGATAAAGAACGACGAACTCCCGACCGAGCCTCCCGACCGAGTCTCGTCTTTCCAAGCGGCTGCCGCACCGACAAGAGGCGGCGCAAGAAGCAGACGATGCTCGGAGGTCGAAGGAAACGAGAAGCTCAGTCGAGCCTTTCGCGCTAAGCTCGAGCTGTAAACGATGCGTCGCTGTGCGTGGCACTCTCCCTGAGTTTGCTGCGCACCCCTGAGGCGCTACGTTAACGTGGAGGATTTCGGCAGTCCACCGACACGAGCGGTGCCGGAATAGCAACCACTCAGGCAGCATGACGCCTAAAAGTTGGCCCGAAAAAAAGGAAGCTTCGTCTGCTGCCAAGTATCGAGAACGCCGACGCCGAGCGCCTGCGACGATGTCACTCATCGGCCGCACGTCGCCAGCGCTCGGTGTACGCAGGCGAGCCACGCGAACTGCAGCGTGGCGGCTGCCGTTTGACCTTCGCTGTTCGGTTTAGAATTTCCGTTCGAGCGCAACTGTTGGCACACTAACTGGTGGCACAAAAAGTAGCGGAGCTGAAAAGCAGCTGGAGCGGATGCCGCTTCGCACAGATTCCCCCCGCCCCTCACCGTTAGGGGCGTTCCACGTCCCTACACTCGCACAAGCCACGCCGCGTTCGCGGAACTAAGAGGAAAATGAGAATGAAATTGAAACAGCGAGTCGGAAAGCGCAGTTGGCGCGATGGCGACGACGCGCGCAGTGCGCACACCGAAGCTAAAAGCTGCTCGCAGGCAATAATCGCCGCGCTCGCTCGACCCGCGAGGAGGGCCTACCGGTGCCGCCGCCGTACACGTCCCATTGGCCGTTCAGACTTATTTCGTCGACACACAGAACAGTCGCTATCTGGAGCAACACTAGCGGCACAAGATGCGTCGGAAGGTTCATTTTCATTTTGTCGAGTACGCGAGAGAGAGAGAGAGAGAGAGAGAGAGAGCCCCGCACAGCGGCAGCACCGCAGCAGCAGCGGCCAACCACTTGGCACTCGCCCCGCCCCCAGCTTCAGGTGCTTTTCTTACCGCCACTTTCAGAGAGCGATAGCCTATCGTGTGCCGCTGTACTAGATAGCGTCGCGAGTATCGCAGACCGTAGACCGTGAAATAATTCGCTCAACTGTATTCGCGATATCGGATAGAAGTGGAGCCTGTCTTTCGTCAGGTTATTTCTCATTATACGCGGTCGCACAGCGGTCTTCGGGTTGTTTCTCGCCGGCGACTATATTTAGCTTCACGACCTCCATGGAGCCCTGATGTTCATCTGCGCGCAACGCCCGGCTATGAATTGGGAAGTTTTGACGAGTGAGTGTCCCAGAGTCTGAGTTCGGGGTGTAGAGCTGGGTTGTGTCCTTTGGATTACGAGGGCGAGAATGAGCCATAAAGTTCATCACCCCTCACTACCGCAATCATTTCTTTTCCGCTTGGATTTGCTTCTCCAAGTGCGTACCGTGGCTTTCCGATCGCTAAGAAAGGAAATCTTGCAGATTGATATATCCTATTGGGCATAGCCAGCCAGTTAATAATCTGCTCTCATTTCTTTTGCACGGTCAACCAGCAGTCCTCTCGTATTATTGGCCGATATTTAGCGATCAGAGTAATAACACAAAGTAGCACAATTTTTTGTCCAAGGTAGTGAGTGACATTTCCAAACTGCAGATGCCTCAGAACGATAGAATATTGCCATCATTCTCTACACACCATGCTTGTGTGGCCAGAATACAGATTAAGATGAAATTAACACATCTGCGATAAACAAAACGGGCGAATTCACATCTTGCCGTTCATATTTAGTGACGAAGAACGGGAAATGAATCAAAATTTAAACTTATTTACTCTGAAGTCGTACAAAATGACCACTCAACAGGTACAGACATGAGTATATTATTAATATTTGTGACTATAATTGGAATTAATTTCTCGTAAAAGCCCTCAAACATAGCCCTCTTCATGTTTTTGTTGTGCTGTTATTGGCAATGGTATATCCTGGTGAAAGCGCTCGCCTTGTTCCTCTGAGTGTAGTCCCGTGTTGTCCTTGAGGTCGTCAAGATGAGTATCGAGGGTATGTATTTTGATGGGTATTATGCAAACCATTTTGGTAATAATAATAATAATAATATTGCACTTGATAAAGCGCCCTCAGAGAACTTAATCTCTTTCTAGGCGCTTTACATTTGCTGCAAAGTGATACGCAATAGAATAGTAAGTAAAATCATGCTTGAAAAACAAACAAAATGAATAACATGGTTGGTACAGTTCTTTATGAGAGCCTGGACCAGCTGCTCATGGCTTTCAGCCTTGTAATTGGCTAGAAAGTCGTGAAACGCTGCAACAAAGCCTCTTTCTCCGTCCTGTTCAGCTTTTGGTGACTTCATCACTGTACCTGTAGTCAGACGAAAATGCCAGCTTGGACATTTGCCTCTGACAGCAATAGCAAAACATCTTGGAGGCACTTGAACGCGGCTGAATCTTAATCTAGGATACGCGATAGTGGCTGGATGAGGCCTAGCTTGATGTGCAGTAGTGGTATCGACACCTTCCACGGGTCAACCAGCAGCGTCCACTTGACGTTGCTCTTCCCTGCAAAGAACTCCGTCCGCTGAGAGCAGTGCCTCTTGTGATAGTTTGCCTTAGTTATCAGGCTGTCCCGTTGCTACATAAAGCAAGGAGACCTCGCGATGCCGCCTTGGAGGAATATCAAGAATGACTTTGCCACTTTGAAGTCTCCAATGACCTTCCAGCCATGTTCGCCATATTTCAAGGCGCTCGGCAACATTTTAACTCTATAGAGTAGCTTTCCTCTTTGAGTTGCAAAGAGTGAGCCACAGAAAGCGATTGGTAGCTGTTCCCGTTACGAAGCAGCATAGTTTTAAAGGCTCCTAGATGAACTGTCTATGAATATATGCCACTCATAGGTGCTACAGGTGATTCATATAGCCTCGCATAGATCGGCTACATTGCTTCAGAAGCATAGCCTATCCTGCCGACTGACGAAGTTTTAAAAAGTTTCGGACGCTTTCTCTGATCTTTAACTTTCACACTTCCATCCTACAGGTTCCACTCTCAAAGCATAGATGTACCAGTAGAAGCTTAGCATTTGACTTAATAAGGCAAATTTCTGTGATCAGGTCGTTAAGGTCTTTCTGGTTGGAGGCGTGTGGATTTCTCACTTCAGTCTCATCTGTGAAACCGAATAGCAGATCTGAATACGTGTCCTCGATGTCTGACTCGCTGCTCTCTCCTGAAGATGGCTGAGTCTTCTCCGGAAGATATGGGACAAAGAAGTAAGAGTAACGTGGTACTGGGGCGATTTATGATGGAATTTAGGGATATCTGGTGTGAGGTGCCCCATTGCAAGTTCGACATTTAGAAGGATCCACCATGCAGAAGTAGCAGTTGCTTGTGTGATCACAAAGTTCCCGCCAAGCATCTTGGAAGAGCATTTTTCATGACATTCAGTACTCTCCTTAAACAGCCTGTAATATTGACAGATTACATCAATAACTAAAATAATGCTTCAGTAAATTTCATAAAGCCAGCATCAGTTTACCTTCAGGATTTCTCTTGAAGTTTTTCCATGTGAAATGAGGTGTGAAGAACTTTTATGATCTTAGATACCAGCCGCAGTGTGCTATGTAGGCATCGGACATCTTTACAGGCCATTTCAAGGAGTACTTTTTAAGCTTTTGTCTTGATAAATTATACAAATACGTGGCATAATTCGCGTGCTGGGCGCAAGCAACTTCTTGAATGCCATGTTAATCAAACATGGCTATTCTTAACTCGCTTACTTTGCAATAACATATACAAAGAATTTTGTTAGGGCAGCTGTATTGCTAAACTTTAATAGATACTGCTATATAGTGCTATGACTGCTTTAATTAACCCTCACCAATTCGGGTAGCGGCACACCGCTTGCTCTATGTGCGAACTTGACGTCTGCACCATGCCTAACGGCGATACAGGAGAATTTCAAAATATCAAATCCTGACCACTGATGCAAATTTTATGCGGAGCAACCAAAGTCAATTTTTCCGTGCATTTTAGGCATAAGAGGAAGCCATGAAGTCGATTCGCTGTATGATTGAAAGCCAGTGCAGGTCGGCCAGTAGCGGTGTGCTGCGGTAACTGCGACGTTTACGACCGACAAGCCTGGCTGCAGAGTTTGGCACTAACTGGTCTGGCCGAGCACAGCCGAGCGAGCAGGTCGGCAACCCAAGCTCCGCCGCTGCTTCTGCTGCAGCGCCCGCGAACGACGGAGCTGCCGGAGCGCCGCTGCTCCGGCAGCCCTTGAAATATTTGGATGCTACCCGAAGGTTATACTCTTGACGAGGGCGGTAGAGCTCTGCCTACCGCCAGTGAATACGGCGCAGCTGCGAACAACATGGAAGAATGCTAAACGCGTCGAAACTCGCCAAATAATGCGATCCGAGTGGCACTCAAATAAAAGACCACATCTACAATGGAAAACTGCCACCTTGACTGGACGGTGATAACCCAATAGCTAGGGTGCTCGCTCAACGACCGAGGTCATGGACTTCGGCTACATTCAAAGACAGAATCGATAGTATACAGCTAAATGCAAAGCAACAAGTATAGAACCTAAATTACAAGGAAAAACAATACAGGGAGCAACAAAGAAGGACTCGCTCATCAAAGTCGCGTTGTCTAAGCTTTCCTTGGTTTGTGCACATGCAAACCAGAACTGTCCAGGTCACGGGTTCGAGTCCTGCAGCTATTATTTCATATGATTTACTGCAATCGGTAGCGACAGCCGCTAAGGCTCTATACTACCGCTATAAAAATGCGGATGCCGAGTCAGCTGACTTTTTCTTCCTTCGGTCACCGCTGTACTTTCTTTACCAATACGTAACTTAACTAAGGATCACGCTTTTTTTACAGCTTATGCTAAGTGCCTCAAAAGAGATTGATTCTGTAGGGCGCTATACATTATAATACGTCGCCAATGTGTCGCCGACCTGCACTGGAGCTCCACCAAGCATTTTAAAGTCGAGGTTTCGTCACTCACTTGTAGGTTCCTGCTTTCCATTACTCCTGCCTACCTATTCGAACTATCTTCCAGCCATGCTTGGCTTCGTTCCGGGTGCTCTTCTGATTCGTCATTTAGCTGCACCTCTGACGACTTTCAAATCCTTTGAAGACCGTGCCTTCAGTTCGTATGCTCTCGCATTCTAAAACGACGCACTCTTCAGCTGTCGACTATAGCACGTCCTTTCGAGCCGTTTCTTTCATGCTACACGCATCCACAATAGCCCTCCTGACTCAGCTATCTCGGCTTCTCCATTTCTCTACGTTGCGTGATATTAAGTCTATTGGCTACCGAAAGCCGCTCAGACTCTTGGGTTCGCGATTGAACTCTCCAGCGTAACACCCACTTAGTCCGCCTGACTTTCTGGAGTTAAAGCAGAGAAACACATGTAACTCACCCTTGACAAGTCACCACATCCCCAGACTTGACATGTAATAAAAGCTAAAATCTCACCTGCTCCTCAAATACACACACACACACACACACACACACACACACACACACACACACACACACACACACACATATATATATATATGTGTGTGTGCGAATTGTACTTTGTGTGATTATGAGTCCTGATACAGTGCATTTTAATACCAACATTTCGTTAGGCTTCTTTTCCGGCAAACGATAAGTGACCATAGATTCAGTTCTCTTAGAGCGCCTTCCAACTGTTATGTAAATAGTATTATTGTTATAGACCACTAGAGAAGCTGGTGCGCTCAAAATCGGTCCGGACCCTTGTATTTTGGCTTTCTGTGCACCGTACATGTATATATATTTAGCATTGTCCTCATTCATCGTCCTACGTGTGCGTACGTTTAAAAATAGCATCGCATTTGAATAGCATTCTCAGAGAATTTCGTCTCTTTCAAGGCATTTTACATAACAATAATAATGCACTTGATAAAGCGCCCTCAGAGAACTCAATCTCTTCCTAGGCGCGTTACATTTGCTGCAAAGGGAAACGCAATTGAATCGTGAGTAATATCATGCTTGATAAATACATGAACAACGTGGTTAGGGGTGACATGCACAGGGTCAGCATGCAAATGTGGTTAGTGCCAACATGCACAGTGTCAGCACGCATATGCACATGAAGGACGAATCACAGAGACCCACTAAATGCTGTCCTAAATAGGTATTTTTAAATTCTGTTTAAATGTGGTGAAGTCAGGGGATGTTCTGACGCAAGTCGGGAGGGAGTTCCAGGCTTTGGGAGCATGCGAACTAAATGCACGGTCTCCAAGGGATTTGAGGCTCGTACGAGGTAGTGGTAAACTGTTGGATTCCGAAAAGTGGGTTGTACGATGCTTGGCCTGGTGGGGGAGTAGATCTGAGAGATAGGCTGGAGCCAAAGAATGAAGTTACCTAAAAGTGAGCGACAAAACTTTGAAGTCGATCCGTTGCTTGACTGGTAGCCAGTGCAGGTCGGCGAGAAGTGTTGTGATGTGGCAACTGTGACGTTTACGACTGACAAGCCTAGCTGCAGAGTTTTGCAACCGCTGTAAGCGCCTGATTGCACATGCTGGTAGACCAATAAGCAGGGAGTTGCAGAAACCAAGTCGGAATGTCACAAATGCATGGACCAACTTAGACGTGGTATCGTTATCTAAAGAAGTGCAAATTTTAGCAATGTTATGTAGCTGAAAGTAGGCAGATTTGACTGTGGAGCTGATGTGGTCGTCTAACGAGAGGTCGCTTTGGAATATGACACCTAGATTTCGAGCTGATTCAACAGGAGATATGCTGGCAGAGCCAATTTTGAGTCAGCCTTTCCAATTTCTGAACCACACAAGGTTTGCCCATAACTAGTAAGTTAGTGTTATCGTCGTTTGGTTTTAGAAAATTTGGTGGCATCCATGTGCGGATGTCATCAATACATGCAGTAAGTGAGTTGAAGGAATTCGAGGTGCTCGAAGGCTGGGAGGGATCAAAGCAAAGGTACAACTGAGTGTCATCCGCATAGAAGTGAAAGCCTAGATTGTGCTTGGTGTAGTTTGTTCGCACAGCAGAGAGCCAGCCGATATCCAAGACCGACAGTTTATCGCCCACGGAGCCGAAGAGCGCACGGCTCTCTTCGGCCCCTACTCTCACTCGACTCCTCTCCTCGACCCTGGCTGTCCCTTGGCCGACCCTGATGGTGAATCCACCATCTGTTCACCAGCGGGTTATCGGCCTGTGTCAACGCCTCATTAGAAGCTGACCACAGCTGTGCACAGGCCCCTTTCGGGGATGCTCCCACCAGCTGTCGAGGAAAGGAGCATAACCAGCCTTCATGCAATCGAATCAAATGGGATCAAAGCAAAGGTAAATCTGAGTGTCATCCGCATAGAAGTGAAAGCCTAGATTGTGCTTGGCAATCACATCAGCAAGAAGGAGAGTATAAACCGTGAAAAGAACAGGACCTAGCACGGAGCCCTGAGGTACCCCATATTTCAGAAGTACCTCGGATAATCTTTGTCCATTCATGTCAATACTCTGGAGTCTCCCACTGAGATATGATCTGAACCATTGTAGAGCAGTGCCAGTGATGCCCAGGCGAGATGAGAGGTGTAAAGGAAGCGTGACCATACAGTTACTGATCACTTTCGCAGTGCCCAGTGCCGACATGCACAATATGGTTAGTGGCCACATGCACAGAGTTATCATTCATAATATGGTTTAGTGTTAACATGCACGTGTCCTCAAAGCATAAATGTGGTTTCGTTTAATTGATGGCACTGTCCTTTATCGTTGCAGTGAGAGGGAATTGGAGTGGGCTGCGACATTCAATGTGGCATGCGGTCAGAATGTGCTATTAGTGATTGTTTCGACAAGGGAGTCGCAGGCACTCTGGTGGGCGAGAGAGCCATGCGGAATAAACTGGTGTTGGTCGTCAGCGTGCATTCTGTGTCGTTCGCGACGGCAACCAAACTACATTAAGCACACACAGGATGAATCTCAAGCACCAATAATCACAATCATAAGTAATAGCTAGTGGTATTCCTTTATTAGCTTATCAAAAGTCAAGTCAGATGTACGATACCATGGCGATTACATGTCGACTAGAAGGTCGTTATGTACTCAAGGCCTTGCTGACCTTGACTCATTAGCTCTATAACCCGACAGGTCCTTTAGCTTGAAGTGTCAATGTGCGTACGAGTTTATCAGGTCTGCCAAAACTCAGTCCAGTGTTTTTTATCGGAACGGCAGCAGGGAGACTGGGCCCAAGTTCTCTTGGTCAAGTGTTGCTTTCTTAATTAGAGGCCTTGCAACGCCCTTTATTCGGAAGGTGCATGGTCAAGACCAAAGGCTCAGGACTTTTGTTACGTTAGTAACGCATGGCAGCATGTTGTATGAGTGGGGCCTAGAAGGCTAGTACAGTGGTACTTCAGCTCACGAGTGTCTCGACATACGAGCTGTCTCTCGGCCGATCTTTTTGCTTTTGAGTTGTGAGCCAAAACTCAGGTTACAGCCAGCTTCAGATACTCAACTGCTAGTTGCCGCAGCGAGTCACTGCAAGCGTTACTCAGGCCAATAAGGTAGGGTAGTGAACGAAGAAATTCCGTTGCAAGACGCTGCCTACGATCAGGATGTGACGCCAAGCACAGGCATGCACTCCCTGACGGACTCGAGGACGGAACGAGCCGTAGCTGTGCTTGGACGCACAAGATCGCCAGGCTCCGGTGTTACAGCTAAGTATGATCGGCTAAGTACGTACTGCACGTACTCTATTTAGCCAACATCATCGTGTGTGAGTTAATCGCATAACGGATAACAATCGGTCTGTGTAGTGACCAGCCAATAAACTGAAAGCGAGGAAAGCCCGGCGAAAATCGGCGATTAAGATCCAGATAAATCATTTCAACCGTTCTCCCCTTTTCAAGTCGTTGATCTCCAAGTTACTCCTGTACATTAGGATTAATAAAACCTGCTTAGTGCAAGCCATTCTATTGCAGTTCCTAAGACAATATTCGTTATTTATAAGTACATCTTTTTATTTAAAATGACAAAAAAATAGCATTTTTCTAGAGGGTCCGGAGCAGATTAGAGGCATTTCAAAACGGGAAAATCTATTTGACTTATCGAGCTCCGGCACACAAGGGATTAAATTCGTAAGCCGAGGTACCACTGTTATCTTATTTGGCTAGTTAATTTTCAATAATGAGGTCACCGGTTGCGACCGTGAATACACACATTGATGTGTTGCACGGAATGGGGGGGGGGGGTGAAGTCCTCTTGCGGGTGCAGTACTGAGTGAGAGTCACGTGAGTATACAGCTACCTCTTGATATTATTTATCTAGAGAACTATCTGCTAAACCACCACAAGGATCGCCAGGTCAGGTGCTGACCTGGGAGCCATTACGACCTCGCTAGCTAATACGGTACACGTTCTCACTAACCATGATGGGCTGGTGGCACTACTCAGATACTGGCTCGGCTGGCAGCTAATACCACTGCTATCAGCAAAAAACTAGTGCCACTAGTTAGTTCACCTACATTCGCTAGCTAACGAGGAAAGACTACCCACTACTGTTCTACTGAGGAGCCGACGGTTTATTGTTGTGAGCTAAGCTTTAATAATAATAATGCACTTGATAAAGTGCCCTCAGAGAACTCAAATCTCTTCCTAGGTGCTATACATTTACTGCAAGCTTTCTTAGGAATAGAGCATGCGTTTGGGGATGCACAAATGCTGCCAAAAAAACTTGGGACTTACCAGATACCTAGAGAGTCCTACAACTGCATCTGGTCCTGAAACCTCGCGTAGGCAACAAATTACGAGTTTTGTGTTGTAGAGCCGTTTACAATCGTAATGAACTATAAAGTGAGTACAGATGCCTACCCATCCTGAGGCATCTTCGTCAACTCAATAGTACTGGGTGTGCGTTGCTTTTAAAGAACTCATTTGGCCAGGAGGGTTTTTAATGTTAGGTCACCTAGCATCCATTTAAAGCCACCAAGGCTGTTACTTCTGCCTAAGCAGTCTACCAAGCCACGGCTGCCAGCACACAGTGGAGAATGAATTCTTAAGCAGCCTACCTATCGATGCAATACGGTTTTGAGAATGAATTCTTAAGCAGCCTACCTATCGATGCAATACGGTTTTGCTGTTAGTGTGCTGGGTATTCCTAAGCTGTGGGTGAGGATAGATCACATGGGTTTTCGTAATTGGCAGGACAGGCAGGCTGGTTTGAAGCATGCTAGATACCAATGGATGCAATTGCATAATTGCTAGTGCGGTTTAGGGCATCTTGGGTATGGCTGGTTGAATTGCTGATACCTGCCTTTTTAGAACAGGAGTAATACCTAACCTCTGCCTCGAATGCTATGGTCTCGCACCAGGCTCGCTGTCCACACCAATGGAGATCAGAAGTAAAAGTGCTTGACAGATGAAATAGACATCGGGTCTACAATGGTTGTGCATTCCCGAGCTAGTACTTGACTACTGCCAATGTTGACATGCTTAACCATTTACACGGGGCCTAGCAGATTTGCCAAGCTGGCCCATCAGAGAATAATTGATCCGATGAACCAAAATTGCTTGCTCTCGATCATTCTTTTTGAGGTAAAACGATGAGATTTTAGTCAGGGTACTAGCACATTAAGTATTGCTACAGGTAAGCTGAAGTCAAGCATAATTTTCACAAAGCTGCACACATACCTGGTAGCACAGTAGAGCAAGCCAAAACAGCTGTGGCAGCATACAGTGTCTTGCACAGTAACTACCCGATATAAGAAAAAAATACCAGTTTGCAAGAAACCTGAAACGTAGCAATTACAGAAAGCCCGTCGGAGCTGATGACTGAAAGCACGCTGAAGCAGCCTGCACACGTAAAGGCTACAGCACATCGTCAACAGATTTCTTAACGCATACGACAGAAACAGCCGTTCAAATGGATGCATTACGCTCGAGCCATTTCCCAGGTATTTAATAAATGAAGACAATCCATATAGCCGATCACCGCCGGTCTGTCTTGCCCATCTTGCGTTTTCCAGCAAACAAGTGCTTAGGCATCTTAACACTAATGTGCCTGTCGGCTTCTCCTGCACGACCTTGTGTAGCAATGGGCCGCTGAGATATAAATGCCAGCTTCTTTGCCTTTGCTGCCATCTAAAAAGCAATAAAGACTTGAAAGTCATGAGCTAAGACCACACACCAAAAACGAATAGTGAGTCTTGTAATGCACCACAATAGATGAAGGGTTGTCAATGGCTAGCCAGGGGTGGTTATGTATCAAAAAAAGATTAAGCCCTAACAAGGTTCATGTGCATATATTTTTTCATACCGTTTTGCCTAAACAGTTTTTAACTGTTTAAGCAAAACGGTATGAAAAAAACTGTTGCTTTTAAAAATTTTGCTTTGTTTGTAAAGGTCAGGGATGGTATTGCAAATGTATGCCATCAGAATGATGTAGGCCGTCCAGCTACTCACCAAAGCTAGCAAGGAGGTGGCCTGTCTCAATGGTCAGGTGAGGAATTCTAAACATCAGTTCCTCATGAGCAAATGGCCTCTCTCCCACCATCAGGATTACTCTTTTAACGCGAAGACTCCAGCAACTACCCTTCTGTCACTAACAATGGAAACGATTCAAACTTGTTTTGCTTGTCAACAATTCTGACTGTCTAGTTCAAAAGTACTTGCAAGAGGCTTCAATGACTTCTTGACCTCCCCCAGTAGGTAAATTATGAACTAGCCAGTTCCATCATGAAAGCCCTTAGATAGTCCATGACAGTGGCAACACTTATGAACCTGGTGGATCAAGTAATAACGTGTTCCTTAAAACATGTTTGAAACTAAACTCTACAGTATACATTTTAACTGAGATTTTGGGCCAATTTCTAGGGCATTATCAGGACCATCGGCATAGGTTTATTATTGCCATCATTTAGTTATAAGATATTCGACAAGATTCCGGAAAGAATCTCACCAAGATAGGAATTCGGATATTCTTGATGTGCAAGCACCCTTTACATCATAAAATAGAAAAAAGAATGGACAGACAAAGAGACCAGAGTAAATGCACACCAACGGTCTATCAGCATGTGCAATCAGGCGATTACAGCTTGTGCAAAACTCTGCAGCTAGGCTTGTCTGTCGTGAACGTCACAGTTGCCACATCACAACACTTCTCGCCGACCTGCACTGGCTACCAGTCAAGCAACGGATCGACTTCAAAGTTTTGTCGCTCACTTTTAGGTAACTTCATTCTTTGGCTCCAGCCTATCTCTCAGACCTACTCCCCCACCAGCTCAAGCATCGTACCACCAACTTTTCGGAATCCAACAGTTTACCACTACCTCGTACGAGCCTCCAATCCCTTGGAGACCGTGCATTTAGTTCGCATGCTCCCAAAGCCTGGAACTCCCTCCCGACTTGCGTCAGAACATCCCCTGACTTCACCACATTTAAAAAGAACTTAAGAACACCTATTTAGGACAGCATTTAGTGGGTCCCTGTGATTCGTCCTTCATGTGCTTATGTGTGCTGACACTGTGCATGTTGGCACTAACCACATTTGCATGCTGACCCTGTACATGTCACCCCTAACCACGTTGTTCATGTTGTTTATCAAGCATGATATTACTCACCATTCAATCGTGTTTCCCTTTGCAGCAAATTTAAAGCGCCTAGAAAGAGATTGAGTTCTCCGAGGGCGCTTTATCAAGTGCATTATTATTATTATTATTGTTATAACCGGATCAATACACGGGAATCTTAGAAACAAAGCTTCTCTTATCATGTTAAATTGACCAATCGGATCAGAATGACTGACTACAGTGCAGGAGGCCGGAGTTTTAAGCCCCGGGCCTATAAACATCTACTAAACTTAATCAAGCATTGCACAAGGAACTGATGGCACGCCCTAAAGGCTAAATTTTAACTATGAATTCTGGTTGTTAGCTTTGCATCATGCAATATTTTAACCAATTTCCTATAACCTCAAAATGGAGGCTGCTGGATTACATCTACAGCTCACTCTTGACTGTATGGTCATTCACTAGTTAGAACAAAAGAAAAGAAAAGCAACCATCACGTTTAAGACTCTCCCATAAAGGTATATTATAACATGACACCTCTTGTCACGCCTATGGGAACCAACCACATTCACAATAGCTAATGCAAATCGACTACTGAGCACTTCGAATGCTGTGTTTTAGCTCAGTTTTAAATGTCGTCAGTATATGTCGTGGTGTCAGTCAGCAATAGCTGTTATGCTTTTGGGGGACATAAACTTAATTCACGGACTTAAGGATTTAATATTGATTAAAGGTTCAGCTAACAAACCAGACCAAAAAGAATAGGCAGTATAAGGGAAATTTACAGTCAACAGAGAGGGACTAGTAAATTTATCAGAGAGCAATAGGCCTAGGCTGCAAGACACGATTCTCATAGTCGTCTAATGCTAAGCAAGGCCAAAGGGACCTGATAAGTATATTGCAGTTATGATGTCGGTTCAGCTGTTGCCTTTTCATTCCGTGCAAGCTGACAACACCATAGTTAGGGAAGCCGTTCATACTGCAAAATCGGCACGAGACTTACGTGAGCATCGCGTACTCCTGACTTGTCCCTCGGCACTTTGCCACTACTGTGCACTTGGCCTTCAGATTCCTCTCTTTTACGCTTCAGTGGCTTTCGGGACTGACTTCGACCTCGAGTTTTGCTATAATGTTTCTGCAAAAAAAACTACATTTGCCAACACAAACAAAAGTTCGGCAACCGGTTGTAAACCAATGCCCCGCAGTAGCAGGCACAGTTGCAACAACATTCGTGGCACTGTCACGGCAAACACAGGCCAACGATAGTAAGAAGGGTTTAACGCAAACACAATCTGAACCACCTTTAAAGGCAGCATACCTCATCGTCACTGTCAAGCTCCACTTCAAGGTCCTTCATTTCTTTTACCAGCCTTGACTTCTGCACAACTTTGGCAGTCCTGGGCATGCGCGATTTCTCCACTCGGCGTTTCTCACGTGATTCCATTATTATAAGCTGGCGTTTCTCCCGAATCCTATTTTAACAGTAAAATTGCCAGAGGTCATGAAAGCAACAGCAATAGAAGCCTCAGCGACTCTGAGTTTCTGTAAGGTGAAGAAATTGAACAAAAACGAGAAGGACTTCCTAGTAATAAAAGAGTCAACCTTGGCACATCACATCAACAAAGAAAAATAGAAACGTTGCTTTTGACCTAAAAAAGAAAATGCTACAAAAACAAGGCATGCATCACTCAGACATGCTGTTGATGGTGGACCCTCACTTGGCTGCCGTTTTGCGCATCTCCTTTGTTTCCTCGTCTTCTTCACTGGACTCATTATCGTATAGGCCAGCTTTCTCTCTCATTTCTTCCTCATGCTCAAGCTCATCGAGTTTCTGAAAAAGCAAACCAGGAGAGTTAGATAATGCAGTTGAAAGGATATATATTAAGATAGCTGCAAAGACATGATGACAAGTGACTACAAAATATGGAGCTTAATTTCAAGACAACCTTCGCGATAGGCAGAGCCCCTAGCTTGAATGCAGCAAAAGCTACGATCTTTCAACCAATGGCAGTTGCGGTTTACAGGAATGAGACCTGAAATGCAGACCATCGGACAAGGCCGACTAGGCAGACCATACATAGGTCTCTAATAGTTGTCAAAAGACAGATTAAACTTAAAACAAAAACTAAAAAGAAAACAGCCAAGTGAGCCATCACGATAATGAAAGATGTGAATGAAACCAATATTGTCATCTCTATTTACTACGAAGCTCACACGTTATACTGCAATATACACAGGGTAATCACATGAAAGTAGCAGCTCAGGACGGCTGGGAAGGATGTGCCATAGTCAGCAGTACGAGCCTAGATGTCGTTGAGTAAGAATTGTGGAAGTGAGTTCTGGTCTAGAACCTGCAGAGAAAAAGCTTCTGCCCCAAAGGTCTTCAAGTGGAGGAATGGAACAGCTAATGTATTGTCCATACAGGACCTGAGGGCACGAGGAGGCTGAAACTGGTGAAACAGTTCAGCTAGGTATGTAGAAGCCAAGCCGTGGCAGGCCTTGTGGGTCAGTGTAAGAACTTAGGGGTGTCCTAAGAGCTGCAGGTCCAGTGTAACGTCCTTTAGTTTAAGGAAATTTGCCGACATCCAGGGTCGAATGTTTGTCTACAAGGCAGGCATTCAGTTTATAAGTCGCTGCTGCTGCAGATTCGGATGGTTTAAATGACAAATACTGCTGAGTATCGTCAGCAAAAAAGTGATTGACTATTCCATTGACCTGAATTACTATTCTCAGAGGTTGAGTATGAATGGAGAACAGTAAAGGACCGAGGACAGACAGTTGAAGGACTACACAGGCTAATGATCAGGTGGATGAGACCTGACCCTCACACAGGACACGGATTGAACACAACCAGACCAGGTACGATTTAAACCACGCCAGTGCCTCGTCTGCCAGACCGATCGTTGTTCTCAATCGTTCAAGAAGTAGATCGTGGTCAATGGCGTCGAAGGCAGCCGATAGATCTAGCAGCACTAGGGCAGTGACATTCCCGTCATCGTTTTCATTCTTTTTAATGAATTCTACCAGCTGCTTAGTGAAAATTTGTCGAAAAATCTTAAGACAAAAAAGAAAGAAGGGAAACTGGGCGATACTGTGCCAGGACCTCTGAATCTAATCCAGACTTTTCAAGTACAAGTTTAACTATGGACGATTTGATGGACTTGGTGACAAAGCCAATTTTCAGAGCATTAAAAAATCTCGGTGACACCTGGGCTAAGTTTGTCTGCCACTGAAGACAACAGAGATGAGGGCATAGGGTCTTCAGGAGTTCCTTTTACAAGACCTTTTTAAGGTAGCCACATCGTATGCAGAAACCTTTGAAAATCCTCTAGGGTCAAATGTTTCGATTCAGCAATTGCTGTAGTTGCAGGGGCTTTATGGAGACACTTATGAACACAATTTTTTCAGTGAAGAAAGCTGAAAACTTTTTGGCCGAACCGTTAATATCTGGGGAGTGAGACCTCTCAGTATTAGCCAGCAAATTATTCACTGTCTTACAAATCTGTTTTTGGCCTGACTGGCAGGACTTCAGTTTTCCAGTGAAAAAAGAAGCACTGGCTTTTCTAAGCTTCAAGGTGTAGCTCGAAGGAAGTTTTTGAAATTGACTAGATCTTCATCCGACACAAACGGCGTTTAAGCCTGCACTTAACAAGGCACATCTTACGAAGTTTTTGTAAAGTCGTAAATTTGATGACTGGGGTCGTGGGCACGAGCCCCGTGGCACAAGTGAAGCACTTGAAAAGAGATTAAATTATCTTAGTGTGCCATACATTTGAATTGTATTTTTAAGCATTCTGAAGTGTAAGAGGATCGATCTGCCTTGTTGAAAGCTCGTCCTTAAAGTCTTCAAGCTATGAGTTAGACACAAATTAGCTCTGACATCGTCAGATGGTAACTACATGAGGCTGGTTTATGTTCTCAAGTCACTTGTGTCGCAAAGAATATAGTAAGTCGTTTACAGAGGGCCAAGGTTAGAATGTACTGGACTGCAGAAGATTGGATTAGAGTTGTATAGTGCGGCGATGCAAATTTGCGATCTTTTCTAATAGCAAAAGTGTGCCCACTGACAACCCAATGAAACCTACTGATCCAAAAGCCAGCAACCAACCCTTAAATTTGGAGGGCCGTCCGTCATATGGGGGTGCATCAGTAGAAATATCATGTCATGCACATCGTTACCCAGGATGCCTATTTACACATTTTCGATAGCACTTCGTGCATGGGATATTTTCCTACCCAATACCGATCCAAGCCAATGTTAAATGTTTTTCTAAACAATTTATCAGAGTTCGGTTACCCTCCCGTGACTTCTAAAGACTGGCCAAGTCAGTCACCAGACGTTCACCCAATTGATCATTTATGGGATGAAGTTGAGCAAAGGAGCTGGCCATTCGTATCACGTCCACGGATGTGCTTTTTGTCCACTTGCAACAAGCCTGTAGGACGCATAACGGTTGATACTCGAGTATGATCAGCTCCACACCTGGGTGAGTCCAAGGGGTCGCTGTGAATTAGGGGTGTGCTAGAGTAATTAAAGATGATAATAATAGGGTTTTGTGTAACACCTCAAGAGAACCAAAGCTCTATCCAGGCACTTGCTGCAAGAGAAGGAATAACTCAACACTTGCTGACATGAAATACATCACACTTAGATAAACACGCAAAAATGCTTAGGCCAGCCCGTCAAAGCAAATGAAGACATTTGGGGTCACAAGTTAGTAGGACGCCTGGCTATTAACATGCACTGACTCATGCACAACTAAGGGCACAGAGCATGTACGGACAAAAAAGTTCATTAGGGGCTCACAGAAAGATGACAGGGATATATGCAGCTTTGGCTAATAACAATAATAATATTGCACTTGATAAAGCGCCCTCAGAGAACTTAATCTCTTTCTAGGCACTTTACATTTGCTGCAAAGTGATACGCAATAGAATAGTAAGTAAAATCATGCTTGAAAAACAAACAAAATGAATAACATGGTTAGGGGTTACATGCACTGGGTCAGCATGCAAATGTGGTTAGTGGCAGCATGAACAGTGTCAGCACGCATAAGCACATCGAGGACGAATCACAAGGACCCACTAAATGCTGTCCTAAATAGGTATGTTTTTAAGTTTCTTTTAAATGTGGTCAGGTCAGGGGATGTTCTGATGCAGGTCGGGAGGGAGTTCCAGGCTGTGGGAGCATACGAGCTAAATGCACGGTCTCCAAAGGATTTAAGGTTTGTACGAGGTATTTCTAGACTGTTGGATTCCGAAAAGCGAGTGGTACGATGCTTTGCCTGATGGGGTAGTATCTCTGAAAGATAGGCTGGAGCCATAGAATGAAGAGACCTAAAAGTGAGCGACAAAACCTTGAAGTCAATCCGTTGCTTGACTGGTAACCAGTGCAGGTCGGCGAGGAGTGGAGTAATGTGGCAACTGCGACGCTCACGACAGACAAGCCTAGCTGCAGAGTTTTGCACCAGCTGCAATCGCCTGATCGCACATGCTGGTAGGCCAGTAAGCAGTGAGTTGCAGAAGTCGAGACGAGATGTCACGAATGCATGGACCAACTTGGACGTGGTATCCTTATCTAAACAAGCCCTAATTTTAGCAATGTTATGAAGCTGAAAATAGGCTGATTTGACTGTGGAGCTGATGTGGTCGTCTAACGAGAGGTTGCTTTGGAATATGACACCTAGATTTCGAGCTGATGCAACTGGAGATATGCTGGCAGAGCCAATTTTGAAAGTCAGCCTTTCCAATTTCTGAATAACACTAGGTTTGCCCATAACTAGTAAGTTAGTTTTATCATCGTTTAGTTTTAGAAAATTTGCTGCCATCCATGATCGGATGTCATCAATGCATGCAGCAAGTGAGTTGAGAGAATTTGAGGTGCTCGAAGGCTGGGAGGGATCAAAGCAAAGGTGCAACTGAGTGTCATCCGCATAGAAGTGAAAGCCTAGATTGTGCTTGGCAATCACATCAGCGAGAGGGAGAGTATAAACGGTGAAAAGGACCGGACCTAGCACAGAGCCCTGAGGTACTCCATATTTTAGAGGTACTTCAGATGATCTTTGTCCATTCACGTCAACACTCTGGAGTCTCCCACTGAGATAGGACCTGAACCACTGCAGAGCAGTGCCAGTGAAGCCCAGGCGAGATGAGAGGCACTCTAGAAGTACTTTGTGATCGATGGTATCAAAAGCTGCCGAAAGATCGAGCAAAACAAGAAGAGACACTCTACCCATGTCTGCATTCCTAAGTAGGTCGTTGTATACCCGAAGCAATGCTGACTCTGTGGAGTGATTAGCTCTAAAGCCAGACTGGAACTTACTAGCAAGGTGTGAGGTTTCGATATACGAGTTCAGCTGGTCTGCCACGACCCGTTCCAGTGTCTTTGATAGGAATGGTAGAAGGGAGACTATGCGGTAGTTGCTTAAGTTCTCTTGGTCTAGTGTAGCTTTTTTGAGAAGTGGCCTGACTACAGCTTTTTTGAAAGGTGCTGGGACCTGACCTGAGGCTAATGACATATTAATGATGTTGGTTATGCATGGCAGCAGCAGATCAATGCAACGTAGGAGCAGGACAGTGGGAATAGGGTCCAGAGGACTTGTTGTCTTCTTTGATTGAGATACGAGCTTTAGGACTACATCACTAGTGACCTGTTTAAATGCAGACATTGAGGCGCAGCCAGGAACCGAGGAACAGCATTCTAGTGGGAAGGTTGTCATCGCAGGGATGGATTCCCTGATTTTGTCTATCTTCTGCACAAAGAATCGAGAGAAGCGATCGGCTAGATCATCACAAGGATCATCAGGTAAGGAGCTAACCTGGGAACGGTTGAGGAGATGGTTTATTGTCGACATCAGCATTTTTGGATTGTGCATCTGTGATTCAACAATGTTTCTATAGAAGCTAGACTTAGCCTTTGCTAGGATCGATTGGTACGACCTACAGTAGTCTTCATATGCCTGTCGATGGACAGTTAGTCCGGATCTTTTGTATGCCTTTTCAAGCTTTCGTTTAGTAGACTTGGCTAGTTTAATGTCTGTGGTAAACCATAGGCCGTCTGGGCGGGGGCGCACAGTGCGCTTTGTCAAAGGTGCAAACTCGTCGAGCGTGTCAGCTAGTGTCGTGTTGTAGCAATCTACCAGTGATGACAGATCGGAGGGAGGACTGAGCAGCAAAGGTGAAGCAGATATGCTCGCACGGACAGCATCGATGTCAAGGGTCTTGAGGTTTCGCGACTCACAGGTTATTTTAGAGGAGAATGTGGGCACACACTGTAGATTGAATGAGACCTGCATGTGGTCAGATAACCAGGATTTGGTGATAACTGGTGATGACAAAGTGCAGTTATATGAGAAAATTTGGTCGAGTGTGTGACCCTTGATGTGGGTAGGGCCATGCACATGAGTCACAAGAGATAATGAGTCTGTCAATGTACGAAATTCGGTGCTGAAAGTGTCAGATAAGTTATCAAAGTGAACGTTGAAATCACCCATAACGAGGAAGGATCGATTTCTTGCACACAGAATCGAAATGAGATCGGAGAAATCTGAGATAAAGGAGGATTTGGTACCTGGTGGGCGATAGACTACTGCCACTATCGGTAGCTTGTTTTCGGGTGAGACCAGGACAATTGATTCAAAAGACTGCTTCGAGGGTACCGCAAATGGCTTGAAGTTGAATTTCGAGCGCACGATCATAGCAATTCCACCTCCAGTTTTGATTGATCTAGGGGTGTGAAAGAACGTGAAACCAGATGGAGTAGCGTCTTTAATTGTCGGGCAGTTTATCGATTTCAGCCAAGTTTCAGTTAGGGCGAGCAGGTCGATACCATTTTCAGGAATAAGGTCGTTTACTACTAGGGGTTGAGACTTAAATTACAATGCAGGCAGTGGCATTAGTTGGAAGCAAGTTACGGCTTTTCGGTTAATACGAAATGAAGGCCCAATCGCAAAAAATTCAATTTAGTGAAAGGTAATGCGAGACGACTGAAAGCCGAGGGGTGCTGCGACTACTGCACACTGGAGGAGCAATCAGGTCGAATAGCAAAGCGACCTGTGCACTACAGAGGATATTGATGTCGATTCGATGCCTGATATGGAGTCTGTGAAGCTAAGACAGAAGCGGTGTGACACGGAAGCTGTGCCATTGACAACAGAGCAGTGGAGCTGGTAGGGTAGATCTGTTTGATGCTCATTCGACTTCGACAAAGTGGGGGACTAGGTGCTACTAACCACAGTGGCAAGCAATGAATGTTTCTAGCTCTTCGGTTCACCCGGGGTAAGACTATGGTTACTCCTATACTTTTTATGGGGCTGCCACAAATGATCGACTTTTTCATTGGCCTAAGCATGGCTGAGATGAAGGTTTGAAAACCAAGTGCCCTTTGGTAATAGACAAAATCGTGGCTCCTGGTAGAAATGCAGATGCACCAAACATTTTCTGCTGCTGACTTCTTCAGTCACTCCATATCAGGCTGACATGTTTATTTGCTTCATCGTTCGCTCAGGTCGTGTCACGACAACGCATGAGCCGGCTCTTTTAGTTAGAAAACAGCTGGCTACATATGCCTTTGGTCTGCACATACTTCAGCTCAATCATCTTTTGCAACTATGCTGTCCATTCTCCAGCTGTCTCCTGCCCTCACACCTTTTGTGGCTATGACTTTGCAATTAATAAGTCGACTATCCTTAAAGTCACCACACATCTCACATTTCTTTCTTGCAATGAATAGAGTAATGAATAGGTTACAATTGTGCATCAGAACTCACGAGGCTTCGAAAGCTGTGGCTTATAGTACACTGCGGGCCAGTTGAACAGGTCGATGAGCTGTCAATAAATCTGGCAGATGATGCTCAGGATCAATGCTCAAGCCTCTCACATCATTCATTCTTCTTGACTCTATGGAGCTTCATCAGGTGATACACTCGTGATAGGCAGTTCAAACCAAACCTCGGTAGGGCACTTCCAGTGGTCAGCCAAGTGTAGCTGCGAACGGACATGTAACCTGAGTCGAAGGGACTGAAACAGCCGTGGTACATGTGGTGCTTATAAATCTAGCAAACTGATGTGAGTGCATTTTATAGCAGATTCAGTGAAGAGTGGAGAAGAGGGAGCTTTGGGCAACTAGTGCTGACCTCAGGGTAAATAATTGGATAAGGATATGGATACAATAGTCTATATGGAGTTACAGACGGATATGCATTACATTACATCTGAACAACAGCCATCGAGCACTTGGAAAAGCAGGTGGTTAGCTTGCCAAATAGCAACACCATAGTTCCAATGAAATAACTGCACCAATATAAACGTAGCCAATCATTGTCAAAACATAAGCCTCGTTTTTTCTGATAGCTGAAAGGAGCCGGCTTAAGAAAAATCAAGGAAAGGAATTGCAAACCAAAACTAAAGCACCAGGAGAGGCAAACATCCGGTTTCGGCACTGCTATCTTCAGTCAATTGCTTAGTCGGCCAACTTGCTGTTCACAAATACTCTTGTTTGCTCTGCTTGGACTTCGGTGATCCTAATCATATATGAGTGGTATATAAATAGCTAACCCACAGCTTTTCATACTGAAAGAGTCCATTTTGCTTGTCTTCTAACAGTAAACCCCCGAACAGTATGTGAAGCACTGCCTAGCCAGGCTGCGGGACATTTAGTTTCACTATTAAGAGAGATGGCCGTAAGGATACCCTCATGAATCTAATAAGCATCTTCGATGGCAACCACGATTGTTGGCACGGTGCCAACAAGCCACCCGTATTTAAGCTATACTGTGCTAATGCAAATGTACATGCATGGGCAATCTCCAAAACCAAATAGTCAAGCATTTATCTCGAGAAAAAATCCACTTTTGGCTACAAACATGTTCATCCAGAAGCAAGCAGATAGCAAATGCTTCAACACAGTAGTGTTGCAGCACAAGAAGGTGGAAAGTTGATTGCCATACCAACTTATATGAAATAATACAGATTACTGTTATCAGTCAGCACTAAGCATGTCGAAGGGCTGGGATAATAATAATAATAATAATAATAATAATACACTGGATAAAGCATCATCAGAGAACTCAATCTCTCTCTAGGCGCTTTACAATTCCTGCAAAGGAAGAACTATCAAATGGTATGCATACCTGCATGATTTCTGGATCAATAAAGTCGGCAATATTCTTTCCCTGCCACATCTCGGGAATTATATCGTTTTTCCAATCGTCATCCTTGAGATCCCAATGCTCTGTGAATGAGAAGTGACAGAACTAAGCAAAACAGAATGGTTTTACTGCAGGTATAATTACTGAACAGACCTGTAAGGGCCACAGACACTTTGGGGCACTATGCAGATCACAACTAAACAACCAGAAAGCAGTGGCGACTAGTGCATTTGAAGAACCGTGCAAACACACGTGCTGAAGAAAATACGAGATCTAAAATACCCCAAGAGCTTTTGTGACTTTCATCTATTTAGTCTTGACAAATCAACCATGAAGAACTAATGGAGAACAAGGACTCAAATAACTACTAGTCAGGCAAGATTTTTTATATGCTTGTCTTATCACCATTAAATATTGAACTTACAGCACCCTAAGCCTGCATGGACATATCCTTACTGTAGTAATTGTGTGCCTAGGTACAAATGCAGCAATTGCATCCTTAACCTGGAAAATTCAGTGTTCAGTTCGGCTTAACTAATAATAATAATAATAATAACGAGATTGATAAAGCGCCCTCAGACCTCTCTTCCTAGGTGCTTTAGATTTGCTGCAAACTTACTAGCAATTCAGGGACAAAACCGGTGACCTATATATTTTTAAACCACAAAGGTTAATCACCTTGTAAACGACAAGGATTGTTGACAAAGTCTTAGCAGAAGATCCAATACATAGATCGATTGTATAGGTAGCATTCATATTTCTCAACATCTCCTACCTAATCAGATTTAATTCAACAGCATGCACGAAATCACACTTCAATACAATGCACACCCAAACCGAAGTCAGACTCATTCACGCTAAGCTGAGCATGAACACAGCAGCACAGCCCGACGGTCACTCCTGCCTGACATACACTCAGTTAAAATCTGAATTCAATAAAGTTAGACCAGCCAATCACTAGTGCTCTAGCTTTTTAACCACGAAAAGGTTCTATTAGCTTTGGTACGGTTCGAACTAGCATCGATTTTAAGTGGCCGTTTTAACAATAAATTAAGATAGATAGCAGCTGTGGCAGTAATGCTATCTGCAATTCTTTGGTTAAAAACGGATCACATCAGAGGACTTCGTTCCATAAGTGCTCATTGAACTCCATACTTAATAAGTCTGCCTGGTCAACAGCCTTTAATTTTTTAAAGTCTCCCCTTCCCAAGAAAGATGTCTTACGACTCGGTCATAAATGCTGCCAAATTGGGCATATGTGAGAAGCCTTTCTCTTTGCACTATAGACTAGCCAGCTTTCATTCTCAATTCAAAAGGGTTTAAATGAAGCAAACAAAAACGAGTCTGCTTATAGTGCTACAACATAAGGTAGGGCATAGCTGGTGTGCAGCCCAAGTATAAAACTGTAAAAGGCAATTTTTCACTTTTAATACCAGATGTCTATAAACCCTTTCTCCTACCCTGGCTGCATTCGATAGCAACCAAACAAGGGGCTGGCTCTGATTACTGGATGCTAACTAAGGAATACTCATAGGGCTGCATTCGTCAGCATAAGGCAGGTATGCTTGGCTCCTTTTTGAGACCCGAATACTTCAGAACAAGATATACAAACGCATGCACAAACAGATGCTGCTAGATGACTGAATACTATGCAAGCACGTCTCTAGTTCAGAGTTATAAGACGTCCGTTAAAAAAAAGCCGGCAAAGCTACTACTTACTCTGTAGGTTTAGGACATACTCATCACCCATTTCCAGCTCAATGTCTCGCTCCTACAAAAACGTTATGTCTGGTGATGGCAAAGCATCCAATAAAATGCAGACTATGTAAGGTCACACAGGCGGCCCAAACGACAGCTCACTAGCGAGGCTACTAGGAAATGCAACCCTACCAGTTTCTTCTTCTCTTTAGCAGCTTCGGTAGCCTTGCGTTTCACTAAGACGCTCTCGGGAATGCATGGAAGCCTCGCCTAGTATATAGAGAACAATTCATAGCAAATGCTGCATTCACTAGGCATGAGCAGACGTCCAGGCAAGACGACATTTTCAATGCAGCCAGCAGCATCTGCAACTGCCTCTGATGGCTAGCTGCCGACTCGACTTTTATGGTGACTGAGAAGACATTCCTCACTACCAAATGCCAAGCAGTTCACAATCAACAATGGACATCCTGCATGTCATGTAGACAGCATCACAAGTCGAGCCATAAGTGGGGCATCGTCACGATACCCAGCAGGCACTATAGACAGGTGACATCAATAAGCTCACGAGCACAATGCCGGAACCGGTCGTGCACAAACCTTGTCATCCCGTGGTGTAGGCAAGGCGACGTGTATGCGGGTGATAATCTCGTCCATCTTTTTCCCTTTAGCTTTCACCTCAACCCTGTAGGCTAGCAGTCGGTCGCATGCTTCTGTTTTAACATTCATGATGCCCTCGTCGGTCAGGTTGCTCAGCGGCACAATGGGGAGTCCATCTTTTTGCAAATCTGTGAAAATCTGTTTGTTGCTCTCGCTGAGCTCGTCAAGCTTGACTATGTCGACTTTGCTAGCACAAATGATTACCGGCTTTCTGACGAACAGGGGCTTAATGCTGTTGAACAACTCAAGCTACAAGAAAAAGATCAAGACTGTGTGATTGGTCCTACAGCCAGACGACAGCAGCCACAACTTAAGGCCGATGAGCAAAAACCAGGAGGCTAAAAGCAAAAAAGATCAGTGCCCCATCTATTTAAAAGTAGCTGATGCTGCCTTGAGAGGCGAATCCTGATCGTGACACACGAAGATAGAAGCAACGAGTAAAGCATTTTAGTGAGGCAACATCGACGACTGACTGCACGCCCTTAAATTTCGCAATTAACTCAGCAACATAGAAACTACAACTGGACCAAACTACAGAGTCTCCTTGTTCAACAACTAAAGAGATGGGAGTAATAACGAGGTACAAATATCAGTTACATTGCACAAAGGAGAGTGTAACAACACCACCGAAGGCATCAAAAAGGAAAATCACATTACGAAACACGAAGCAGACATTGTATAAAACAGCCTATTGTTTTGCTTTTCTGTTTTGCACTTCATACCCCCTCAATGGCCCTGGGTCTGCGCACCGTGGCACTCGAAATTATCGATCCCGGGTTTGAGTCCTACAGCATGCAATTCTTTATTGCCAACTGCAAATGAGAATGATAGCCGATAAGGCTATTCTGCCGGATATATAAACGAGGCGGTGGAATAAGAAAGCCAACCTTTTCAACCTGCGATTGTATCATTCTCTCAGTGCAGGGTCAGTCAAATATATTTTTAATTACTAAGCAAAGTTTGAAGTTTCAATATATAAAAAAACTACCAGCTGATTGATTTAACAGCCTCTTTACGCACAGCGGCAAAAGAGCCATAAAGGCTATCACCACTGCTTGCACCGACAATAAAGGATCGATCGCTCACCCCAAGATTCGAACCCACGACCTCGGTCGTGAAGAACAACCGCCTTTCTAGTGTGCCATCACGGCTCATAAATATTATATGAGTTCAGCTAGTCGCCACTACTCGTTCCAGTGTCTTTGATAGGAACGGTAGAAGGAAAACCGGGCAGAAGTTGCTCAAGTTCTTTTGGTTTAGTGTTGCTTTCTTGCATTGTGGCCTGACTACAGCCTTTCTGATAGGTGCTGGGACACGACCTGAGGATAAAGACATATTTATGATGTTATTTATGAATGGCAGCAACAAATCTAAGCGATGCATATAGCATGCCAATGTTTATTTTGATATTGCCAAGGCTCCTTATGAAAGTATTTTATCGCGTGGTCACAACCAGCTACGAGCTCAGAAAGCCACTAACAAGGATTATTGAGCAGCAGAAGCTGCCAATTATGGGGCTTCATTTGTTTGCCGATTTTTATAAAGATTCTTGAAATTAAGTCTTGGTGCGGCATCGTGAACCAGAGTTGAGCCAGGTGTCAGTCAGCACAGATAGTATGCTCACAACATAGTAACTGCCTTAGCACTCATCTGAGACCTTTGTATATCGAATCGCTAACCGAAATAAACAGTAGCTAATATGATTACATGAGCCGAAATCTGCCAATGCATGTATGGAATTGATAAGCAACTGGCCATGACTAGAAGGTTCTGAGGACTTCAATACACTGAGACGGCACTGTGTGTGCATGAGAACATCCATTTAAGGACTGCACAGCAAAGAAAAAAGAACACAGCAAAACAATATCAAATGGGCATGGCCTAACAGCAACATGTAAGGTACGAAACAATTAATGGTGGACAACCAGCACGGACCTGCTGATGCAGATTGTATCCACACTGTTCAGAGACATCCATGAAATACAAGACAGCTGCCTTCAAATGAGCCAGTGCCGTAATGGCTTGCATCTCAATGGTGTTTCTCTGCTCCAAAGGGTGATCAAGAATACCCGGGGTGTCAATGACCTATAAAAGATAAACTAAATACCACCAAGAAGCAAAGCAAAGCAAATCAAAAGAGGATGTTCTTAAAGTTAAAAAAAAGAGTTGTGTGTTGAATGACAGAGCATGTGAGAAAACCAGCATTAATTTGAGCTCATTCAAACGTCTATCTACGTCCGTGAGAGTAACTGTAGATGACGGCAACGAGTAATATACGCCATACCGGAGATAAATGCCACTGGCCCGGACAGTTCTATTTCACTGTGCTGCTGTACCGACAGTAAGATATGCATCTGATGTGGCTAGCAAGTAAGCAAACTTCAGCTTTAAACTTTGCTTATGCAAAAGCATCCCAAAAGACTTATTAAATGGGCCAGTAAAAAGATAACCCGGATTTTACTGTCACTAGAAATGAGATGGCTGTTGCAATGCAAAAACGATCTGGTGAACAGTTGCTCAAGTTGAGTCAGCACCACAGGTACCCAACAAGCAAAGGCCTGCATGCTGATAAACCTAAGACACAAGTACTATGTAGCTCCCTGCACTTGCAGCAGAATTGAATTAATAATCATTCAGGTTCACCAAACAGTAAGCGTAGATTCACAAAGTTGTCATAATAATAATAATAATGCACTTGATAAAGCGCCCTCAGAGAACTTAATCTCTTTCTAGGCGCTTTACATTTGCTGCAAAGTGAAATGCAATTGAATGGTAAGTAAAATCATGCTTGAAAAACAAACAAAACGAATAATATGGTTAGGGGTGACATGCACAGGGACAGCATGCAAACGTGGTTAGTGGCAGCATGCACAGTGTCAGCACGCATAAGCACGTGAAGGACGAATCACAGGGACCCACTAAATGCTGTCCTAAATAGGCGTTTTTAAGTTCCTTTTAAATGTGGTCAGGTCAGGTCATCAAAATAGTCTGCAGCTACCTCGCATTGCACACGTTATCTCCAGGACTTCTACTAACTTTATTACGTTTAGCAACAATAATGGTAAAGAATATTGAACCAACAACAGCTCAGAGAGTATAAACAAACACCTTTCTGGAACAAAAAGTGCATCGAAGTAGGGTTGCTCAAGCATTACTGTAAATCAAGCTACAGGCCCGGTCTGAGGTGGGCACAAACCTGCTAACTAGCTGAGAAAATCCCCACTGCCTTTCACACTGAGTAAAGATATAATTAATCTCCATCCTAAATACCACAAACTCACAAAGAATATGTGGGTGTTGCAAAGACGTTTCTATTTTGCACTCAATACCTAAGTAGCTTTCGCTCGAATTCGGCAGCCAACAGAATATCTCGTGCAAGAAAGAGAATGAGAAGCATAGCAGAGTCAGGAGGGCAGTTGAGGTAGTGAGTAGCATGAGAGTAGCAGTGCAGGACGGCTGGAAAGGAAGTTCCACAGTCGGCAGCAAAAGAGTAGAAGTCGTGTAAGAATTGTGTAAGTGAGTTCTAAAGTCTAGAGCCTACAGAGCAAAAGCTTGTCACCAAAGGTCTTTAGGACGAGGAATGGAATAATTTATTTGTAGTTCATAGAGTATCTGGGGGCACGAGGAGGCTGAAATTGGTGAAGCAGTTCAGCTAGACGTGAAGGAGCCGAGCTATGGCAGGCCTTGTGGGTTGGCATAAGAAGTTTGCTCGTTATCCGTTGATCAGTGTGGAGCTATCCTAGCTCCTTCAACAAAGGACACATATGGCTTCACCTTTGGGATTTGTTGACTAGCCATACTTACATCCACTTTTTGTTCTATTGATGCTTTTAGAAATATCCAACAAATGAATTTAGATTACATAAACATCTCGTCAATGGCCAGTATTCCTACGAGCCTGCTATGAATAACTGTTGGTTATCAATGATTACAAAAGCAGCTGAACATACTACCGGCTTCTTTCATTCAGCCATAGTGGTGTATAAGAACCAAGAGTTTTTCTTATTTAGGACTGCCTGCAATACAGTAATAATAATAATAATAATAATAATAATAATAATGTACTTGATAAAGCGCCCTCAGAGAACTTAATCTCTTTCTAGGCGCTTTAAATTTGCTGCAAAGGGAAATGCAATTAAATGGTAAGTAAATCATGCTTGAAAAACAAACAAAATGAGTAACATGGTTAGGGGTGACATGCACAGGGTCAGCATGCAAATGTGGTTAGTGGCAGCATGCACAGTGTCAGCACGCATAAGCACGTGAAGGACGAATCACAGGGACCCACTAAATGCTGTCCTAAATAGGCGTGTTTTTAAGTTCCTTTTAAATGTGGTCAGGTCAGGGGATGTTCTGACGCAGGTCGGGAGGGAGTTCCAGGCTTTGGGAGCATACGAACTAAATGCACGGTCTCCAAAGGATTTGAGGTTTTTCAGTAAGTCTTTCCATGCACTGTCTGCGTATTTTAAGCCACCCTTGCTGACATCTTTTCTTAAGCCCTGGCGGCAAGAATGCACGATTTAGCTGATGGCCAACAAGTTGTCAACACCACTTATACGCCAAGCTCGGCAGTGATATCCAAACCAAACACGTAGCATTCCGTTGATTGCTCACACGGTGAAAAGAGAAATCAATGAGATAAATGTGTCATAAATATATGAAGCCTGAGTTGGCATGCCGAGGGTGACAAGTAGTTTGGTCATAGAGGAAGCAGTGCACTTGCAAACGGCACCGTATAAAAAGAAAAAGCAGGCAGTGTGCTGAGTTTGGTCATAGAAGCAGTGCGCTTGCAAACGGCACCAAGAAAAAGCAGGCACATTGTACTGAGTCTCACAGCGGTGCTGCAATAAGTACCGATATAAATTGCAGGGCTAGTCCAGCTAAATCCTACCTGCCAGCGAAGGTACTTGTAGTCTGTGTGACCAATGTAAAGAGACTTCGTCGTGAACGGGTATGGCTGCACCTCCACGTCGGCACGAGTTATCTTATTTATAAAGCTAGACTTGCCCACGTTCGGAAAGCCACATATGAGTAGAGTTCGTGCATCCGGATCAATAGATGGCAGACGTGACATATGCTGTCTAATTTCTTCCAAGTAAACCAGCGGCTTACTTTGCCTTTTCATGATTGTGCACATCCTACAATAAGCAGTATGTTATGCCCAGCACAACTCAGCAGCCATACTAGTAGCACCATACCAGGCATAAATATGCTAGGCAACCGATCTGCATACCTGCCGAGAGCTGCTTTCTTAAGCTGCTTGCAACGGTAGAGTGTATCAGAATATTTCAATAGCTTCACATAATCTTTAGCAACACTACAAAGGCAAGATGCTGTGCCATAACCTGTCAATGCCAAGGGGATGATGGTTCATGCTGAAAAGATCACGGCATACGGTGAAGCTGCTGTGAGATGGTTGCTCGATACTGCCGGCAAGGGCACAAGTGTGCATACTTGTCCACGAGATGTCTAGCTGTATTTATTTGTCCAAGGGCCATCTTGTAATGCTCTTTGTCGTATAATATGTCCATCAGGTCTGCGTAGAACGGGTGGAGATCCTACACAAGTAAAAATTATGGCTTCAGCTGAATCACTACGAGGCAAAAGTAATGCTCACTAACAACTACTGGGGATAATAGGGTGTCTAACACTTACATGGCACCTCAAACGTCAAAGAAAGCAGCCACAACTCACGTCAAGCTTGGGAAAGTCGTCCAGAATGAGAGTCAGTTTATCATGATAGCTTTGCTGGGTGAACTTCACTTTGCGCATATAGAAATGCCTAATTCTTGATATCTTGTAGTTCTTGTGTATCACGGTGGGCGTCTTGCGCTGGGTCTTCGACAACACGATGTCGATAAAATCCTACGGTGGCCACGAAAGCCTTTCAAAATCAATCAATCAACACCGCAACACAGTGAATAATGATGCTATTTTCAAAGCACCACGAATACGGTCAATGACATCAGGGAGTGGCCGAACGGTGTAACAATCGAGGCTAAACCAACGAACCTTGGCTGTCGGAACCACCGTTATCTTTTTGAAGTTGTATTGGCTCATGGTTGAGGTGGGAATCGGTGGACTTCAAGATTTTTAAAGCGGACGTGCGCTTCGAAAACGTTCACTAGGAATCACGCTCAGGAAGGTTGACGAGGGCAGTCGGCGAGGGAATCGGTCGCTGCAGGCTGGTTCACGTGTGAGGATTCTGCTTCCGGTTCTGGTAGCGGTTATCAGCGAGTGCTGAAACTTAGCCAGTGACTGTCCTGGTAACCTAAATGATCTATTTTCTCTATAATCTCACAACATTTAACTATTATTTATTCTTTGTGGAAAATTTCTGCTAAAATTTTCTTAAATATCCCATGCAATGCAGACGGTCAAGCTCGCGCGGCGATGCAGCCAATGGACGCGTTTACTCGATACTTTTACATGAACGGCGTATCGACAATCCAGTCGTTGCAAATATACTGGAAAGTAAGTCAAAGCACAGCAGTTACTGCCTGTTATGGCCGAGCGCTGCCAGGCCTATTTCAGCAACGTCCTATTTGCCACTCAGCCGGAGACTAATGACCGCTGTTGCAGGAACCGCCGGTATCCGCTAGGCCGCTGTAGACATAAGACAAAGTAAGGCACAGTACTAACATTCTTATTAGCAGCAATTAACTATTACTAACAGAACCATTTCGAATTTCTGATGTTTTAGCGGTCGCGTAGCATATTTTCTACGTGCACCTTCCTCAAGCAGCAAATGTAAAGCGCCTAGAAAGAGATTGAGTTCTCTGGGCGCTTTATCAAGTGCATTATTATTATTATTATTATTAGTATCGAGCGAAAGGAACAAACGGAAATACCGGTTACACGGGGTACTATGGCATGTTCAAGGGACCTGCGTATCCTGAAAAATGCTCAAGTTTTAGAAGAGAAAATTTTCTACAGAGTTTTTTGGTATGCATTGACATTTTCTAAAAGCCATCTCATCTGTCGGATTTGTGTATTAGTTCTACTAATGCATGAGTTAAATTACGCGGAAGGCTAACGGAGGCATGTTTTAGAGATATGTACCTTGTTTCAGCTACGTTGCTGAGGCCTTTAGTCCCCCGTTGAAAGCCGACCCGCAAGCGCCGTTCACTTTTAGCCTCATCTCCACGAACCAGGTACCCTGGCCAGCGGATTAGCAGGGACGTGCCCCCTCCCAGCGGAAGAAGTAGTGCCCCGACCATGAGTCGTCCTCATTGTCTGAGTTTGCATTGCCGTGGCGGTATCGAACTAACGTCTGCACGAACTATTTCGTAAGTCACTTGACGCCGTATCTACATCTTGCTCATTTCCACTTGAAAGAAGTCATTACGGCAACTGGCCCGGCGTTTCGCTGCCAGTTTTTGCTACCTGAATAGAAAATAAATAAATTAATAAATGTAATTCATTCGTATAGCGTCCTAAGAGAACTTAAATTATATCCAAGCGCTTCGCATATGCCATGGGGCTCGAGCCCACGACCTTGTCATCAAATCCATTCAACTTGACCTTGGATCGCGGCGAGCACCTAATCGCTAGGCCAAGCCAGCGAGCTTTAATAAAGGTAGCTTAATCTGGAGGTGCATAGCGAGGAGCAGATTTTTTTAGAGGGCACTGAAGACGCGTGTCTGGCGGTGTGTCTCCGGCGCGGTCTCGAAGTCAGTTTCAAGAGAGGGCTGCAATTTTTTATAAACGTGGGGTCAAAGAAATTTGCCGAGCCGAGCACCTGCAGCAACCAGCTACAGAGTGAGTTGCCAGATTTACATATAGTTTTATATCGACGAAAATGTGCCTTTCAACAGCTGTATCGTGGTCGGTCCCAGAGGCGGCCACCCAGCTTAAAGGGAAGGCTTTACTGAGGCTTTAAAGAAGCTCATGTCTATCGACTTCTGGTTTGCTTGGGAAATTCTAGAATATTCAATTCTAAAAAGCAGCTCTATAACCAGATACGTGGGCGTAACCTTCTGGTATTAGCTAGAGCATGTCGCCTAAAGATCAAGCAATCAGCCGCAACGTTCTTCATTGCTCTAGCCGGCTTCGCAGAAACTATCTACGTGGGTACATAGCTCACGCTTTCCTTCCGAGGCGTAGCTAAATAAGAAGAAAGACAGTGGCTACGGTCCTCTTTACCGGTTACCCTTCTCCACCCGATAGTACAGATAATACTGGCACCGACGGCTCATTAAAGCCAGCTGCAGCTTCAGTCGTGTCGACATTTCAGAGTGTTGTAGGCCATACCCATCACCAAAAACTTGCAGCAGGCTGAATGAAGAAGAACATAAACTCAGCATACCTATGAAATCACAAGCTCGGGGTTTGCTGATTCTTCATAATAATTTCCTCAACGAAATTTGGAGTACGAAGCGAGACACAGGCAATATAAATTGGCAGCATATACTGTATGGTAGTAATTTCTTCTGAGCGCATCGATTGTATACTTCTGTTAGGCAGTGGATTGCCAAAGCATGCAAGCGTGATAGGAAAAAATTCGAAAAACCTAGTACCGATAACACAGCCGCTTGCTGTAAGCAAGCTAAGCTATGTTATCGGTATTGGGTTTTTCGAATTTTTATTTCGTTATTGCTAAGTACCGTGGGAGCTTTTTCACAGGGTTTGACGGCGGCTGCAGGCTGCAAGACCAGAAGCGAGATGACGGCATAGCTCGGCGAAATGGGCAGCGCCACGCGCTGGCTTGTGAAGGTGAGGTGCTGAATTCCTTCGAAGTAGCAGTCCGGGGCAGGATGCATTGAGCAGGTGACAGTCCGAACGGAAGTTGACTCAAGTGGACTTCTTTGGACTCGCAGAGCTTGCTCTGGCAGTGAAGAGACCCACCGGAGATAAATAGAGGGGATTTCGAGGAGCACAATCGCGGTCGAGTTCTCTCGTGGATGTCATTCCGACAAGACGTTCAGGACTTACGATCACCCGTGTAATAGTAAACGTGAGTCGCGGGGCCGAATTTTATCCCGCTAAAAATGCTGAATACTATTTAGCTAATTGTAATGAAACAGCTTTATAAACACGCTGTAAGTGTTACTCACAGACCTGCAGTCAGATTCGGCAGTCTCGGCTCCAGCTCCTCCAAGGTTTTGTAGCTAGCTCATTCATGCAGCCGTGCTCTTCTCGGTTTCGCTCCAGACTGTTTCAGTGTTAGTTATTCGAGAAAGTTCACCCGGTTGATTTAACTTCCGCTTGGCTTTCTTCAAGCTTACGGCCAGCCCCATCCTCCTGAGCGATCATTAGAACATGGCTTTCGTGATGGAGGAAGGAAATGGCCAGCCGCCTGCCACCTACCAGTAATAACAATACTAATATATTTGTATGGCGCCTCAGAGAACTGAGTCTCTTTCTAGGCACTTTATATAGGCTGCAAAAAGAAGTATGCTCAAATGGTAAGTGAACAATATCAAAAAGCACGATACTAGGGGATCGGCAGTTGTCTACGTTTGGTTTGAATCCAAGAAACAACAGAAAAATAAAGCCTGATGTGTGCAGTAAACAACGACTGTCACCGTAATGCATGCGATTACCTCGCGGGTCACGTCGTCCGTTAGGCTTTCCTAAGCACTGAAGAAGGCGTGCCTTGGTGACACCTACGGTCGGTCGTGATCGGTTCCGTCTGTCTTACGTTAGGCTGAGCCAGCAGTCAGTCCTCTCAGCAATCAGCCATTTTGAACCTCGATACTTCTTTTTTTATGACCAAGAGCGAGCTTGGAGGCTTTTGCTCCTCGCGGGTCTGACCTAAAGGGCGGACTGAGGGTAGCGAAAAACAAAGAAGCTATTGGCGTCCAAACCCTTTTTTTGGGGATTTCCCCATACTTCGCTCTCAGAAGCACGGTCGACCTCCCAGGTGACCAGCACCGGGGGTCCACGCTTTCGATCTTTCGGGGACGGCTTCTGAGCCTTGTTGACGGCGTGAGCTAAACGCCTTTGACGAGCGAGTTCTGGGATGGTTTTCTGAGGGGGCTATCGGTTTTTCACATGGGCGGTAATACTTTTCAGTTCGCTAAAGAGTGAGTTCATACAAGGCAGGTCTAAATATGACTGCTTACTGGTGCGACATAGGCGCGAAAACATGTGTGCTCTCCAAATGGACGTAAACGTTTGTTTTTCGACGAGTGGGTCTACAGGGCTTCTATTCGGCGGCTCCTCGTTGAGAAACTTCAAAAGAAATGCGAACACTTTATTGCAGAAGCTAGAAAAACTTTCCTGACTTATCGCCTTTGGTTTGCGGCTGCAACCCAGATTTCTTTAGAAGAGGGATGCCACTTAATTCTTTCAGACGGGGCTAGCGAGATCTTTAGCTCGCAGGTTCAGAGCCGATTTCCTGGCACGCATATCCTTTCGTTAGAGAGACGAACTCGTTCCTTATGCAGAAAAGAGACTACTCTCACTTGGAAGGTCTAAAATGGTCAGTGGATTGGCGCAAAGCTACAGTCTCTCAATGAGCGGTAGCGCTTGCAGACGGTAGGTCTGAAGAGGCTGGCGCGTCATCTGCACGAAACGTTAGATTTGCCAAAGTCTGGCAATGCATTCCTTCCAAAATTGGGTCAAGAAATTAATAAGTGAGGCTAAGCAGTCACGGGTTTGAGAAGTTACGGACGTGAGATACATACCTGTATTTTAAAGTCGCGCCTGTTAACATTGCCCGCTCCTTTGGGATGCAACAGAGTCGAGGCATTTACTCTGCTCCAGCTACTCCATCAAAAAAAAACATTGCTTACAGTAACTAAATTTAAGTCAACGGTACATGATTCGAATAAGCCCGTGATAGTTCAGGCAGCGTTTTTAAACTCAGGCGTGTGTATTTCACTGGAATAATAGTTACGCACTTGGTAAAGCGCCATCAGAGAACTCAATCTCTTTCTAGGTGCTTTACATTTGCTGCAAAGGGAAACGCAATTGAATGGTGAGTAATATCATGCTTGATAAGCGACATGAATAACATGGTTAGGGGTGACATGCACATGGTCAGCATGCAAGTGTGGTAAGTGGCAGCATGCACAGTGTCAGCACGCATAAGCACATGAAAGACGAATCACAGGGACCCACTGAATGCTGTCCTAAATAGGTGTGTTCTTAAGTTCTTTTTAAATGTGGTCAAGTCAGGGGATGTTCTGACTCAAGTCGGGAGTGAGTTCCAGGCTTTGGGAGCATACGAGCTAAATGCACGGTCTCCAAAGGATTTGAGGTTTGTACGAGGTAGTGGTAAACTGTTGGATTCCGAAAAGCGGGTGGTACGATGCTTGGCCTGTTGGAGGAATTGACCTGAGAGATAGGCTGGAGCCAAAGAATGAAGTGACCTCAAAGTGAGCGACAAAACCTTGAAGTCGATCCGTTTCTTGACTGGGAGCCAGTGCAGGTCGGCGAGAAGTGGTGTAATGTGGCAACTGCGTCGCTCACGACAAGCAAGCCTAGCTGCAGAGTTTTGCACCAGCTGTAATCGCATGATTGCACATGCCGGTAGGCTAGCGAGCAGTGAGTCAAGGCGGGATGTCACAAATGCATGAGCCAACTTAGACGTCATATCCTTATCTAAGCAACCCCGGATGTTAGCAATGTTACGTAACTGAAAGTAGGCGGACTTAATTGTAGAGCTGATGTGGTCGTCTAACGAGAGGTCACTTTGGAACATGACACCTTGATTTTGAGCTTATTCAACATGAGATATGCTGGCAGAGCCAATTTTGAGCGTTAGCCTTTCCAATTTCTCATTCACACTGGGTCTGCAAATAATTAATAAGTTAGTTGTATCATCGTTTAGTTTAAGAAAATTTGGTGGCATCCATGTGCGGATGTCATCAATGCATGCAGCAAGTGAGTGGAGAGAATTCGAGGTGCTCGAAGGCTGGGAGGGATCAAAGCAAAGGTACAACTGAGTGTCGTACGCATAGAAGTGAAAGCCTTGATTGTGCTTGGCAATCACATCAGCAAGAGGAAGAGTATAAACCGTGAAAAGAACCGGACCTAGGACAGAGCCCTGAGGTACCCCATATTTCAGAGGTACCTCTGATGATCTTTGTCCATTCTCGTGAATACTCTGGAGTCTCCCGCTGAGATGGGACCTGAACCATTGCAGAGCAGTACCAGAGATGCCCAGGCGAGATAAGAGGCGCTCTTGAAGAACTTTTAGAAGAAGAAGCAGGATTTGAATCCGGAGCCTCACGGTCCAAAGTCCGCCACATACTGGGCCTTCCAGAGAGTTCATGTCGTAATAGTGCTTATAATAGCGTCGTAATAGTAGTAAGTATGTGGCTCATAGGTGCTCATCAGCTTTTGAGATAAGCTAATGCGCTTTGTGTCATAATCGCAGCAAAAAATGTAGCGGCAGGCTAAAACTTACTAGGACCCCTAGCTAGTAACATGCACTACTTCGTGAATAAGTCCTGGTTTGACCCAGGGGTTAAGGTGCTCACCTTTGACGACCGAGGCTGTGGGTTCGAGCCCTGTCGCATATGTAAAGCGCTCGGATAGAGAGACAGCTCTATACAAATGAATTATGTATGCATATACTATATATACATATATGTGTGTGTGTGTGAGTGTGAGTGTGAGTGTGCATAAGTAAGCATGCAAAACTCGCAGTAACAAAACATCCAATTTCACCACTGCACAGAGATAGCAGAGTGGAACAGTTGCGTCTCCAGCTGAGACTTAAATGAAGCCAAGTCAATGCAGGTTGTGACAGAATCCAGAGGTGAATTCCAGTATTTCTGTGTTAATGTACTGACGGCCATATCGTTAAAATATTTTTAATTGATGCGAGGAACGGTGAGATGAGTGGACGCCGAGGATTGGGTGGCACGAAAGATCAATGGAGGAGGAAATAAGTGGAATAGCTAGGCTGGCGAAAGCAATTATAGTGACATGTAAGCCAGGCAGAGAATCTTTAAGTCAATTCAAGGCTTGATAAAGACCCAGACAAAAGTGGTGCGATCTGGCAGCTACGCAGTTGATGACAGAACAGACGAGTTTGTTGAGTTTTGTTTGAACATTTTGCGTTTACATGGCGATATATGTTGGGTTAAGGCTGCAAATTTAGTCCTCTAAATTTATTTTTCTCTATATTCAACCTGAAAACTTGTTCTGTAACTTTGGACCTTCCAATGAAATGTAATGGCAGCAGAATGCGCATTCGTAAGTTAATAGTGGTGTGCACCTAATGACCGCTTTTATAAATGACCTGGTGTAGGTTTTAAGCAGTTCATTGAGCTAAGTGTGGTTTGGCGCCCTTTACAGGAAGTAGGCGACAGTAAGAAAAACACCTTCGTGTCCAAGAACAGGTGTGTATTCGGGCTCGTAGCGCGACGGGTCACGACCGTCCTCTCCTGCGCCTGAGTTCTCAATGCCACTTCTCTCCAGTCTGTAAAACACCACCGTAATGTCCCGCCCGTAATGCACCGCCACCGGGGCTTTCTTTGGGTGGCCATTCTAGCCCATGGGTGTACGCGCTTGAGTCTGATTGCAATCGACTGCTGCTCGGTCGTTGCATTGCTTCTACGCGGCGTCTGCATCTCAGACGGACAGAGGTAGTCCACGGTAGCCGTTTGATTAAGATCTGGCACGGCCAGAGAGGTGAGGAGTCTGTCTGTAATCGGGCCGAAATCGTAATCGTTTCTGTAATCGGGCCAAAGCTCCGCTTATGAAGCCTCGATGTGCAACTGAAGACTGTACGGCCATAGGTAGTCTCCTGTTGGGAGAGGTTTGAAATATGCATTTTCTTTCTCTGCATGCATACATTCGCAGAATTTTATGGTCACACTCGTGGTCAGATAATTAAATACCTGTTGTCAACCTCAAAAAAATCTTAAAAGCTACCGGCTCCTCATATTCAATACAGCCACTTGACTTGTTGGAGAGTTTTTCATTTGTTTTAGGACAAGATGAGCGTTATGTTCTTCTTTTCCGAGATCAGCGATCCTTGGTATTCTTTTTTTGTCGCCTTCCCTGTGGCCTACTACTACAACGTGGATCTGGGCATCAAAGTTCTCTGGGCAGCCAGTGCTGTGGACTGCTTGAACGGATTTCTTAAGCTGTAGGTAAAACTCATTGTGAGCGTAGGCTATGTTTTATCCCTCACCTATATTGTTTTCAGGATTTGCTATTCAATTCTTAAATCTGAATATCATCATATTCTTTGCGACTAAGTCCTCGGCTTAAATTCCTTAAAACCAAAGGCGGTTAAGGTTTAGACAGTCTCTGTCGCTTGGTCCCTATGGGGTCTATTTTTCGTCGATTTGATCGCTCCTAATTGCGTCATAATCGTTATGATAGAACACTTAAATTGAGATTCCCACGTATTTCGAATTCCAGACACTCATTACGGTTGTACCGTCTTCATAGTATTATAAATATCACTAGAGTGCAACATAAGCTGGACGTGACTGATTTTTCGTTTTCTGACTCACGAACGCACTCACTCACTCGTATTCAAAAGCACGTTGATTGATTGTCACGTTTTCAGCCTTACGTACATATATGCCGTAAAATCTGTCTAGAAGCACCGCGAAGTTGGTCGGTTGGGTCCTTGTGCACATGCAGCACGTGCGCCGCATGCGGCAGAATTGTTCTTTGCTCATTAAAACTCTCAGAGGCGTCCAATGAGCTATCTGCAAGCTGACGGTGATAATTGCGTACGCCTAAACAAAAACTGAGAAGCATTCCTGACTTAGGACGACACTCGATGATGGAATTTTTCGGAAAGTAAGTTCCTTATAATAATAATAATAATAATAATGCACTTGATAAAGCGCCCTCAGATAACTCAATATCTTTCTACGCGATTTGCATTTGCTGCGAATTTCTTACAGCTTTAGCTCATTTAAAATACAGTGTATATGCGATATATACTGACCATAATTTAACCATCAATGTGCAAGTACTGTAGACGTGTGTCTGTACCTGTGATTAGTACAATTAGCTCTTGAAGTCAAGGTTCTTTTTCGAAATTGTGTTAAACCTCAAGATACCGGAGTTAATTATTATTATTAAAATCAAAATACTTCACTCCATGAACATCAAACCGTCAATTGTCCATTGTGTTGACGCAGTTCACAAAGAATAGCATTATTATGAAATATTTCTGCACAACCATCACATAGTTTTACTGCGATAGATTTTATTGCTCTCGAGTCTGTAGTGCAGCTAAATGCTGAACCTCCTCGGTAGCAGCTGCTGCTGCAGTCCTGGAAGGGAAATAAATATGACTCCAACATCTGACCACGGCTGGAATTTTGTACAAAACGTTCTACATATAAATAAATAAATAAATATATATATATATATTAATATATTTACATATTAACTCTGTACATATTTTTATCTTTTAATCTTTAAAGCGGCTTTAAATTTACAAGTACCGTGAGACCGATTTTTCCAAGTGGTCGCAGCAGTGAAGTAGCTATAGAGTAGGGGCGTGTTTAACTGTGATCACCGTTAAGGCATTTTTTGTATCATTCTCTTTTAGTGCATCACCTGTAAAGGATTTTATCTCTTGAACGACGCGCTCAGGGCCATGAAGTAATTCATTGGCATTAACAGTGCAGTGACTTGCCGACTGTCAGACATTGTTCAGATATACTTACTAGAAACATAAATCTACTGTAGGATCCTGTTTGGTCACAGGCCATACTGGTGGGTGCACGAATCGCCTTACTATCTTACAGCACCGAAGATAAATCAGTTTTATCTGACGTGCGAGGTTAGACCAGGCAGTCCTTCGGGCCATACAATGGTAACGACTGCAACTCTGTATACATTCACGGCGTACTTCCTACTGATGCAAGGGTGGAGCAGGCAGGCCCGGTAAGGTCATGTTATCATGTGTCATGTGATCGTGAGCAGCTCAGCATTATCATGCAGGTTGCCATATATTCGTACTCAACGATGTGCTCCAAGAAAAGGTTGCGCCTAACTATTTGACAACGATTCACTTATAATTTAAAGTAGCCGTGACATGCTGACCATTAAATTATATTTCAAGTTCATTGATTATAAAACAAACCCACTCAGGAGTGGTGTTACTTTGCACTAAATGCTAACGGGATGACACCACAAACAATCAGGGTTGCTATAAGAGTATGCAAAAAAGGCTGCTGAAAAACCGAATGTAAAAATAAAGGATGAACGATTCAGCATTCTCATTTATAAAGCGATGGAAGAGCTTTAAGTGCTATCATCTTGCTTACAGTTGGTAATACAGGATCGCCCGCTGCAATGAAGTTATGTACTGCCATCACAGAGCTGATTCAAAGATATCAGACTATTGTGAAAATAATGAGCTAGAAAAAGATAGCTACACTTTTCGTGGAATCTTGAGAAAACAATACAAGTCACTGCTCAACCAACCATACTAAAACCAATCAACCACATTGTGCTCTTAATGCGTCTGGTAGCTTTACTTTCTATCTGTGGCTGCTGACACAATCCTAGCCGATGGGTAAGGTGCTTGCACTTCTCGACCCAGGTCGTGGGCTCGATACTTCCCTGCCATCTGAAATAGACGGCTACAAGTTCACGGTTATTATTCTATCCCGCGGGACTGGTTGGTACGTACCGGATGAAGCGCGAATTTGAGACTTCTGCACGCCCGACACAGTCCTTCTTACAGTCGCGTTGGTCTGAATCTCTTTCTTCTCAGGCTGCCCCTCGCACCACATTGTATCACTCGCTTCTGACTCTGCATGTTTAGCTGTGCCTCTAACTAGCCTCAAATCCTGTGGACACCGTGCCTTGAGCTTCCAAGCTACTAAAGCGAGGAACTCGCTATCTAAGGCAAAGCCAGGATTTCCATCACGAAGCGACAAGGCCCGAAAGGAATGAAAGATTATAGTGCACAATCACAGTGTTCATTCGACACGAACTCGGCGATTGCTCATCAGCTGAAAGTGGCTCATAATTTCGTCGTTGGTGACGGTCACGGAGAGAAATAGCGGGTGGCTCAGGTCGCTGCCCTGCTATAAGGGGTGGCAAATGTCTCCCTTGCCCCTCTGGCTCCGCCACTGTAATGCTACTAATAAACATCACCATGTCCTCTGACTTGATGACACCTTAAATGAAGCTAGAAACCTGCTTGTTCTAAATAGTATTTGCTGCTTCCAAGTGAATTGTCCTTAATGTGAGTACTTGCTGGAATCGTTCATGTTGTTATTACAAATTGAAGCGCATAAGAAGTTCCTAGAAAGATATTTACTTCTGTTAAGGTCATGTGCAAATGCGTTATCAATCTATATAATTTTGAATTTATAGATGAATACGTTCACCAGGTCCGTACTCCCGTAAACAGAAGTCTACCAATTCGTTAACCGGCGCTGACCAATGTGACTACAGCCGGCGTCAATATACAAGCGGTAGGAAAATTAAATACCTATATTTAAGAACTAAATTTCATTGGAAAATGATCAAATATTGCGAATAACTGAAAGTGAAAAAGTATCAAACTTTGATAGAATTCAATCAGGAACAAAAATGAGTAATGATGTTTTACTGAAAAAAATTAGCTTGGTAGTTCTTTGATAATAAAAGTCCTACCAAATACTTTTCCAAAAAATGCTTTTTTACCCTTATAAGTATATTGCCGCATTAAGAAAGAACCGCAAGATTCACTGGCCTTAAGGGGCTGGCTCTCCAACTAGGTCAGCGAGCACTCAGGGTTCCGAGTATTATTTCCCGTTATTTTTCACGAATATTCGCTAGCTGTCGTTATTAATGTGCACCGAACTGTCTTCGGAAACGGTGAGGTTTGATTAGGTTGTAGAGGAGCGCCCGCTAGACAGTGTGGGTTCATCGGGGCTCTGGGTGCATAAGCAGGCCGACGAAGTGAGTTGAGCGCTCGATGCCTTCGTTTTGGCAGATCTCTGAGCAGCTACAGTAGTCAGGCGGTGCTCGTGACCCGTAAGTTGTCATGCCTCGCGTCTGGACCAGCTACTGGCGTAGCTACTTTAGTGCCACGCAAGAGGTCAGGCCAGGGCATTAGCTTGCTGAGGCTGTTGACGTAGCTCGAATGAACTGGATTCGCCTAGTCGCTCATGCAGACCGGTGGCTCAGGACGGACTCGTGCATCGACCGAAAGCGTCGCCAGTTTTTCTGTGGTAAGTGACAGCCCCTCGCACGTAGTCACCATTAGATTAATGGATAGGCTCTACTACATAGAGTTATTTGTCCTCATCAAAGACCATCATTTGCTCGATTACGAATCTCCTGCCGCCTGGTCGCAGTCTATTGGCTGACTCGGATAACAGTTGCAGTAGCTGGGTGATTGCTCTGCTGCTGTGCTTACCGTCGTCGGCGTGACATATGAGCGCAAATGTACTAAGTAATAAAAAATCTACTGCACCTGAGGCTGTTTAGCTTTCACATTCTCAATATTTCTTTAACGTTTCTGGTGCATTGTTATAATGGTAGCTGAGATGGCGGTCTCGATTCTGGCGTCTTCTAGCATTCTTAATTACATACAATTCATTTGTATAGCGCCCCAAGAGAACTTAATCTCTGCTCAGGCGCTTCACATATGCCTCGAGACTCGAGCCCACGACCTCAGCCAGACCTCGGTCGGGGGGCGAGCGCCTTAACCGCTGGACCAAGCCAGCCCGGCTTTAGATCGATCGTGCAAGATTGGTTCAATGATATCTTATATGATGCTTGCTTTTGCTGTAGATTACTGAATTATTTTCAAAACTGTCAGCATCTCTAATTAAGTGTGCATTCTGTGCTACTTTCCAGATAGACATCTAATGCCAGTGATACGATAGTCATCTTCGATGGTCATCTGATTTTCAAAGAATTCTGTCAGAAAACTGCCTTTCCGGCTAATCATCATATTCACTAACTCTTTGTGGTGTGGGATTAGCTACAACAACGGCTAGCAAATTTGCTTACTATCCACGAGCGTAGCGAGAAAATTTTCTATAGACCATTTTCTATGGGCCACCTATGAATTTCATTGAAAATTACTTTAATAATTACTAGCTGGGCAGTGTGTTATTTCTTTCGAAAGACATGTGTTACAACAAAAAACCTTCTTTCAAAGAGTTTCCTGAAATCAAAATGACAATCCAGATTAAACTGCGTGCATCTTTTCATCAAACACAGGACTATTAATGGTATTGCGTCAGCTTTTAGCATAAGTGGCGCACCCGTCGTCAGCTGTTTTGCGTCTACTCCTAATAGGCAGTGGCAGCTGTTTTGTGGCTACTCCGTGCAGGCAGTGGTGGAACCAGGATTGTCATCTAGGGAGGCAAGATCAGCAAATTGTTTATGTAGTGGGCACGACAAGATTTTTTGAGTAGGCGGGGCCAGATCTGCAAAATAGGAAAAACTGTAGCATAAAATCGTAGTGTGTATTCAGCAAAAACTTAGCGGTTGTTCATCGAGTGGAATTAAAACATAATTTCTTAATTTTCGTCGGTCTCTGGCTGGGGGGCCGTAGTAATAGGAGTGGCGCAGCTCGCTGCCCCAGTGTAGGTGAAAAAATACCCCACCTATCCCCTGGCTCCGCTACCACTAATAGGTACAATCTTTTCTGCATATTTCGATCAATTATAGCAGTGATTGGGATTTTCTTGAGCAGCGATTAAATTTAATATAAAATATTCTCTTGTAGAGACATCAATAGTGACAATACTTTGCATAGAGCCATACAAGAACTTGATCTCTTTATAGGGAATTCACATAGAGATTTCGCTCTTCCAAGTCTCACTACTTTATGTGGTAATATATGGTACGATGCAAAGAAGCTAGAGATTGTACGCGAAAGACTAGTTCATCGCTCACTGGTGAGATGCATTGACAGCGTCAAACGGCTTGTCCCTGCCGCTCGTCCATCTGTCCATGTGTCGCTCGCCGCTCTCACTGCCGGTCTCCTTGTTATTGCCAAGGGTTCTTTCATTCACAATAGGCCAAACATGAAAGCGACGTCCACGAAAACCAGGTGTATTTAAAGGGCCCATAGCTGGGTGAAAGGGGCCGACCTCATATGACGTTTTAGTATCGGAATTGCTTACGTGTACTTCATTAATTGAACGTTCGCTTGAATTACTGCCAAAATGCACTTTTACTGAGGATAATAATAATAATAATAATAGCTGATTCAACAGCCTGTTTTGTATAGCGACAGAAGAGCTTTTAAGGCTATCACCACAGCTTGCAGCGGCGATAAAGAATCACCCACCGCAGGATTCGAACCCACGACCTCGGGCCGAGGTCATGAAAAGCAACCACCTTACCCAGTGAGCCATCACAGCTCAGCAAGGATGTACGCGCTTGATGGCTTGCGTAATTGGTGTGCTCGATATTTTTGGCTAAACATGGCTCGGTGGAATTACGATGAACGTCGTTGATAAATTTGTAATTTTAACAAGTTTGAGAAAGGTCTTAAATTCCCCGGAATAAGTGTAGAGATTGGGGAGGTCAGGAAGTTTCAGAAAGTTCTAGCAAGCTGTCAGGAAATCTTAAAGGTTCTCATCACTCAACTTTCTAGAAGGCTCTACAATATTCCCAAGAAATCGAGTGTGAGGACGTGAGCAACGAAAGACTTCAGTAAAATTAAGTTGTGTTATTTGAGGAAGTGAAAATAATGACGAATTTTGATCCGAATTTCAATCCGAAAAATTTCTAGCTCACCATTCTTGATAATTGAAGCACACGTATATATAGATGTATATATATATATATATATACATACATTTATATATACGTGTGCTATACAAATTATTATGTATTCATATACAAATGTATATACAAGACCTAAACATATATATATATATATATATATATATATATGTTTAGGTCTTGTATATACATTTGTATATGGATACCCGCACACACACACACATACACACACGCAGATATATATATATATATATATATATATACACATAAGGTCGAGGAAAACGTTCGTGTACCGCGATAAATATATAACAAATATATATATAATATAATGTCGGCATATTATATAAAAAAAATATGTAATGGTGTATTTTAGGCTATATGAGAGTGAATTTACATCCCGGCTGTTGGCAAGAAAAGAGTCTCTTCGAATAAAAAATTTCTTTGATGTCATATAATCTCGATCCCATGTGAAAAAGAAAAGTGTATGCAAAAATGTAGCTTAAACCATAATTGAGGTTGCGTTCATTAAATTGTTACAAGAGATGAATATCAACGGGGCCTCGCTGTCGGTGCAGAGAAAGCGAGTGAAATGGGTGCGGGCGTAGAGGGAGCTTGCTTATTGCACAGAGGACGAGAAAGACAGAAATTCCAGATAATAAACTTATTTAGAAGGTTCCTGCCTGCCATTCTTGGCTGGAATGAATTATGAAAACACTTTTATGCACAGCTCAGAAAATAACTAACGGCTTCAAGGTGAACCTGGCCATATTTTACCCGATAGTTTATAGAAATTCAAAAACATTTCGTAGTCTCCTGTACATTATCAACCTGGCTTGGTTTTATGAAAGGCGTTGGCTTGAGACTGGTTGATCAGTTCGCAGACAATAGCTTACGAGAAAATCACAAGCCGCAATATCTTCAAAGACACAAGTTAATTCATACAGCCAAAGCTTTATTAGCGACGTGTGCGGCATTAGCGACAGCAGTGGAACGTTATTGCGAGCTTTTAAGTGAAAAAGTCCTGGATAATGGTGCTGTGCAGCTGAGAGATTGGTTCTTCGCTGCAGAAATAGGGCAGAGTTGTATACTAGTGCAAGTTATCTATGGGCCTAACGCCTAATGCAAACGTTAGTTTCAGCGCGTAAAGCCGATTCCTGCATAACCACTGGGTCTTAGCTCAGGGAGTAAAGTGTTTGCATTTCACGATCAGGTTGTAGGTTCGATTCCTGCAGCAGGCAATCCTTTGATGCTACTGCAAGCGGGAAGATAACCACTGAGGCTCTTCTACCGCTACGTAAATGATGTTGCTTGATCAGCTAGCCCCTAATTTTGTATCTGCTAAGACGTTCAACCCCTGACTCATATCTATATGTAAAATGAAAATGGCATAGCACATGAAAAAATATATACATACCTGCTTGATAAAAACTTCAGGTTCCACTATTTAGCCAGCAATATACTAGTAGTTTCCCAAGAAGTTGAAATGGGCAAAGCATTTTTGGCAAGAAATTCATCTTCGTGCCTGGTGCAGAATAGTAATAATAATAATAATAAATTTGCATAGCGCCCTCAGATAACCCAACCTCTTTCTGTAAAGTGCCTAAAAAGAGATTCAGTTCTCAGAGGGCGCTATAAAAAAAATATTATTATTATTACTATACACGAGGCAAGAGAGTGGTCAGGAAGAAAGAAGCCTTGGTCCGCCTGAGAATTTCTCCAAAGGCTCACATTCCATTCATACCGGGTGAAGTTCTTACTAAGTCCGTGAAAGTGCATTTACAGAGCACCATATGCTCGGGAATGACCGCCGGAGAACTGAAAAGGCATTTAAACTAACTCCGATCGCTCACGTTTAACATTTATTGTACGCAACTTTTGCATCACATTTTTAATATGCAGCTGTGTAATAACCTTAGTAATTAGTACGAGCATAAATTATCTGTGGTGGCATTTTAAAAATTGTTATCGAATGTCTTATGGCAAACAAATACCCACGATGCTTTGTTAGAGCCACTGGTTGGCGACACCTCAACAGTGTTGCACGGCAGAAATTCCGTGTTGAAAGGCACAGCATCACAGTTATATTAGCTACTGTGGCCCCTACAAAGCCGTACCAAGCTCTCTGAAGATTCAGTCATATTTGCATTAAAAATTAGATAGAGAGTTACTGGCAGGTTTCTGCCAAGGATTGAGCCAACTATCCTAGCAAACTGTCTACACAGTAAGGTCAAGGTCAGTACTAAGACTAAGTAATAATGCAAAGTTCGATGTGGTGTATTGCTTACAGTCAACGTTAGCTCGAAGACCAAACAATTATGCAATAATTCTGTGTTGTGCATGGCTGTCTCAAGAATAGAAGTCCATCGCTTTTACCCGTTGCTGGGTATGTGCACTGAATTCGAAAAAATTGTCCACGGAACTGCACTTCCAAAAACAGATAGTGAGAAACCGCTGATATTTGATTGGTGTATACCTTTAATAAAGCAGATAAAAAATATATGACAGCCAGTTAGTCTTGTCGGCAAAAACCACATCCCCCAGCAAGATTTAATCTTGGGGTCTGAAACATAGCTTCTTGGCCAGCTGGTGGATCAATTAAGTCGACACATGTAGGGCTGGATAATGAATACTGGCATGCCTAAACTCTGCTGGCTCTTAGCCCAGCGATAAGGGTTACACTAAGTTTTAGATCATTGGTTTTAAGTCCTGTATCAGGATATTTATGATAGCAATATTCTATCTGTATTTCACCAGAAAAGAACTAGGAGTTGATCTAGGGGGGATTTCTGTAAGAGAATCAATCACCAAGGGTTAATGTCATGCAAGGTGTAATGTTCAGACTAACAAGTAAAACCACCCAAGAAGCTACCGGTTAGCAGGACTTCTGACTTTCTGTAAAGTGCACCGAATCATTCACAGTTAAACACGCAAGCATGAGATACATGAACAGAAGTCAAGCTCAGGAAAACAGTTCATTCTTCATAGCCCCGTCTGAAAGCAGAGTGAAAGTCATTAAGGCTCGTGTGCTGCTATAGAAATGAGGCGGTTGAATTACAAGATTTTCACTATTCTTAGAGACTGCAGTATGTGGCAAGAAGCTGGCAGGAATAAAGAGATAACTGATCAGTTACCTCCTTTACTGCTCAGGCAAAGGATGCCTGGCAGAAAGAGATGAAGCTCTCAAGTTTAGCACAATGCAAACGTATAATTATTAGTGCATGTTCATGTACAGACCGCAGGCTATTCGGAAACAGCAATGACTTCTAATACATGCAAAGCTAAATATTGCAGTACTATATAACAAAACTAACACGCATCGACATGCCCGATCTTTTTTCTTTCGATGTGGTCACTATATTTCTCTTTTGAGCCAAAACGACTAATCTGTCTGCTTAAATGTTCTTGCCCGAACTATAATAAAGGTAACCACCGAGCACTATACATTGCTGTGCTACAGGGTGTTTAATTTAATAATAAATAACCTTAAATCCTTTGGAGACCGTGCATTTAGTTCATATGCTCCCAAAGCCTGGAACTCCCTCCCGACCTGCATCAGAACATCCCCTGACCTGACCACATTTAAAAGGAACCTGAAAACACACCTATTTAGGACAGCATTTAGTGGGTCCCTGTGATTTGTCCTTGATGTGCTTATGCGTGCTGACACTGTGCATGCTGCCACTAACCCCATTTGCATGCTGACCCTGTGCATGTCACCCCTTACCATATTATTCATTTCGTTTGTTTTTCAAGCATGATTTTACTTATCATTCAATTGTATTTCCCTTTGCAGCAAATGTAAAGCGCCTAGAGAGAGATTAAGTTCTCTGAGGGAGCTTTATCGAGTGAATTATTATTATTATTATTATTAATTCACATATCTCTTAACTTTGATTTTTCACACTTGGAGGACAATAAAGTAATACAAGGTTTTGAATTATACATCATGCTAACCGAAGTGTCGAGTAATACTGCGTTGAAACTAAATTGGTTTTTCCTTTTCATTAGGGTTGGCAAAATGCCTTTTGTCATTGTAGTCACACGGTCAGAGTTTTGCCATGGACGTTCCTGGCAACCAATAAATTAACGTCCGAGTCAAATCATTCACTACAGATGACACTCGCAGCTAGCTTAAACTTGGTCAACTGAGCCCTGTATCCCTATGGGGGTGCGACGATTTAACGTTGACATGTCTTTATGTCTTGAAGGCCGTTCCATTGGACTGCATCGTGGCTAGTCGTATCATTCTTTGCTGTGATGGTCTGCTTGTCCAGAATGTCCATCGGTGCACAGTTTCCACATCAAGCAGTGGCTGGCATATTAGTAGGTAAGTAGTTAGACATGCTGTTCGCTTGCAGGTTGCTATAAACTAAGCTTATTCAACCGCCCATAGTTCAGCTTTCAGAGCAGAAAATGAAGTTACCAGTCCTTGCTGGAGATCCCCCTCCTCTCTCTCTCTCTCTCTCTCTCTCTCTCTCTCTCTCTCTCTCTCTCTCTCTCTCTTTCTCTCTCTCTCTCTCTCTCTCTCTCTCTCTCTCCCTCTCTCTCTCTCTCTCTCTCTCTCTCTCTCTCTCTCTCTCTCTCTCTCTCTCTCTCTCTCTCTCTCTCTCTCTCTCTCTCTCTCTCTCTCTCTCTCTCTCTCTCTCTATCTTTCTCTCTCTCTCTCTCTCTTTCTATCTTTCTCTCCCACTCCATGCACATACTTCAGTGTCACCAGTGTGCATTGTCTGGAAGGGAAGTACTTCAGTGCTCAGTGCTTATTTTCAATTCCGTTCTGTCAGTGTGCGGACTGGCATCAAAATTCGTACCGCAGCAATCGTGCCCCATCCGGTGCTTCACTCTGTCCATTCAGACAGTGTACCGGTGTGAGATGAGGACGTTTTTCAGTCGTGAGCTACTCATATGCAGCCTTGACCTCTACTCTACCTTACTCCGAGCCAATTATGTCTTGTGTCCCTTCACTGACGTCGTAGGTGGCTGGAGCAAGACACTACTGCTCAGTTGATCGATGCTTAATGAGGCCGTTTGAAAGGCAGAGAATATTTGTATACGCCTGCATAAAAACGCAGCTGTCACAGAGCACATGCTAAAGTTATGTAATACCAACATAGTGCTGTACTGCCTGGAAGGCTACCTTGGAGATCAACTCGATCCAACGGTTTTCTGCCATTGAGAACTACTCTTTTTATGACGCTTAGTGAGAGGAGACACGCCCATTTAAGTGCATTAGTACGTATCCTGCATTATTATCCTACACATTAGTACGTATCCTGCATGTGAGAGCATGCGCAAGAGCATGCACTTGCGCATGCTCTCACATGCTCTCACATGCTCTCACATGCTCTCACATGCTCTCACATGCTCTCACATGCTCAGACATATCCGAGCACTCGAGACACACACACACATATAGTGAGAGAGAAACTCATGTATGCCCTACCACTTACCTCCCTAACAATTTTCTGTTATCAGAAGCTGCAAAAGGGAAGGAGCACTTGCATGAAAAGCTAAGCAATTTACTAAAACGTGACCTTGTACCTGTAAATCGAAGTCCTTCTGGTGGCACACCGCATAACCAGCCATGATGCGAATGCCTTTAGTGGCTCGGCTCCCTAAACAGCATGGACAAGATAGCGTTGCGAGTCTGCAGCCAAATTGTCCGTCAGCTGAGAAGAAGTATCAAGCATTTAGCTCTAACTGCTAGCGCACAACAAGGAAGAAGTCTTCTTGCCACTTTGCTTAAGAATAGGCAGTCCAGCCTTTGGTGTCCCCCTTTCCTGTCAATGCCGAGTGTCACTTATCACGAGTGAGCCACAAGCCACACCCCCATGGACGGCGCATCGCATGCATCCGTTTCTGTAGGCGTCGTTGCTGCGAGGAAGCTCATTCACATTCCCGTGCTTCGACTGACTCTGTGGGGCCATGCGCTCCTAGCGGTCTCGCTCCTCTGCTGCATAATATTCGCCGAGGGCATCATGCACCTGCTCGGAGTGGACGCGGGCTGGTCTATAGAGAAGGCGACCGAGTGGTGCGCCCGAGTGGAGTGGATACGCGTGGACAAGACGGTCACATTCAGCATTGTGCGAGATGCAGCGATGATCACAGGTGACTTGCCGAGCCTCTTTCGGTCAACCAAGGGCTTACACTGGCCATGCGCCACCTTGCCTCCCACCCCTATCTCCACCCCCAGCCCCCCACACACACTCACTCACACAAACACAGAGTCACACGCGCACACACAGACACACGTATGAGCAAGCAAGTGCATGCACACATGCACTTATGCATTCTCTCACACTCTCTCAGGCTCTTTCTACTTGCTTACTTGCTTGCTCCTCTCTCTGCCTGTGTCTGCCTGTGTCTGCGTGTCTGCCTGTATCTGTTTGTGTCTGTCTCTGTTTGTCTCTGTCTGTCTCTGTCTCTGTCTGTGTCTGTCTGTGTCTGTCTGTCTCTCTGTCTGTGTCTGTCTGGGTCTCTGTCTGTGTCTGTCTCTGTCTGTCCCTGTGTGTCTCTGTGTGTCTCTGCCTGTCTCTGCCTGTCTCTGCCTGTCTCTGCCTGTCTCTGCCTGTCTCTGCCTGCCTCTGCCTGCCTCTGCCTGTCTCTGCCTGTCTCTGCCTGTCTCTGCCTGTCTCTGCCTGTCTCTGCCTGTCTCTGCCTGTCTCTGCCTGTCTCTGCCTGTCTCTGCCTGTCTCTGCCTGTCTCTGCCTGTCTCTGTCTGTCTCTGTCTGTCTCTGTCTGTCTCTGTCTGTCTCTGTCTGTCTCTGTCTGTCTCTGTCTGTCTCTGTCTGTCTCTGTCTGTCTCTGTCTGTCTCTGTCTGTCTCTGTCTCTGTCTGTCTCTGTCTGTCTCTGTCTGTCTCTCTCTGTCTCTCTCTCTCTCTGTCTGTCTCTGTCTGTCTCTGTCTGTCTCTGTCTGTCTCTGTCTGTCTCTGTCTGTCTTGTCTGTACTGTCTTCTGTCTGTCTCTGTCTGTCTCTGTCTGTCTCTGTCTGTCTCTGTCCTGTCTCTGTCTGTCTCTGTCTGTCTCTGTCTGTCTCTGTCTGTCTCTGTTCCTGTATCTGTCTCTGTAGTGTATCTCTCTTGCCTGTCTATGGACTCGTCTCTCTCTCTGTCTAATCTGTCTCTCTCTGTCTACTTCTCTCTCTCTATCTCGTGTTCTCTTCTCTCTTCTATCTCTCTCTCTCTCTTATCTCTCCAGCTCTCTCTCCTCTATCTTCTCTATTTATCTCTCTCACCCTCTATCTCTCTCTCCTCTCTCTCTCTCTCTATATATCTCTCCATCTAGAACTCTCTCTGTCTCTCTTTCGTTGCTCTCTCCTCATACGTCTCTCCTCTCTCTTGTACTATCTCTGTCTATCTCTCTCTTCTCTATCTGGTATCTCTCTCTCTCTCTCTCTCTCTCTCTCTCTCTCTCTCTCTCTCTCTCTCTCTCTCCCTCTCTCTCTCTCTCTCTCCCTCTCTCTCTCTTCTCTCTCTCTCTCTTGCTCTCTCTCTCTCTCTTTTCTCATCCGTCCTCCGTCGTCTCTTTCTCTTCTCTCTCGTTCTCTCGTCTCTCTCTCTCCCTCACCTCTGTGTCTCTCTCAGTTCTCTCTCTCTCTCCGTATCTCTTTCTCTCTCTCTCTCTCTCTCTCTCTCTCTCTCCCCGTCTCTCTCTCTCTCTCTCTCTCTCTTAGTCTCTGCTTTGTCTCTCTCTCTCTCTCTGCCTCTATTTGTCGGTCTCTTCCGCTCCATGACAGTACTCCACTGTTACTGGGACACAGTGAATAGTATGGTGAGCACCGTAGTGCAGTGGTTTGCACTGTTTTTCTGTTTCGTTCTTCAGGATGTGGACTGGCAACAAAATTCGTGCCAAAGCAAATGTTGGTGCTTGATCATGCTCCACCCTTTGCCAAGTTCATTCAAACAGTGTTCGGTGTGGGATGCATCGTCATCTACGATATATTAGTGGGCCCGTCACCTTCACTTACACCGATGATCTACTATACGATGAGTTACCTCAAACTTGCCGTCGTGCCATGCATCGTCATTAACGATGCAGGCCTCCTCACAACACTTGTACGGCTAACGGCGACAGCATTTGCCAACGATTCCAGACAGCCTGCAGGAACCATTCGTAGCCTTAATGAGATGCTGCCTAGCATGCATCGTCAACAAATTAACGTCTTGCCTGAACAAAATATGGGGCTGAAACATAATGTCCGATGCTACGATGACAGCGATTCGCGCAACACCAGCAGCAACACCAACCCTACCGGCAGTAGCCAGGAAAGCTCAAGTAGCGATGACTGGTGAAATAATGTAAGCCCACATTATCGGCTAGACATTAAACCACCAGAGCAACACTCGGTTGACTGGTTAAATACCAGTAACCTGTTGCCTTGTGCTAGCTAGTCAAGGCTGCAACCCACTGTACTAGAAAGACAGATGCTGTTGTAGGATGTTACAGTTTTATTTTGCCACCTTGGGCTTAGGTTTGGCTTGGATGGTCTGAGACGGCGAAAAATTAAACCACATAGGTGCGTTTGATATTCGCTACCCTGGCTGTGCATGACGTGCAAATATGCCTAATCTGCCTGTGAAGCAGAGTATGCAGAGAGTTTTACTTTGGCACACAGAGTCCAACAGACGCTTTGCTTGGGTTTTATTCTTACTGCATGCAATTTATTTTTCTAGAATCCGATCAATTAAACTAATGAATGCTAATCTCTTGCCTTCTCCGAACTTACTGCTAATGCCACGCACGTAACTCCTGTCACCCACAATCCTCTCAAGCACACTCCAATGCAAATACACAAACCTGGCTAAATATAACAGTCAGTTTATTTAGAAATATTCCGTGTGCTTGAGGTACCTACGTCCAATACCAGGCTTGCCTGCTTAGACAAAGTGCTCAAAGAGCCGGTTCGGACTCCGGCTGGCCTGTGAGAAAACTCTTAGTCTACCGATTGCTGTCCTGCCGAGGGCTCGCCATCCGTCTGAGGATGATCTTCCTTCGATCCCTTAACCGGAAATAGGAATCGTCAGCAATTGTTGCCTTCCCCGTCAGCGTTGCTGTGAATCTCTCTAACTTAGTGGTCATCCAGCCTGCTATATCTCTGGCGGCCTAACTTGATGCTTGCCTTTGGAATCCTCACTCAATATGCAATAAGCCCCTCTTAATAAGCGACATTGCTTCTGAAGAAGACCTCGACACCTTGACCGAAAGCTAGCCAAAATCGGTAAACTCCCCAACTATTAACGACGTTGCCCGAATGGCTTCTCTTCCTTTCACACTCCTAGATCGATCAAAACTGGAGCTGGAGTCGTAGTTATTACATGCTCATCCTTCAATTTCAAGCTGTTGGCAGTCCCTCCGAACCAGTCTTTCGAATCTATTCTTTTGAGCTCACCCGACAACAAGCTAACCGGGTGGCACTTCGCTGCAATGGTTCAGGTTCGACATCAGTGGGAGACTCCAGAGTACGTATGTGAATGGACCAAGATCATCTGGGGAGTCACTGATATATGGGATACCTCATGGCTGTGTGCTTGATCCTGTTCTTTTCACGGCTTATACTCTCCTTTTTGCCGATGTGATTGCCAGTCACAGTCTTCGCTTTCAATTCTATACAGACTACATTTAGTTGTACCTTCGCTTTGGTCCCTCCCAGCCCACCAGCACGGCAAAGTCTCTTAACTCCCTTGCTGCATGTACTGATGATATCAGAACACGGATGGTAGCAAACTTTCTTAAATTGAATGATGACAAAACCAACTTACTAGTTGTGGGCAAATCAAATGTAATTCAGAAATTGCAATAATTAACGTTCACAATCGGCTCTGCCAGCATATCTCGTGTTGAATCTGCACGAAATCTAGGTGTCCTTTTCCAAAGTGACCTTTTATTAGACGACCACATCAGCTCCACACTCAAATCGGCCTACTTTCAGCTACATAACATTGCTAAAATTTGGGCTAGTTTAGACAGAGATACCACGTCTAAATTAATCCATGCATTTGTGACATTTAGTCTTGACTTCTGTAACTCACTGCTTGCTGTCCAACCGTCATGGGCAATCAGGCACTTACAGCTGGTGCAAAACTCGGCAGCTAGGCTTGTCTGTCGTGAGCGTAGCAGTTGCCACATCACACCACTTCTCGCCGACCTGCACTGGCTACCAGTCAAGCAACGGATCGACTTCAAGGTTTTGTCGCTCACTTTCAGGTCCCTTATAATATAATATAATAATGTACTTGATAAAGCGCCCTCAGAGAACTTAATCTCTTTCTAGGCGCTTTACATTTGCTGCAAAGGGAAATGCAATTAAATGGTAAGTAAAATCATGCTTGAATAACAAACAAAACGAATAATATGGTTAGGGGTGATATGCACAGGGTCAGCATGCAAACGTGGTTAGTGGCAGCATGCACAGTGTCAGCAAGCATAAGCACGTGAAGGACGAATCACAGGGACCCACTAAATGCTGTCCTAAATAGGTGTGTTTTTAAGTTCCTTTTAAATGTGGTCAGGTCAAGGGATGTTCTGACGCAGGTCGGTAGGGACCTTCATTCTTTGGCTCCAGCCTACCTATTAGATCTACTCCCCGACCAGGCTAAGCATCGTACTACCTGCTTTTTTTAATCTAATTATCTGCCTATACCTAGCAAGAACCTCACATCGTTCGGAGACCGTGCCTTTAGTTCGTGTGCTCCCAGAGCCTGGAACTCACTTCTGAATTATGTCGCGACTTCTCCTGACTCTACCACATTTAAAAAAAAACTAAAAACGCACCTATTTATTGCAGCCTTTAGTGAGTCCGTGTCATTAGTCCTGTGTGTTCTTATTTGTACTGGCACTGTGCATGTCACTCCCAACCATGTTAAGCTTATTGTTCATTAAGCTTGCTAACACTTACCATTCGATCGCGACTCATTTGCAGCAAATGTGAAGTGCCTATGAAGAGACTGAGGGCGCTAAAATAAATGCGTTAATTACTATTACCCGAGAACTATTTTCACTCCGGCCACATGTGGTTGGGGTAGGAGGACAGAGATCTATTCCTATCCATGTTTCTATTCCCTCACCACTAGTAAGAGGACTCCAAATTGATTCGTGTACTTATACGAAAGTTTTCTATGACCGTTTATACGGAAGTTTCCGATATCCGCAGACGGCCTCTACTTTTCTTGCTGAACACCGGACCTCAGGATTGCTGCAGTTGCCAATAGGAGTCTTTTTTCTCAGCTGCTGATTGGCTGGCTCACTCCTCCCTGGCAGTTCGCCGACTTCCTATTGCTAGCCTAAACTGCCTCCCTAATCTCCAGGCTAACGCATTGCCTTCCTTTTAAATAGTTTAGGCAAAGGTCAACCCCCAGCCAGCGTTTCAGAAAACAGTTCACCTAGAGGGAAGGCTTACGGGAGTATATTCAGGCGGTGCTATTGGCACTAAACCGCGTTGTGCCCTCCCACTCTAGTCGCTCGTATCGCAATTGTGATTTTCTGCGTAGCCGTATTCATTCTGGGTTTAACGCTCGCTCATCGTTCGATGGCAGATTTTTTGCCTAGCAGTTAACGCACTGCGCATTCTTCTTCAATAGCCATTCACGGACCAGCGATTTTCTGTCTACAATTCGTAAAGCTGCTGTTTCCGAATTATGCCAAGGTAGTGATAAGCAAAAATGCAGTGTGCCTTTACACCTGCCTCCCCAAGGGGGGAGGAGTCGTTTCTGCTCGGCAATCATTCATCCAAAAATAATGCCCAAATGGCGATATGCTAGTTGTCCGGTTCGGTTCTTGTCTGGTTGGTTCAATGTCTAGTTGCTGACACTCAAGCCGTCTGAAGAACACGTTCTAGTGCGTGACGAACGATCGCCAGTTTCCTTTCCTTATCAACGATGCTTCCTTCACACTTTTCATTAGAGTGAGAAGGGTGTCTCCAGTAAGTAAGCTGTGATTTGGCACTGATACAGACTTTCTTGCGTTCATTTGAAAACATAATTTCTTGTTTTCATGGAGAGAGATACAGTTAATTTCTGGGCATATCGACAAGCTCTCTGGGCTTTACGTGGTTGTCAGCGACACAAGTTCCGCCAGACGAATCTGGTACATAGCAACGGAGATGGCGCTCGGGTAATAATCAAGTCTGGAAAAAAGGAAGTCTCATGGTAGCAGCTGTAGGTAGACTAAAAATAGGACTTGGTAAAGGGTCCTCAGTGTTGGTGTATGGGTAGGGTAGAGCTGTTGTACCCTGATAAATTTGTGTGAGAAGTTACGGAAGTCAGGGTGTCTTCCTGATAATGATCGCACTGGATTGTATCATTTAGCGCTCTTGGATCACTTAAGTGCTTTGATCGAGTGCGTGGGCATGAGGGCATTCGAGCACCGAGAGCATGCGGGCCCGGTGCTAAGGCGTCCCCTGTTTCTGTCTAAACTTAATTCAGGGCCCGGCGGTCGGTGTAGATGATTTAGCTAGCCACCAGAAAATAAAGACTATAAAAGTATATTCTTACATCCTCCATCACTCCCAGGCAAAGTCACACCAGAGTGGCTCACCTAGCTAGCAGTGATTCAGTCGAGCAATGTCAACTACTAGGCTATCTTCTTAGGGTGCTAGTAAGAGGACAAATCATTCTCTACATTAAGGGCGTGAAACCTGCTGACGACGACGGTGCACTAAAAAGTGTGGCTCGTCAGGTTTGACTGGACGAGAATTTCACATCGTGGTGAGCAAAGCTCAGCCAACCGACGTTATCCTGGTCCTACTTCAGAAAAAAGCTATCCCTTTTGATAGAATGTCAGCTTCGAGTGATAGTAATGATATTGCAAAGGGATTATCAGAGGCTCTTATCTCTAGATACCACATGGATGCAAGTACGAAATAAATCCCTGGATGCAGTACTGATGCAGAATGAAATAAAGAACAGTCGAGAGCAGGAAATGGTACAAGAACGGTTAGATGCTGACAGCGAGCAACGAACGTGAATGAGGGCTGGAACAAGCTCGGCTATATCGCATGCACTAAAAAGTTACATGGTATACGGAGATGTGGATAATGCCACGGAGAATACAGCTGTGATAGGAGGGCAGCACGAAGAGTACCGCGAAAACAGTGCTCGGTTTGACGCATGCTTGCTGTTAAGTGCACGAATAATTCGGTGTCGGCGAATTTATACATGTACTCCAAGCTAAAGCTACATGGAAAATAATTATAGAGAAACAATAGCAGTTCTTCATAATTGAAGATGTGACATTAAGCAATCGATTTGAGTTATGCAGCTTCGGCAGCAATCCAACTGCTAAGACGTTGTGTAGGGCTGGTGATAAACTGTAGCACGTGTTTAAAATTAAGTTTGACTCACCAGCTGATTTAAGGGCTACGTGCCTAAGCTAGTTTTCAGCAGTAAGAATGATCAAACGCAGTACAACTTGTTCATCTGTGCATGTGTGGTTCCAAACTTTTCGAGATCAATATTCTATTGCTTTCGAGCTCCTACCCAAAATCGCCAAGTGCAAAGTCGCACCAAAGAAAAAAAAAATTGCCTTAACCTCAGCCAGATCAGTATTGCACCAAGAAGGACTTCGTCGGGATAGAAAGAAAGAATACGTGTCGAATTGATTGGACCCATGACCTCGAACACAGGCGAGCTTATAATCAACTTGAAACCTTACTTCGACAGGCAAGAAATTGAAAATGCAAAGCGATAAAAGGCCTTTTATTAGGCCTTATACTCTCATGCATCGACACACAATAAAAAACAACCCTGCATGTTCAGCGCACTGCCTTATATTATGTTCCAACTTGATTAAAGCATGCACTTCCAATAACAATATATCCAGTCTGTCTTGCAAGCTTTGGAGTAGGGTGCACAGCAAGGTTCACCACATTTGCACAAATATATGCCAATAATTTAATCTCGACTGGCGGCCAAGGAAATATTTGATAAAAAGAACAAACACGGTAGCAGTGAGGTCTCCATAAAAAATAATTGAAACTACTCACTGGGAAAAAAAGTAACGGCATTCACGATTGACAGTACGATTTGCATGGCATAAGATAAAGAAAAAGGCATCCGATCACTGCTATAGAGGGCACACGAGGAAGGCAAATGAGCAAGCACTGTATAAGACAGACGACCAAGGTGAGTGCATCACAGGTTCAGAGTTATAGGCACACTCTTGAGCTTGAACTTGGTCTTGTTCTTGGCAGCCTGAAAAATGTCAATATAGGCTAGAGGTTCCTTTCGGTGCGTGCAGCCACCGCAGGCTCGGTTCGCAGCTGCGCAAGCTTGTAGGTCTCCAGCCCTCATCCCCTCGGGGTGGAAGCCCGACCAGCCCACTTGCATGCGATGCACGGCCAAGCGAGGCGAAGCGAATCGTCACCCGACGTTCAAGGTTAGTCTATAGCGGCAGCTACCGGTTAATAAAATTCTTGCAGCAAGCGCGTCCAATCCGTTTCTGAACCAGAATGGTCTGTTTCGCGCCGGCAACCGTGTGTTCACATGGCCGGCTAGCTGGAGGAGGAAATATGACAACTCAGACAATGCCGAGTCTGTGCCGCAGCGGCGCAGGGCATTACCTGTGCCTACGGCTGCTGCACGTAAACATGGCAGCCCCGCCCCCCACATACAACCTGAAATAAAAGTCCTTCGACTCGACCACGTCCGTTAAGGGAGCCCCAAACCGAGACTCCTGCCTTTTATCATCATGCAGATGACAAGAGACGAGGGAGAGAGAGGAGAGAGAGAATAGGGAGGAGAGAGCGAGAGAGGAGGGAAGGGGGAGAGGGGGCGGATAGAGAGAGGAGGGAGGATAGAGGAAGGGAAGAGCGAGAGAGAGAGGAGGGATTGATGTAGGGATGGGGGAGGAGGAGATAGAGAGAAGAGAGGGGAGAAGGGTAGTGGAGAAAGAGAGGGGGGGAGAGGGGGAGCGCGGGAGAGAATGGAGAGGAGGGAAGGGAGAGGGGGAGGGGGGGGGAGGAGAAGGGGGGAGAGGGGGAGGAGAAGGAGAGCGAGGAGTGGGAGAAGAGGAGGGAGGAAGGGAGGAGGAGAGGAGAGAATGAGAGGCGAGAGAGGAGGAAGAGACAGGGATGAGGGGGGAGATGAGAGACGAGGAGAGAGGGAGAGGAGGAGAATTGAGGAGTAGGAGGAGGAGAGGAGGCGGGAGAGAGGGAGAAGGAGGAGAGGAGGAGAGAGAGGAAAGGAAGAGGAGGTAGGAGGGAGAGATGTAGATGGGGGAGGAGAGGACAAGACAGGGAGAGGGGGAGGAGAGGAGGGGGAGAGACAGCTGGGACGGGGAGGAGAGAGAGAGAGGAGGACCGAGAGGAGAGGAGAGGAGAGAACTGGGAGGAGAGGAGGGAGATGAGGGAGAGAGGAGAGGAGAGGGGGGAGGAGTTGAGAGTGAGAGAGAGAGGACGGGAGAGAGGGGTGGAGAGAGGATGGGAGATGAGGGAGAGAGAGGAGGAGAGAGGAGAGGAAGAGGGAGGGAAGAGGAAGCAGAGGAGGAGAGGGAGGAGAGGGTAGAGAGCGAGGAGGAGAGAGAGAAGGGAGGAGGAGAGAGAGGCACGAGTGACAGCAGTGGGGGGATCGAGGGAGGAAGGAGGAGAGGGAGACAAGGTATGAGGATCCGAGGAGAGAGAGAGGGAGGAGAGCAGGACGAGGGAGAGAGAGAGGGAGAGAGAGGGAGGTAGAGAGAAGACGGAGAGAGGAGGGAGATGAGAAGAGGGGGGGGGGGAGGAGGAGGAGCAGAATAGAGAGGAAGGAGGAGATCGAAGAGAGAGAAGTGGAGATGAGGAGAGGAGACGAGGAGGGAGAGGGAGGAGAGGGGAAGAGGGGATGAGAGAGGAGGATGAGGGGAGAGAGAGAGAGAGAGAGAGAATGGAGAGAGAGCGAGATGAGAAGAGGAGAAGGGGAGAGGGGGAGAGAGGAGGGGAGAGATGAGGGGTAGCGAGAGGGGAGGGAGCTATCCTCCTCTGAGGCGGGGAGAGAGAGAGGGGGGAGAGAGAGAAGGAGGAGAGGAGAGGGGAGAGGAGAGGAAAAGATCGGGAGGGAGGAGGAGAGGAAGGGGGAGAGGGAGGAGGCGAGGAGAGAGAGAGAGGAAGAGAGAGGAGGAACGAGAGAAGAGGAGAAAGAAGAGAGGGAGGAGAGGGGAGAGGAGGATAGGGGAGAGGAGAGGAGAGAGAAGAGATGGGAAGGAGAGAGGGAGAAGGGGAGCGGAGGAGAGGAGAGAGGAAGAGGAGGAGAGGAAAGGAGGAGAGGAGGAGAGAGAGGAGAGAGAGAGGGAGAGGGAGAGAGGGGAGAAGAGAAGGAGAGAGGAGGGAGGGAGGAGAGAAGGAGAGAGGGAGGAGGAGGAGAGAGGGAGAGGAGGAGAGAGAGAGAGGGAGGGGATGAGGGGAGACGAGAGAGGAGAAGAGGAGGAGAGAGGAGAGAAAGAGAGGGAGAGAGAGAGAAGAGAGAGGAGAAGGAGGGAGAGAGAAGGAGAGAGAGGAGAGAGAAGGAGAGAGAGAGAGGGGAGAGAGGGAGGAAGAAAGGAGAGGGGGGAGAGAGAGGAGAGAATGAGGAGAAGGGAGGAAGAGGGAGAGGAGGCGGAAGAGGAGAGGAGGGGGAGGAGCAGATGAGGAGAGGGGAGGAGAGAGAGAGAGGAGAGAGAGGGAGAGAGGAAGAGAGAGGAAGAGGGGGACGAGAGAGAAGAGAGAGAGAGAGGAGAGGTGGAGATAGAGAGAGAGGGAGAGAGGAGAGAGGAGGAGAAGAGAGAGGGAGAGAGGAGAGAGAGGAGGGGGCGAGGGGCAGAGGGAGGAGAGAATGGAGAGGAGGAGGGGAGAGAGGGGGGAGGAGAGAGAGGAGAAAGAGGAGGAGAGAGAGGAGAGAGGGAAGAGGGAGGAGAGAGAGGAGGAAGGATGGAGAGGAAAGACGGAGAAAAGGAGAGGGAGGAGAGGGGAGGGAGAAGGAGAGAGGAGGAGAGGAGGAGGGAGGAGGGAAAGACTTCAGATGAGAGAGAGAGAGTGGAGAGAGAGAGAGAGAGAGGAGCGGAGACTGGAGGGGAGAGGAGAGGAGGAGAGAGAGAGAGAGGGGAAGAGGAGAGAAGAGGAAGAGACGGGGAGAGAGAAGGAAGAGAGGAGAGGGGGGAGAGGAGAGAGGAAATGAGAGACAGAGAGGAGAGAGGGAGAGGAGAGTGGGGGGAGGGGAGGGGAAGAGGGGGAGAAGGGGATGAGAGAGAAGCGAGAGAGAGGGAGGGAGAGAGAGAGGGGAGGAGAGAGGAGAGATCAGAGAGATTAGAGAGGAGAGGAGAGAGGAGGGAGAGAGAGGGAGAGAAGAGAGAGAGGAGGGAGAGAGAGGAGGAGAGAGGAGGAGAGAGAGGAGAGACGAGGGAGGAGAGAGAGAGAGGAGAGAGGAGGAGAGAGAAGGAGGAAAGAGAGAGGGAGAGGAGGAGAGGGCGGAAGAGGAGGAGGAGGGGGAGAGAGGGAGAGGGGG